>OY978222.1:765380-1001642 GCA_963854785.1 Vaccinium vitis-idaea
CCATTGTGGATGCCCTAACATCAGAAGTAGTAAGAGAAGGCTGACATAAAGAACCAACACCTTTGTCCGGGTGCTGGACAAAAAGATACAGAGCATGTTTCGCTAGGAGATGAGCTCAGTGGACCACCTGACGCGTAACCTTCAAGATTTGGCAAAAAGACAGTTTCGAAACCTCCATAGATAGGTTGCGCAACAAAAAGGTATTATGAAAGTGACAGTCAGTCTTCCTTGCTATCTGCATAACAGCATTAAAATGTATCATGAAAGGCTGACATTGATGAGCTCAGTGGACTACCTGCCAATGTTGGATTATTTTTCTTGTGTCTGAACTTTTATTTTCCTAAATTGATTAATAATAGTTATGTTACAATTTGTAAAGACCCGGAATTTCATGAAAATTATTTTCTATCTTCTATTCATTTTAAGTAATGTGAATGAGTTGATTAATGTTTTAAAATATGTTTTCTTCTAAGTATTATATGTGTGTGTATATCTCGGTATACTGGGGGTCTAGTAAATGGTATGAATACGTGTTACGATGTTGTGTGGATGTTTGGAGGTGTTGAAAATGTGTTAGAAATGATCGGGGTTCGAATTGGTGAAGGTGGTAAAAATTTTAAAAAAAATTTTTAGTCTAGATACCGGTATGGCTTTTTCTTGATACCGATATCCAGTTATATTTTCTGCAGATTTTGAGCCATCAGAAAGTCTAGATACCGGTATGGCTTTTCTTGATACCGATATCCAGTTATATCTAGTTATATTTTCTTGATACCGGTATAGGTTTTTCTTGATACCGGTATCCAGCTGCATTTTTCTGCGAATTTTGAGCCCGACACAGCCTTTTATAAATAGGGTCTTGTACTCATTTCTTCACTCCAAAACCACGAAACAAACCCTAAAATCACCCCTCTACCTTCTCTCTTCACCCCCACCTCAAATCTTGTGATTCTAACCTCAATCCACCACAAATCTTCAAGATCTACGGAAATATCAAGCTCCCTTGGATTTCGAGATTTGAAGTTTCTACACCTAGGGTTTCACTCATCTTCAATTTTCAAGCAAAACCTTGAGGTAGGGGAACAATTTCTACTCTCTCTAGTTGTATGCTTGTGATTTATTACACATATCTTGTTCTTGGCATCAATTTCTTTGAAAATCATGTTTTCCCCAAATTGTGTGGGTTTTCCCAACATCGATTCTTTGATCTATGATATTACTTGTTGTTGGATGAAATTGGTAGTGAAATTGACCTCCCTCCATGTTTATTTGTTGCCTAACATCTCTCATTTGTGCCTAAACTATCTCATTTGTGATTGAGTTGAAATTCCACACCTTAGAGGTGAAAATCTGCATAGTGTACTATTCATAGGCTGCTGTCCAAAATTTCCAGCAGCTATCCCTGTCCTTTAGGTGGCATTCGGCCACCCTTTGATGTTCGTTTGGTCCCCGTTTGCTCATTCCTTCACATATTCGACCTTTGGCATAATTTTCACCCATGTTTTGACTCGAGGACTATGGTTTTATAAACAAATATGTCATCTTACGTCACATGAAAGTTTGTTGTTTTTTTTAGAAAGCGTGTGTGCGTGCATGTGGCAAGATTTGTCGAAAGACGGGTATTGGTGAAATGGACTTGGAAATTTGGAATGGTTTTGACTTTGAAAGGAGGTTTAATGAAAAGGTTTTAAAGGAACAAATTACATTACGGGTTCATTTATGCATTTGGGAGATAGACTAAAGCACGTGGATGTATTGAGTGCTTATAGAACAAACGTAGTCAGAAAGGGATGCGCGCGTTGGTATGCGAATGCCTGAAAATGTTGAAGTGAGTCGGTAAGCACGCTGATTATAAATACTAGTGCGATGCTGTGTTGGGGAATATGATTGGCTCATAGACACGTCTTTGATAGAAATGAGGGAACATTTAATAATTCAAAAGAATGAATAAGTTTATGAACGAAAAAGACATCATGTGTTACGTGGTGAATGGGTAGGTCTTATGACAAAGCGGTATCTTGGTATTGAGAACTCGTGAAGATATCTTTTGTTTAAAACCTTCGGTATTCTAGGAAATCAACGAAGTGTATGATGCCTCTACCTTCGGGTATTGAGAAGGAGTTGAGTTTCCGGTATTTGGGCACAAATCAACGGATCTTAATCTCGTTTTAAAAACTTTATCTATTTTTTTGAAACTCGTGTTGCATCACCAGGGAAGGTCTTAAGTCTATACATTAGTGTAGCATTGCGCCTTGGAAGTGTAGGTTATTATTTTTACCCGTGTATCTGGTGAGGCGCGCGGGGCCTACAGAACCCGGCAGAGGCACGCGGGGCCTACAGAACCCAGCAGAGGTGCGCGGGGCCTACAAAACCATGCAGAGGCACGCGGGGCCTACAGAACCCAGCAGAGGCGCGCGGGGCCTACAGAACCCGACAGAGGCACGCGGGGCCTACAAAACCCAACAGAGGCACAGGGCCTACAGAACCCGGCAGAGGCGCGCAGGGCCTACAGAACCCGGCAGAGGCACGCGGAGCCTATGGAATCCGGCAGTGGGATTAAATCCCTAACACTAATGAAAATGATGGTTATTCTTCAATGAAAGAAATGAAGATGAGATGTCTGGTTTATATGAGAGGGAAATAGTCTCTGAATCTATATAAGGTATACGGAACTTGTGATATCCGGAAATGGTTAAACTCCCTGTTGATATTATTATCCATATATCGGGCCAGGGGGGAAACGGTGTACGGAGATTATTATAGTGTAGTGCTCGTATGGCAAGTCATGCATGGAAACATTCCTCGGTATGTCAGATGATAGATGACTATTAGCTATGACTGGATACTTAAATTGAGACAATGGTAGTATTAAGTGTAGGAATGATGTTGGAAATGAGATGTCTTTAACCAAAAGGGTTTGGCCCCTATCACTATATGCAAAGAGCTAAGTTGATTTTGTTAGATTCCTAAAGGGTTGTTTTTAGTGAAAATCGTGGACACTTTGGTAAAACTTTTGGATACATGTAATGACTTGGGTGATTTTGATAAAACCAATGGATATATAAAGGGTTGTTTGGACACTTGAATGACATTTCTTTTTGGAACACTTAACTATATTTTGGACACTTGGTGTTCTCTCGGACGCTTCGACATTTCTTATGTCCATCTTGACTTGTTTGGTTATCACTATACATATCTGTTCATTCAATTGGTGTAACTAAAGCCCATGTGCATGCATCATATTCATACACCTAGCGTTAGTAGAATAGTTCTCCTACGAGCGCGTGTGCTCACCCTATCCCTTTTCAGGTACTCTGCTTTGATCGTGCAGGGTTTGAGGTGCATGACTCGGATGATGAGCAAACATGGCATGGAGTTATTTTATTCATCTTCTATGCATTAAATTTTATTTTGGGGAGATGATAATGTAACTCAAGTTTTTCTCTATCTTTTGACATGAAACTTGTAATAACTTATGAGTTATTCTTTGATTTCACCTTTGGGGTAAGGGTGTCCGAACATTCGATAGCCTATAGGCTAAGGATGTACGTTATTTTTATGGAACTCGATTGGGATGGATTTATGAAAATTTTAACATTTGACTTATTATTATTATTTTTTTTAACTCCTTTGACTTATTATTTGTTGAAACTCCTTTATTTATGTTTTGTGAAAAATGAGGGTGTGACACAATTGCTCTTATGAAGACAGATTGAGAATTCTTTTCTTTTTTTTTTTGAAAAGCAAAAGAGGATTTCATTAATCTTTGATGAAGAATTACAAAGATTAAAGGGAACCAAGGAGAAGGTATCACAATAAATGGGAGCATCCCAACTAAGTTGGCACCCAACCCGCCGACAATCATATGCCGCCAAAGACCCAAAAATGAGAGGATGACAAGGAGTCAACTAGAAAAGGTGAATCAAATTACAAGGCGTAGACAATAAATAAGCTCCTAGTAGTAAAAAAACAGAACTTCAAAAGAGGGACACTTAATAGTGTTTTGTTAATTCTTAATAGTGTTTTGTTTGTTTGATCGGCAGAATTCTTAACAGTGTTTATCGGAAGCTAACTGAAGATCACTAAAGACCAAAATAATAAAACATGAAAAGTTGGTCGAATTTCAATTTTACTATCGTACATGTTTTCAAATTCCCAAAAATAAAATACCAAGTCTGTTCAAAAGAAAACATGTCTAATTTGAGTTTAATTTCAATTTGCATTCTCTTTGGGTAACTAGGGGTGTAAACGAGCCAAAAATTGAGCTCGAGCTCTACTCGGCTCATTTATGGAGCCCTTAACGGGTCGAGCCAAGGAAATTAACTTAACAAACCTCCTCAAATGAGCAGAGCCTATATAAACGAGCTGAGCTTTCACTAGCCAAGCCGATCTTTACCGAGCTCGTTTACTAAACGAGCCTTAAACTTGAGCTCGAGCTCGGCTTGATTACTAAATGAGTGGAGCCGAGTCTGAATGAGCCGAGCCACGAGCTGCTCGGAGCAACTTGGTTCGATTACCCCCTTTGTGTAACTAATAGGAGTATGTGACTAATACACTATTTTGTTCCTTTAGGCCCTGATTGGCTATGGGATGAGAAGGGGTATAAAATTATACCTCTTGGTTTTATCCCGGTCTCACCTCCTCATGCATGGTCTGGCAAATTTTTGGGAGGGGTATAAATTTATACCCCTCCCCGATTAATACCCCTTAATACCATGGAGGAGTACTAATTAGTAAGGGGGGGGGGGGGGGGGGGGTGTTATTGTTTAGTACCCCTCAATACCCCTAGTTAAATTACTCGAATGCCCTCCCTTATCCCCTCCCCTTACCCCTACACGTTTACTATTTTTTTTAAAAGCAACCGAATTGCTTTTTAAATATTTTGCGAACTATTGCGATTTCCTTCGGATAAAAAAATGAAGTACTTTTGCGCATAAGTTTTTAATTTTTTTTGCACCAAATTAAACTACTAATTGAGATCTTTAATACGATACAAAAAAAATTTGAAAATTTTTATACTTTAGAATTTGACATTGTTGCCTTGCTTTGCAATATCCTTCGGATCAAAAAATAAAGTATTTTCACATTAATTTTTTTACTTTTTTTTGCATCAAATTAAACTACAAATTGAGATCTTTAATTTGATACAAAAAAATTTAAAATTTTTTATACTTTAGAATTTGACATTGTTGGGGAATAACATAAAAATTACTAATTTGTTAATTATTAAAAACGTACAATTAGAAAGAAAAAAAAAACAAAAAATTAAACTTCGAAATATTATTGAAATGAATAATAAAAAATAATAACGAAATATTTTAATTTTAGATATAACTAATAAAAGGAATTATTTATTGAAAAGTATAATTAATTTAATTAGTATTGTTTTTATGTATTTATTTTATCAAAAAATCTAATATGACTGTACAAGGGCAAATAAGTCATTTGTCAAGTTTTAACATAATCTACCCAACTTTATCCCCCTTTATCACAAATTCATCCAAACCACATACTATTTAATCCCCCCTTCCTAAATGTCACATCACTGTGGGTCCACCCTTACTAAATAATACCCCTTACTATCTTATCTCCCTTACTATTTAATCCCACCAAAACGTATCCCGCATCCAATCGGGCCTTAGTATTCTAACCAACAGAAATATCAAGTTTATGTCATGAGCTGAAATAATTAAATACTCTTCAAAAATAGAATTTATAACTTCAATAGCTAGCTACAAATTAAGGGAAAAAATTAATCATAGTTTTTGGTTTTGCTTAAAATTAATGAAAAACAATAGAATAAGGGAGGAGAGCACAACAAAGAATGGGACCCCATGTGACAGATGCTACAATAATCCTTGCATCCAAGTTTTTTCTAGTGAAAGAATCTTATGTTCAAAAAAATATAAAAACGTGTTTTCTAATGGTTCCTAGTTCCTACGAACTGGATGATTTTAAAATCCGAGGCACAGATTACTATGCATTAGATGCGTATGGCCCACTTCAGATACCATACTAAAAAGTGGTTTTTTAAAAAATCAGTTTTGTCCTTATTCAAATTTTTTTTGCATTTGTTAGTTTTGTGTCAAGATTTTGTAGTTTCTGGATTCCTCTCGACGAGACGAATCTAACAAATATAAATTTATGGTCAAACCAAATATTTTTTTGAATAAAGCCAAAATACTTGGATTATTGGCCAATAATCCAACTATTTTGGCTTTATTAAAAAAAATTTGAGTTTTGACCATAAATTTATACTTGTTAGATTCGTCTCATCGAGAGGAATCCAGAAACCACAAAATCTTGATACAAAACTAACGAATGCAAAAAAAAATTGAATAAGGACAAAATGGTATTTTAAAAAACCACTTTTTGGTTTTTTACCCAAACACCCCTAACAACCAGGGTCGTTTAGTTTGTAAAAAATACAATGTACAATTCTTATCTATCATATGTCAGCTCAATTGATGTCCGTAAGTGTTGTGATCAATATAGTCATCCAATTTGTGATTCAAAAGTGTACCCAATTAACAAACAGAAAGAATAAATGAAATTTCTACCAATATTCGTTTGAGCTTATTTTTGCGACTATGATTGTACATAATTTTCGACAACATGAATAACTCCAATTATTTGGATAATGTCCTAAGTGACTATAGACATACAGTATGTACAAAATCAGTGCACTAAATTTTGCACGCATAGAAATATTGCCCTTCCTAACTTAACACTACAATGTTTGGTGTCCTAAGTTTTCCTATGCTGCTTCTTGTTATCTCTGTTGGGATTTTCCGCTAGCCTTAAGGGAAATTTTTGTCTTTATTGCAAACTCATTGTGCCCTGTATCTTTGAGTCGGTCAGAAGTGGGTCTTTATGGCTCGTGTTTTAGATTTTGACATTTGTCTTTCCTTTTTATTTGTGATGTTGGCTCTGGCTGTATTTTTCCTTCAATGTTTTAGTTGGATTACTTTGTAAGTGCCGGATGGCTTTATTGAAATACAACCGTTTATGCTGATAAAAAAAAACTTAACACTACAACGAATAATCACATCTAGGGTCTTAAGGCGCTTTAGGAGTTTGGGCTTTTCCTATTAGGTGTTTTATTGGCTTTTTTTTTTATTTTTTATATTTTTTTATTTTTTTATTAACTCCCCTCTCCTCCCGGCTTGATGTTCCCTTTGTCAAGTCTTATTTAATAAAAAAAATTTGCCGATAAAAAAAAAAGAATAATCACATCTTATATTAGACAACATAGGCAGACATGCACGTGTTGCAAGACCAACGCTTGCGAAATTACTTTATAAGGAGAGAGATGCAACATACACAATCATTCAATTACAATTCAATCCACAATTCCTACCCACATGGGGTCCACACACAATTATAAGGTGGGTAAGAACCAGGGACGAAGTCAAGTTTTGACCTCTTTTTTTTGTCATTTGTCATTCATAATCTATTAAATGGGTGAGAGTGGAATGAGACTCGATCCCGAGATATAGTGTGTGACATCCAAGAGTTTTACTGCATGAGCTAGCTATGACCACTTGCAGAATTTTACCTTTGTGATGGCGAAAATATGTACTTAAAAAATAAAAAGACAAACATTAGTATGAATATTCTTCCACTCTATAAATATATATATAACAACTAGGGGTGAAAATAAATATGAGAGAACCAGCCCAAACCAAAGAATCGAACCAGGTTTCTTTCTTTTTTTTTTAGTACTTCGGAAATATACAGGTTTCTTTCAAACCGAACTGTTGCATTCCAGGTCTTCTAGAAAAGGAAGATTTTTTCTTCACCAAGACGGCGGGAAGATCATTTATCAGAATCAGAAAAAGAATGATTTCCTTTCTGTTCGTTGTTGTTGTTTTTGCATTTCCTTCGAGAGAGAGAGAGAGAGAGAGAGAGAGAGCGTCCCAAATGGAAAGAGCAATCGTTTCTATATATTTCAGTCGTTCTCCCACTTCAACTCGACATTTCTTTGGACACGTCTCTCTCAATTGAACCTTGAACGTTGGTCCGGTGTGTTGCCTATTTTACTGCAGAAACACCACGGGCATGCATGTATGATATTTAGATGTGTTTTGGCCTAAAGAGTTAGTTGACTTATTTTTTCGTTTTTATTTGATTTTTTTTGTGTTTTTTAGTTTTGCATCAACTTTTTGTGTATTATTAGTTCGCCTCGGCGAGAGGAATCAAAAAAGTAAAAATTTATGATCTAATCATAATTTTTTTTGAATAAAGACAAAATTAAGCCAAAAAGTCAGCTTTTTACACTTTTTTCGATCTTATTCAAAAAATTGAGAGTTCTAGTCATAGTAATATTTTACTTTTTGGATTTTCTCACGGAGACGAACCAATAATACTAAAAAAAATCGATGCAAAACTAACAAATGCAAAAAAAAAAAAAAAATTCAAATAAAGACAAAAAATAAGTTAAGTTAGCTTTTTAGGCCAAACCTCACTTTAGCATACCACTACGATTTTCAGTGGTCTAGATTTGCTTAGACCACTGATTTTCACATTTTGGGTATTTTTTTCTGGTACTTTGATTTTCCCAATAAAAAATAGTTTCTGGGCGTAGTGGCGTAGTTATTTATTGTTATTGCGAGAATTAGAAAATTAATTAAAATTGGTAAATTGATGCGAACTTTATATGATTACATACAAAGACTTTTATCCCCTAACGACGACACCGACACAGATTCTTAAAAAAGTCAGCAAAACAATATAAGATGGTAGTTTTGAACTTAGTATATTTATATAACCACGCAATTGAAACATCCTTTTAAGGCAATTTAAACTGAAAACTTAGTGAAACAATCTTTCAAAAGATTAAAGAATTACAAATATTTTCTAGTAGAAGAGTATACCAAGGTTAATTAAAATAAATTGTTATTTTCCAATGATATTTTTAGTGTCTATTTTGACTATTCTAGTCAAGAGGTATAAAAAATAAAATAGTCAAATCATGAAAAGATTAACTACAAAAATGTTTAATAAATAAAAACAAAACCCTGTAACTTTTTATACGACTAGAGATCTCATGGTAAGGAAAAAAGGAAGAGAAGGCTTAAATATATATATATATTTTTTTTTGATCGGCAACAAGATTTTATTAAAACTCGACAAAGTGTACATCGAGGAACAAGCCAAGATACTAAGCACTAAGCAGAGTATAGGCTTGACAAAAGAAACCATTCAGCGAAAAACTGGAAGGAAAGAAACAAACAGTAAAAAAGAACAAAAGAGAAGCACATTCCATCTCACAGGATAAATATCAAGGAAAGCACTTGAGATGAAATGGTGAACTGGACCTTCAAGCTCCAGGAAGATCAGCATCAACACTCCATCACCAACATAGGCATTACTAAGAAGATTCGGATCAATAGAAATAACAGACATCATCTCGAAATTCCCCACCCAACCAGCAAAGATAATATTTTAGCTACGCACGACCTAATGACAACCACCATCAAACATGCACCCCTGACAAACCATCCCTCCAACAACATCCTTTGATCCATAAGAAAACACCACAACAACCATAGAATCACCCAAATTTGCATCCTTAATATTACTCTTGACAGCAGTCAACACCAAACAACATTATAGCAGACAGCAGTCAACACCAAACAACAACAACAAAATAGCTTCAAGAAAAGCACTTCCCTCCCAAAAGATTTAAGCACATAAACAGACCCCAATATGCCAAACTGCTGCAACATGGATTCCAAAAACAGAATGAACAACAGAGGCATATGCATCAATTTGAAACTCTCAAAAGCAATCAAACCTTTCTCTTTGTTTGGAGATAATTCAGTGCTTAGAGTTGCTCCTCAGTAGGAGCAAATCTATTAGATGTTTCAAACTCAATCGACTTTTTCATATGTCTTAAATCATCATCCGTATATTCAATCCCCAGCTTATCACCAACTATTGTACTAGCATGTAGCTCTTGAAGGACTGTATTTTGTTGGAAACCTTGCAGACTAGAGACGCCAGTTGAGTTGACATTAGAATCACAACTTTGAGATATTCTTTTCCTTAACGCTTTCCTAGCTTCTCTAGGTTTCAGCTCAACTTGAAGATTTATGCTTGGAAATTGAGACGCCCGTATCTTATTTCTTGATCCCAATACCACTGGCCCATCCATTAACAAGATATTTCTTTCCAATTCCTTTAAATGATCCACATTCTCTATGCTATTTTCCTCTGCCACCTTTTGTTGCATCACATATTCCAACATTTCCTTTGATTGGACTTCAAATTCTTGGGCTTTCTGCTGTGATAGAAGTTTGTTGAGGTATGTCTCCTTTATTGGGCCGCACGAATCTTCCACTATTGAATCCAACCCATGAGATGTGTTTGAATTCACCTCAACTGATGTTTCAGCTTCCTCTAAATCCCCTGGCCTATCAGTCCCCGCATGCTCTAACAATCTGCCACTTTCATCTTCCATGTTAGCATCCTTATTAGCCTCCTTATTCTCTTCTATTACCATGTCATATACTGAATGGTCTACCTTTTCCACTCTGTCATCCCTGTCATTCTTTGCTCCATCCATCTCATCATCATCGACCTTATACTCAGGAATTGTTGGTTGAAGTTCTGGCTCAAATACCCTAAAAGTTTCCTCCTCCTTCACCTTAACCATGTATTTCTTCCCACTAATTTCCAGCCAAATCTGACCTTCAATATTATTGCACAGACTTTTCCTTCTTGTTTTTTTCTCTTGTAAAAACAAACTAGCATAACGAAATTATAAGAGAAAACATTATTTCCACCGCTGGTGGAAACAAATGTTTCCTCCAAATCAATCACAGTGGTCCGGTGTAATCGTACACAATCACGTAAACCGCTGTGATTGATTTGGAGTAAACATTTGTTTTCACTGCCGGCGGAAATAACTTATTCTCAGAGGAAAAGAGAAAACATTAGTTTCACCGCCAGCGGTCCGATGTAATAGTACACAATCACGTAAACCGCTCTGCCCAACAGTGGGATTCGAACAATTGTTTAACTATGGTAATTGGAAACATTGGAAAGGGGAAGCGGGAAGCCTATCCGCTTGGCAAACTATCTCACTACGATTTTAAGCGCTACATCATATAGTTATTGCTTACCCAAATATGTACTACCTAACAGCATCCTCATTTGGCTATTTACTTTAACTTTAAAGTTAAAGTAAAGAGCAAAGTCTCCAAATTTTTTAAAAATTAGGCTCCTCAAATGCCTCTCTAATTTGCTACATTTTGTAACTTTGCTACAGTAACCCTCCAAATTTAAGGAGGCACTGTTCACGCACCAAAAGATGAGAGGGAGGGAAGAGTAAAAGTTTGAATAGAGAGTCTAATTTTGTGAGTTTTTTTTATAAAATGACTTGCTAAAGTTTGAATAGAGTCCGATTTTGTGATTTTTTTGAAAAGTGACTTGTTAAATAATAAAATGTGTTTTTGAGGTTAAATTTGGTGTTTTTTTTTTGTGTGTGAGATAAGGATGCTCTAATAAGGAGGTCCCAATTTTGGGCCAAAATTTGGAGGCCCCACACACAGGCCTATTGGGCCTAAGCCCAGGGCCGGGCCTGACCTCGACTTAGGGACGGATCCTAGAGGTTCACCTAGGGGCACGTGCCTCCGTTGACCCTGGCTCAAAACTCAATTTTTTTTTAGTAATATATATATTTAGCATAATTAAATCTTAAGGGGAAAAAACGAAAGATTAGTTTCTTGGCTGCACAGAAATGGAGGCTGGTTTGGTTATGAAATTAGTGAAATTCACGAGCTCAAGCTACTGAAATTCACGAGATGATTGTAGTAGTGTTCTAAAATCCTGTGAATTTATGAGTTAGTTGTGTTTTGTGAAATTTGTGAAATTCACGAGCTCGTGAATTTTGATAGGTTGTTTTACAAATTCGAATATAGATAGTACAGTACTACTTTCTAAACTAGTGAAATTCACGAGTTTCGTTGTAAATTGAAACCTGAAAATTTACGAGCTCAAATCCTGTAATCAATTTCACTAATTTGTGCTTAGTTATTTCGATTAGTTGGTTGAGTTTATGGTGATTCTAGACTATATTTCCGATTTGATGTGAATGAATACTTCTATTCTCCTGCCGTACGTACGTGTTTAAAAAAGGTAATTCCAATCATCAAAATAAACCCAATATAAACCCCATAATGACCAGTCGTATGTTGCAGTGACTGCATTATATATCCTCGCATGAGTTCGATTTAGCTGTAGATAATGGTTTCAAAACTTGAACGGAAAGAGTTAATGAGTCAACTAAACGACTAATCGTGTTATTTCATGCGTTGGTTACATTCAATAAATTAAATACAGTTAAGACGAAATTCATTTTGTACTCATCCTGATGTAACCAATTCTAACTATGAATGCTAGCATTGTAACCGAAACCTCCTTTAGGCTTTAAGGTCATTTCGATAATGTAACAAAGACCCTGGTTAATAGATTAGGAATGACGAATGACAAAAAAAAATAAAAATTCATGAAATAGTTAAAAATTTAAAAATATATTATAAACAAATCTATCATAATTCTTCTCGACTAAATAACTTACAGAATAAGAATAAATTAAAAGACATTATGAAACTAATTACTTCTAAGGAATATTGACTAACCTAAAAAAAAATTCTTCACATGCATACCCCATCAGTTCTAAATTATTGGTCCTGCTTGTAATCTAATGTAATGTTTAAATATTTATGTCTTTCAATATATAATATTTTTCAGGATTTTAAAAATTATATATAATAGAATTAATTGAGATCTATCAAATAAGATGTACATTCCACATAAGTTTTTATACTAGAATCTGAAATGACCAACAATTTGGGAGAGTAAAATGAATTCATTTTTCACGTTCATATATATTCTCTCTAGCATCTACCTACAACATTTTCGCTTTCTCCCTACATGCAATATCTTCTCCTCTCTGTGAACATTCAACAGCTCCATTGCTCGCAGGATGGTGATGATTTTCTCGAGGACCCAACTTCTTTGGACTACTCGCATCGCGATTCTACTTCTCTTTCATCTCGCAGTTAACAACTGTATTCGCAGTCCGGTCTTCTCCAATTGTGATCCTGGTTCTCCAGCCAGGACCTTATTCAACTTCACGGAATTTATTCACGGTCGTACCCTCTATATTTTTGGAGACTCAACAGTTGCTGCCGGAAACTTCATGAAGACGAAATATCCTTATGGTGTAGATCTCAGACAGGGGTCGCCGCCACGTTTCTCCAATCGCTACACAATTGCCGATTATATAGGTATTTTTCTATGGTTCAACGAAAATTTCATTATTATAAAGACAAAAGATGAAATGGAGAAATATAGGAAAACAAGAGCTTTAAGAGTCTCGACGAGCACAAGAACTCTTTTAGTGCAGCTACTCGCTAAAACTCAACCTATCTCGCAGCCTTACATTTTAATATAACAAAATAGAGAGGAAAAAAAAATAGAAGAAGACAAAAGGAAACCAAAAAAAAAAAAAATGGTTGACAAGAAGCCAATTAACAGCGACAAAAGTTACAACATGGGGACTATTTTCATTAACTTAGAAAGCTTTCAAGAAAAATGTTCGTTTGAATCGAAAACTTAAGATTTTGCCTATTTAATGATAGAGAAATGAAGAGTCGAATTCACCTAAAGCTCTGTTTGAAAAATGAAAATGTTTTATGAGAAGTATTGCTGCATACTTATTGGTTAGCTTGGATTTGAATCACCACAAATATCTCCGGCGCCATGCCCCTTGCAAGGATTGCACATGCCTCCCTCTCGCTTGCACGTGCCTCCATCTCTAAGGCAACCGTGAAACAGTCGAATGTAAGTAATTTTTTAGTAATTCGGGAGCACTGTCACATGATACTCCAAACCACTTCAAAACCACGTCAAATACACTTAGGAATGGACCTTACAAGAATGTGTAATTGTGGAGTGGTCTAGAGCATCACGTGACGGTGCTCCCAGACTCTCGAATAATTTTATGTTGCGAGCCTATTTGAGTTAACCATCCACATGTTAATTATTTTACAGCCATTCGCATGGGCAGTCCTATTCCACCAGTTTACGATGACTTGGTGGAAGAAAAGGGCAGAATCATTTCTTCTTCGGGGGTTAATTTTGCATCAGAACGGTGTGGAATTTTGACCAGGAAACCAATCGAGGTAAAAACACAAACTAACTTTTGTTCTAATGCTCAGTCAGTTTTGAAGTTATTTGTTTTGTTTGGCGGAATTCACGGGAAACTAGATAACATGCTAGTTCAAATGAGATATTTTCTCGAATCCACGGGATGTTTTTGCATTTGACAATTTTCAATTAAAAGTTGTTTGAGCCCCCTTGGCTTCTATCAGTCCAATTGATCATAGAATTGGGCCGCCACTTATTCTACAACATTAACGATATTTTTCAAATTTCCTGTCAGGAAATGATAATGCCAAAACCATTTTTATTTGTGCCAAAACTGTAGTAGTGCACAAAAGTCTTGTACCTTGCACATGGTACAAGGTTTTTAAACACTACATTTTTGGCACAAACAAAAATCGTTTTGGCACAAACAAAAACGGTTTTGGCATTAACACCACCCTTTCCTGCCTTTCTAATTAGTATTGGAGTTTTTCGCACCAGCTACTGTACTTGTTACGTTTGGATTCAGCTGAGTTTGGCAGATCTCTTTTTTTATTGTCTCTTGGAAGGGATGACTACATTTTCTATCATGGAGAGGTAATCAAGAAAGATGTTTTCCTTGCTATTTGCTTAATTAAATTTGAAGATTATATTACAACTGATACCTTTTTTTTGTCATAATATTTCCAGGAAACCGATCACTATACGGAAGAGCTTGTTACCGAATTCGTGTACTTTATAGAGGTACATAATTGAGTAAATTAATTAAACTATTAGACTTTTCCTTTACTTTATTGGCAAAAGCTAATTAATTTCTGTAATTACTCTCAAATAACAAGGGAAAACGGCATATTTCGAAGGGAAACATATCCAAACAAGATTGATATATAAATCCTCAAAACAAAAATATGTTAAGTGTACACCATAGGAAAAGGGAAAAATTACTCAATTCTGTTGGGGCAGACAAGCTATGCCCTAAGCCCTCTTTTTTTTTTGTCACATATTTGATGTGGGGCCCGAAATTGTATGGGCTCCATCCCAATATATGGTGGAAAAGTGGTCTAAAGCATGAGAAAATTTTGGATGCAAATAGAGTATGAGTGACGTGGTGCCCCCTTCGGCACATCCGTACCAAAAATTTTCTCCTAAAGCATGAAAAGTCTAGCAAAGAAAAGGTTGACAGATCAACAAAATTATTGGTTTGCAGCTAGGCCGGCGAAGTGTCACTAGCTCGCTGCCCATGGACATCGCGAGTGAGATTTGCTTACCCGCGAACACATGGGCAAATGGATGTTTACCGATTTGGATTGCATAATTTTGGAAATTTTATCCCTACATATCCCATAATTATAGCATAGGGCCTCCAACTTTAAAAAATGGTCCCATTAGATAGATTAGTGTTGGTGTGTTACGTAGCTTTGGATAGACTTGTAACATGGCTTAGGTTACAGAGTGAAGATCAACTTGTATATATAACAACTATGATTGGACGCATTCGTTACGTTACAGACTGAGGAATTAGGTTCTGATAAGTCATTATGTTATTTTTAAATGTTACCCCTGTTGCATGCAATCTCAACTTGTATGGTATATGTATATATTTGTAGATTCTATATGGCATGGGAGCGAGGTCTTTCTTAATCAACAACGTTGGTCCCCTTGGTTGTATTCCTGACAAGAGGGATAAAGACAATTCCACCAAGAACTGTGATGAAAGATTGAACATGAGAGTTCAACTGTACAATTTGAGTCTTGAGCTTGCTCTGTTGAAATTCATGAAGAAGTTTAAGGAGGCAACAGTGATATTAGCTGATAGCTACAAACTATTTAAACAGATGATGAAAGATCCTTCCAAGTTTGGTAATTAAATACTAGCTAGCTCACTTTTTATAATTTACTAATTGTCATCAAATATTTTGAATGCTAGCTAGCTATGAATATATGCTCAATAAATGGATCTCCTTTAATTTGTACGCCCAGGTTTGGAAGTTATTGACTCCCCGTGCTGTGGAGAATGGGCACCAGACAAAAAAATGTACCAGTGCAAGGAGGAAACGACTGAGTTTTGTAATGATAGGAGGCGCTATTTGTTCTTTGATGGTTCCCATACCACGGATGAGGCAAATAGGATCTTTGTAGAAAGCTGTTTCTCAGGTATAGCTTGTAACCAATTGGTGGGGTGAAGTGATCAATAATTTGGATGTTTTGCAAAGTACTTACTAATTAATCCGTGTTAAGTTTGCTTAAAATACTTATAATCACCATTGTGAGGTAGTACTAATTAATTGAAGCGATAAATTCTTCCGGAGAGAGAGAGAGGGAGAGAGTAAAATCCTAGCACCGCTTCTCCCCTTTCCCTCGCTCCTAGGGTTTCATCACTCTTAGTGGCGGCGGCGGGAGGCGAGGACCCAGATTTCCTAACCGGTTTTTCTCCGGATTCCAAATCTGGAATCGACCCTCCATTGTCCATTCCTTTTATCGGATCCGGGGGCACTACAGGGTTATTGTCCCTAATGACAGACATTCATTCGGCAATCAATGGTCTAGATTATTCTACATATAAATGTTTATCTTTATGTGAAGATAACGTAAATATAATCTGGACCGTTGATTGCTGAACAAACGGTTGTAATCGGAGACTTCAAGCACTGTCCCGCTTCCTTCCTCTGCCATGGAGACTATTTAGCTAAAATCCGGTTACAGTGGCTGCAGCTAGACTATTTTTTATTTTATTTTACTACATGATGGGTGCGAACTGGGCTGGACTGGTCCAAGAATGTGATCAAAATGTTTGTTTTTTTTATTTTTTTAAAATTAGTGTCGATATTTTTTATTTCTTAATAAGTTTGCATAGCACATGCTTTTATATCAATAATCCCAAAAACGCCCCGATTTTTTAACGCTTTATTCAAATTATTTATTAAAAAATGGTTAAGTTAATTGAAATTGATTACAATATGACAAAAGATAGATCCAGTTGAAAGAACTATTGGGGTGCAGACAACCTTCAGCAGTACCGGGGGTGTGGGGGTGGGAGCCCCCAAGGACACGAGTGTCCCACGAAAACGATATTTTAGGGACCTCGGTATGTAATTTCGGCTATAGGCCTGACCTAATTATTTCGTTGTTAGTGTGTAATTAGAGTAACACGTTTTCAGAAGAAAAAAAAACCACAGAGAGAGAGGCGAGAGAAAACGCAGATCTTAGAGAGATTGCGAGAAGACTTGTACTCTTGATTTCGATTTCATAGTGGACATGGTGTGGCTCCCGTGGTTTTTCCTCGCGTTGAGGTTTTTCACGTATATCTGTGTCTCGCTTTCTTTTCCATTTTTCCACTATGCACGATTAGAGCAAAAACAGTAGCTAGTCTAAAAATTTGGCCAAAATACCTTGTGTACAGTGCATATAGCTACCCTGTCACCATCAACACTCCAACAATCTATCCATTTTACCTTACCTCTCATTAAAATATTGTTTTTCGTTTTTTTAAATAAATAAATATATCTATATATATACAGAGACATATATATACCCCTCGCCGTCGTTCATACACCTCACCTCCAGAGGTCCATCGCCATACAGAGAGGTCCGTCGAAGCTCTCATCACCGTCGAAGCTCTCACTGCCGTCGATCTTGGTCCCGCCGATCCAGAGGTTCATGGTCGTAGATCTAAAATTCCGTCGCCGTCGATCTATTCCGTCGTTGCTAACTCTTCCGACCGCTTGCCTCCTCCGCGGTCGCCGTCGTTGCTAACTCTTTCGTCGCTGGGGAAGAGAGAGAGAGAGAGAGAAAATAATAAAAAAAAATGGGATGCTGGTGAACAGTGGTAAGGTAAAGATAGACAGGTATTGTAGCCTAGTAAGGAGTCTAAGGTATAATACCCAAGCTGCTGCAGTTGGTATTTTGATGTTTTTGGAGCTTGTCTTAGCTATTTTACCCATGTTCACCCATTTAGACTACCTGCTGCACTTGCTCTTACTTGTTTTTCAGTTATGTGATTCATTGTTTCCAAGATCCGTAGGGGTGTTGTGGGTTTGCAAAAATCCTAACACAAACAATATCGATACCGCTTCTAATAATCAAACTCAATTAAAACCATCACGTCTTATTTTTTTGGCACCCAAAAATAAAATAAAAAGACGTGCACATTGCAAGTCCTTCGGAAGGATTGGGCTTGGGTCATACGGACCAGGTGGTTTGTGGCCTTTTGCTGATTGCGATTTGCCCCAAGAGCCCTTTTGTGGCCTCACTTTGTGGGCCTTGAATTCATGAAGATCCTGGCCGAAAACGTCTTACCTACCAGATTGGAGCCGATTTTGGGATGTTTAGCATTGTATTTTAGATTATGGATGATAGATTATATTAAATTTTTTTTTATTGGAATGAGAATTTACAAAATTACTTGAATGATATGTGTAGAGAACTTTTTGTAAAAGAATTTTTTTAAGAATATTTTCGTAAAATGTTGGGTTATTAAAAACGACATGGGTATATTTAATTTGTTGGGGTGCGAGTGTGGGAATACATTCTTCCGCTTATTTTGCACATATATTTTTCGTTATTGCCATTGTTTTGTTTTCGTCCTGTTTTCTAATTTTTATACACTTTGCAAGTACAGTAATTTTTACAAATCAATCATCTATACATTATAGCATTTTTGCATGTGAAATCAAGAAACCAAAAAAAGAATCACTTGCAAAGGAAAAGAAAAGAATTTCGTCATTCCTAATCTATTACATGGAAGAGGGGGGATTGAGACTCAATTCCGTTTCGAGGCATCCAAGAGTTCTACTGCATGGGTTAGCCACCACTTACAAAAAGGAAATAAGTTCACAGAAGAATAAAAAACATAAACTTGACGGTTATTACCCATAACTCTAATTTTTCTTACTTCGTTTCCTATTTTTATTATACTCTTCCTATTTTCATCGCGGAAAACATAATTTAGAGAAAAAAACGTAAGGGAAACTTATGAAAGGTATTTTTTTATTTTTTTTATAACCGAATGTTCGGACCAGTTTACGCATATACCCCGAAAACTTATGAAAATTTTATGATATACCTACTATATAAGTTAATTTCGGCCAATTTCAGCCGATGCCCGAATAGAAATCCAAAAGTGATTATGATCTTTGACAATACCAACAAGTTGACTTAGGGATAGTCATTTCTCATATATAGTTTTAAAATGGAATTCGTACTCCACAAAAAAGATTTGGCGTGCTGCCTCGTAATGTTGTCCACTGGTTAGTAATTTCGTTTGGTAATAAAAGGAACAAATGTAGCTTATATGATAAAAAATCATATAGTACAAGATATCATCATTAATAAAATCAGACACACTCATGACAGAGCTTAATTATATGAATGTTGTATTACATTCCTCCTTCTCCAAAGATAAGCTCGTCAAAAGATGCACTCCATCCGTCCCAAATTTCTTGTCTATTTACAGACATACTTGTCAATTTTAAATTGCTTATATTATCTTTTATTTTGTAATGTTTATTACAATTTAACATAATTTATTTAGAACTCATTGAGAACTACCAAACGAGATCTATATTGAATATATATAACATTATACATTTGAAAATATAAAAAAAAAAAATTGAGGTGCTGTGAATAATTCAAGTGGACAATAAATTTAGAACGGATAGAGTATTATTAAAAAATTGAGGTGTTGTGAATACATCTTCTTGATGTAGGAGGCACCCAAAAAAATTACTCTCTCTGTTCCAATTTAATAGTCTACTACGAAATTATGTGTAATTTTCACACTCAATAATAATGTACTTATAAAAATAATTTTTTAATCAATATAGATCATGTTTGATAGATCCCATCGATAACTTTTATACGGTGCAAAAACAATTTAAAAATTATCTAGAAAAAAATACATTATTTTTTAATTAAAAAATTGTATCTAATTTTATACTGGACTAACAAATTACTCCCTCCGTCCGGATTTGTTAGTCCACAAACATACTTTTTCAAGTCCCAAAATGTTTGTCCATTTTCAAAAGTTAAAGGATAAAGTATGAAGATTTTACCTTTTTGCCCCTTTTCTAAAATTTAAAATAACAACTCAATTTTTTTTTTTTTATAAATAATGTGTTTACATTTTTGAATTTTTTTTACACCGTATTAAAGTTCTCAATGAGATCTATCAAACAAAATCCATATTGATAAAAAAAATAAATTGCAACTACATTATTTTTTAGTTTGAAAATTGCACGTAGTTTCGTAGTTGACTATCAAATTGGAATGGAGGGAGTATTAAATGGAGGGATTGAGGATAAGATAGGAAATTAACAAACTCAAAATGTAATGGAAAAAAAGTTGGAATCCCCAAAACGGACCAACAAATCCGGACGGAGGGAGTAAGACGAAACAAGCATGGAATGGAACACTCCTCTCGCGTGAGTCCGCACGTGGAAGCTATCCTTGTGATTGCTTGTAGGTGGTTATTTGGACCCTGTTCGTTTTCCAGTTTAGTTTTAGTTTTAGTTTTGATGACATCATCATTTTTCCCTTTTCTCTCTCTATCTCTCTCCACTCATTACACCTTATGACATCATCAAAACTAAATTAAACTATCTAACCAAACACAGCCATGGTATTCTTGCTGGAAAAGCAAACTTTGAAAATTGGCGCGTACTGTATTGTTAGTAACCATCTCAAGCGGGGGGACCACTCTATAATCTATACCCTACCCCCTAATCATTCTCTTTCTCGTGAACTATAGACTGTTGCATAAAAACCATTAATGTTAATAATGTACAGGGCAGTGAATTTTGGTCACTCTCTACAGTACTAGTACACTACTAATCACATTTTAAGAGAGGGTGTCAAAATAAATTTCTCACTTAAAATTAAAAAATATACATAGAGTACGAGAACTGTGTTTTTTTTTTTATAACCAGGTATCCGGCTAGATTTAGGTATTAGCTGCAAATGTACAAAGTATTTTCAAAATTACTTATCGTCAGTCAACAATAGCTCAATAAAGATTAAATGGACTAGTTTAATTTGTACATTTGCAACTAATACTGTGATGAAATTACTGTTCGAATGATAGATTTTGAAAGGTTAGAATGATTGTTTATTTTTTTGATAATTGTACGTTCAAATATTTTTTTTAAATGCTAAGTCTTTTGCAATAGTTTTTTTATGAAGATTTTCTGTGTTCAACTTTTGTTTACAAAATATACAAGGTGGCCACTTTCTAGAAGTTCATTTTAGGAGTCAAAACTTTTTAGCCAACAATGTATTCGGCCAGCTTACGCGCAACTCAACTAATTATGAAAGTCCATAAACTCACCGTCCATTATCGAGGGCTCATTTGAAGTTAGAGAAAATACTTTGTATGAACTAACATCAAATAAGTTGATAAAATCTCAGAGGTTTCGAATATGAGACTTTAGAGTTGAAGAAATCGCTCATTGTCATGCCTTGACCACTAAGCGAACCCCTTGAGGTTAAACAGTTACACTTTTAAACAATAAAAGAAAATGGCATCCATAATCTTTGATGATGAGAGTTTTTCCCACTCTACACCTAAGTTGAATTTTCATTAAATTATTCTCATTTTTTTTTTATATTCTTTCACAAGTCATTTTTCGCATATATCAACTGATTAATTGAGAATTTGTAGTCTGAAAATAACGAAAATACCCTAATATTGTATTTTGTACTTTTATGAAAGTGAAATGATTTAATTTTGAGAAAAATAAGATGTTCATATACAAGAAAATGGGTGTGAAAATGATTACCTTTTACAAAAATGAAAGTTATCGCATTTGCTCTTTGCGAAAGGGTGATTTTAATACTCTCAAAAAATTACTAACTGCGCACAAAAATGGAAGGGAAATGATTTTCACACCCCCCCATTTTACAATCCACACTTCCTTTTTGTCTTTATCTTACATGAATTTACAATATTGCCCTTGTTCAATACATTTTTTTTCACACATCCAAGGGTAATATTGTAAATTCATGAAAATAAAGACAAAATAGGGAGTGTGGATTGTAAAATGGGGAGTGTACGTGTAAATCATTTCCCAAATGGAATAGCCAAAATCAAACCCTTTTTAATTATTATTACTACTGTATGACGCTTTTATTTGCATATTTTTGCTGCAAAATATGCGCAGTGTCTATGTGCCAGGTCAATTGGGTGATACGTATCAGAATATGCGCAGTGTCTATGTCCCAGATATGGACAACAAGACAAATGGAGATCAATTACAAGACAGAACAATAGGGTTTCCTTTTTCTCCTCTCTCTCTCTCTCTCTCCTCTTCTGAATAAATGATTTTCCAGGCGTCCTTTTGCCGGGGGAAAATCTTTTTTTCCTTTCTCTCTCAAAATGGTGAGAGCCTCCTTGAGAAGAGATGGTGATAAAAAGAGAGAGAGAGGGGCAAACCGAGAGGGGTTTCTGCTTAATCCGTTGGGATTATCTTTTGTTCTTGTTGAGTAATTTTTTTTCGCATTTTTTATTTTTGTGTGAATTTAGATTATTGGTTTGTCTGAACTAGGGCAATATAAAAAAAGTAGTAAAAATTACATTTGAAATTGAGATTTTATGGGTAAAGACAAAAATAAAGGATTATTGGATATTTTGTCTTTGTTAAAAAATTCAGTTATGAGCATAAAATTTAGGTTATTATATTCCTTTCGTTGAGATAAACGAATAATCTATAAATAAAAAAAATGACGTAGAACTAATAATATGCAAAAAAATTCAACAAAGACAAAAAAAAAAAAAAATTCATCCAAGTGGATTATTTTTAGCCAAACCACCTGTGAGAATTTTTGGGTAACAGCAACCGTGAGTTGCATCCTCTTTTATCTCTTCTCTTTATAACAATTATGTAAACAAATTTTCTTTGGATGAGATTTAACATTTCAGAATTCAAGTTAATAATAACAGGTGTTTGGGAGCTTCTTTTTTGGCTTTTTGCGTTTTGCAATTTTAGCTTTTTAAATTATGTTTGAAATGTATTATTGAATCTGTACAACATTTGAGAAATATGTGCAAAATTAAATTTTGCAATAGGAGTAGCGTTTGAGAAAAATATGTACAAAATGTATTTTGTAAGTCTCTATGTTAACCAAAATGAGAAGTCATTAAGCTTATCTCCCCATACTTTTGGCTTAATTTTGTTCTACTTCATCAAAAACAAAAAAATGCATTTAAGGGTGGGAGAATATCATCCGGCCACCTCATCCCCTTCCAAACAAGCACTAACGGCTCGTTTGGATGACGTATTAGTTTGAGAAGGATTAAATAGTAAGGGGGATAAAATAGTAGAGGTGATTAAATAAGAAGGGTGGACCCACATTGATGTGACGGTTAAGGAGGGAGGATTAAATAGTCCATGGTTTGGATGAAGGATAAAAAAGGATAGATAAGGAGTGTGGATAATGTAAAATCAGGTTAAAAGACTTTATTACCCTTGGTTATAATATATAGGACTAATTGTAACATTTTTAAAAAATGAAAAATTGTTGATCTTTACACGAACACAACTGTTTCTGTATCACATAACCATGTGTCCACCAACATTTCAATATTTTTTTAATATTTGTTCATAAAACATGACCACACCGAATAAAATTCTCCACTTTTACAATTAGACTACATTGTAAACAACGAAGGCAGTAGACCACTGTTCTCTCTTCATCTTTTTTTTTTTCCTGTTTATCTTCTTCCTTCAACAAACCCAGAACACACAGACCTCTACCACTGCCGCCTCCGACAATCCAACAACGATGACGACGACGATCCGACATCCTCTCTCACTAGCCGACGACGGTGATCCTCCTCCGACGAGCTCTGACGACCAGAGGAAAATTCCCAGATCTGAAAGTTTCTGGGACGGTAAATTTTGAAATTCCCAGATCTGAAAATTTTGCTTCAAACAATAGTGGTTTGTGCTCTTGTGCTTCAATATTTTTTGCTTGAAACCGAGGGTACGCTCGTCATTTGGTCCCGGATGAGGAGCCGGACTAAATACAAGCACCCCCCCCCCCCCCCCTGCTTGTATTTAATCCGGCCTCCCCCTGATTAATTAGCCGGCGGCTATTTAGTCGGGGGGGCGTTTTTGTTGCCAAAACATGGGTTAAACTTCTCATCCCCCGGATTGATTAGTCATGGTCCCTTCTACATCATCCAAACGACGCCTAAGAGTACAATCCAATACAACCGTCACATCTCTCTTGCTGAGAATCGGAGGATAATTGTTTTAAAATGGAGTAATGCAAATCAACGAAGATTTGGGTTTGATAAAAAAAACAAAAAAGAGACACTATATATCACAGTATCTTTTTGAGCATGTACGTATTATATATAGTAAGTAGGGGTAGTATTTGTTGTATGTATACATATCTCTTGTCAAAACAAAAAAAAAACCTACAGTGAAAATGGACAAAATGAGGCGGTTCACTATTTGTGTGATATTTACAAATAGTGGATAAAATAGTATTACTTGGTTTAGAAGATTTTAATAATAATCGGGATAAAATCGTATTTAATTTGTTTTATATAGTTGAAATGAAGAGATAAGAATAAATTAGAAAGTTTGAGATAGATTGGCCCAGATTAGGAGGGCGGATCAAATATGGACAGCCCTTCGGCTCAGACTCAATAATCCGGATTAGGGTAAATTGGGCCGGGTGAGGGGGAGGAAGGATAATGTCATCTGCCCGCCTTTTTTGTTCTTGAACCATAAAATAATAGTGAACCCAGAATTAAGGGAGGGAAAAGAAAAATACCATTCGGGCATCTCATCTCCCAGCCAAACGAGCCCTAAGCATACAATCCAATATAACCGTCACATTTCCCTTGCCAAGGAGGATAATTTGTTTAAAATAATTGTAAATTCAAATCAACGAAGATTTTAAAATAAAAAAAAAAGGAAACATAAAAGACAAAAAAAAGACACTACAACAGTCCTAAATCTTTTTACGCATGTACGTATAGTAGTAGTATTAATACACTTGACCTTTTTTCAATTCCTGGCTTAAACTTAACGGTTAATTGCTCTAGGGTCCAGAAGTGGGACTTATTAGGTCATTTAGTCCATATTAAAGTTTTACAAGGTCTAAGGTCCATGAATTTTTTTATTTTTTATTTTTTTTAGAATTTAGGCATTTTCAAAGGGTACCCTAGGGTTTAGGTTTTAGGGTGCATTTTCCTATTATAGGGTTTTAGTGGTTTAGGCACTTTCATAGGGTAACCCTAGGATTTAGGCACTTTCATAGGGTACCCTAGGGTTTTAGGCACTTTCATAGGGTACCCTAGGGTTTAGGTTTTAGGGTGCACTTTCCTATTATAGGGTTTTAGTGGTTTAGGCACTTTCGTAGGGTACCCTAGGGTTTTAGGCACTTTCGTAGGGTACCCTAGGGTTTTAGGCACTTTCGTAGGGTACCCTAGGGTTTTGGCACTTTCATAGGGTTTAGGGTTTAATGGGAAACAAGTGCGTGCAGATAAAAATAATAATTTCCAGAAGAGCTGCGTGAAATCTTGGTGATTGGCGTAACGGCAAAGTGGACTGGAAAGATGACTTGTGAGCGACGTTGTGAGCAACGTTTTTTTGTACGCAAATGGACTGGAAAGTGTAAGAAACAGTTCAGTGGACACGCGGGGGTAGAAAGCCGCTGGAGAGCAATAACTCTCTGTGAGAGCAAGGATTGAGAGCGAAGGAGGAGTGCAATATTTAGAGAGGTTGAACATTACTCTCACGCTGATTGGTGAAAAAAAATTGGGGTTTGCTGCATCAATACATTTTTTGGTAGTAATGAGTACTTAGTTGGTGATTGACCTCACACTTTTTCCACTAATCTAAGTGAGTGTAACATTCACTCTCATTTAGTAAGTGTGGAGCCCTCTTTCTCCGGTTGTTCTTCACAGCGGTGGTCAGCGACGGAGTTGGTGCTCTTTCACTCAAGTAGAACCAGGCCTGCACACTGAGCAAACCGTTAGCGCCGGACTGGACCGTTGAGTCCAGAACGGCACTCCGACGGTCTAGTAAGTAAGGGAAGAAGATGAAGTGTAATGTAGATCTAGGGTTTCAGAGTGAATCGCGCGCGTACCTTTCTCAGGAGATGAACTCCTCCTTTTATAGGTGAGCCTTGGCTTGGCCTCCAAGCACAGCTGTGCTCGTCACGTGACTTAACCGTTCGGGTGACGTCATGATGACGAGCCCGGAAGAATATACTGCATGCACATGCTCCCAATAAGGTCTTGACACGTGTCATAACCGTTCGGGTGACGTCATCTGTCATGATCACAGTTTGTTACGAGCACATGCTGCATTAACTGCTATGCTGACTCAGCAATTGGTCTTTCGGCGCGTCTCCGCGTAGCGAAGTTAGTTGTGCCATCCCTCGGGTACGCCCCGAGGCCTTTTGATATTAACCATGAAAGGCTACAAATGAATTAGATGTAGGATGGGTCTCGGCACTTTGCCGAGGCAGTGGGCCGAAGCCCCACTATACTCCTTTTGAGTGTGTTGATTCATAATTCCGAAGAGTCCCTCAATGATAGTCTCTCGGCGACTACAAAGAGGTGTCTCATATTGATTCAGCGTACAAGCTACGTGCTCGGTATATCCGGACCCCTACAGTAAGGGTGAACAAAATCACACTCGCGAGGGAGGGAGGGTAAATTTGAAGGATTATGTGGACCCACATTTGTGTGCTATTTACCAGTAGTTGATAAATAGTATTACTTGGTTTAGAAAATTTTGAAGACAATGGGGATTAAATGGTGTTTGTTTGTTTTTTTTTTAATAGGTGAAATGAATGGATGAGAATAAGTTAGAGGATCCGAGGTGGTTTGGCCCGAATTAAGAGGGCAGATCAAATATGGATAGCCATTCAGCTTGGACTAAATAATCCAACTCTGGCTTGGGTAGTGTCATCTAACCTCATTTTTTGATTCTCGAACCATAGACGTAATTAAGGGAAGGAGAATACCATAATGGATCCGGAATGAAGGGAGGGAGAATACCATCCGGGCACCTCATCCTCAGCCAAACGAGCCCTAAGCTTATAATCCAATACAACCGTCACATTTCTCTTGCCAAGGAGGACTATTTGTTTGAAATAATTAATGCAAATCAACAAAGAAGATTAAGAAAAAAGAAACACATGCTACCAGTAGTGAGTAGGGGTAGTGTTTGTTGTATGTATACATATATCTTGTGAAATCAAAACAAAAAAGCTACACTGAAAAAAAGGACAAAAACGAGGCGGTTCATCAAATTAACTAAAGCCTGCCAAAACCCCCCACCTCCTCTCTCTCTCTCTCTCTCTCTCTCTCTCTCTCTCTCTCTCTCTCTCACGCACAGACCCCAAGAATGCTTGTAAACGCCAACAACACCCACACTCCTCTCTAGCTCCCTCCATCAAATCCTAAAACATCACCTCCAACATCAAACAATGGGGTGGAGCAAAAAAGTTGCCTGTGCTCTTGCCATTCTCTTCTTCTTGGAGGCCTATGGTATCACCTCACTCTTCCACTACGTTCCCAGCGTCACATACCTCTCAAACAAAGTCTATCTCGGAGCGAAAAGCATCATCCAGTCAAAAACTCCTCCTTCTGACCCCTTCGCCAACGTCATAAACCAAACTCCTCCTCATCACTTGAGCTTCATGAATGACCTTCAGGGCCGCCCCCTCTTCGTCTTCGGTGATTCAACAGTCGACGCCGGGAACTTCAACATCACCAAGTTCCCGTACGGTTTGGATGCTCCTGAGAATTTTCCCTGTGGAGCCCTCTTTCTCTGGTTGTTCCTCCTGGTGACGATGAACGACGGTGATGGTGTAAACTTTCAGGTAGAACTCTAGGCCTGCACACTAAGCAAACCGTTAGCACCAGACCGGACCTTTGAGTCCGGAATGGCACTCCGACGGTCTTGTAAGTAAGAGAAGAAGATGAAGTGCAGTAGATTTAGGGTTTTAGAGTGAGTTGCGCGTACCTCTAGTAGGAAAACGAAGTTCACCTTTTATAGGCGAGCCTTGACTTGTCCTCCAAGTACAGCCGTGTCCGTCACGTGATATAACCGCTCGGCTGACGTCACGATGACGAGCCCGGAGGAATATACTGCATGCACATGCTCCCAGTAAGGTCCTGACGCGTGTCATAACCGTCACCTGTCACGATCACAGTTTGTTACGAGCACATGCCGCCTTAACCGCTATGCTGACTCAGGACCGAGTTTCTCGGCATGTTATCAGCATCACGAGGTCGGTTAAGATCACTCCTCGGGTATGCCCCGAGGCCTTTTGATATTAGCCATGAAAGGCCACAAATGAATCAGATGTAGGATAGGTCTCGGCACTTTGCCGAGGCAGTGGGCCGAAGCCCCACTATGCTCTTTTGAGTGCGTTGATTCGTAATTCCGAAGAGTCCCTCAATGTTAGTATCTCGGTGACTACAAAGAGGTGTCTCTTATTGATTCTGCGTATAAGCAAGGTGCTCGGTATATCCGGACCCCTACAATAGCCCCTCGATCCCTCCGTGCGGATTATTTCCCACACGAGGGGTTGAACATTCGGGTGCCGAGCGGGTTCCGATCCGAGCCCCATTCCTCGAGATAAAGCCATCATTAGATTCCCTGCATCGCCGAACTTCTACCCATCTGGAGCCCGCCATGTGTCCCCTAAGATTAGGGTTTCAGAGGCGACGTGACAACTGTAGTCACGTCACTCCTGTTGCACGCCGTTTCGCTGACGCATCGGATGGGAACTGCTACGGTGCACCGTGTCAGACGACACGTGTTCGACATTGATAAGCCGAGAGCACGCCGTACCGGATTCTTTACCGTGATCTTGTACGTTTCCCGCCCAAGCTCACCGGATTTCGAAATTTGCCCTTCGCTATAAATACCTCAGAGGGAGGAGATAAGAAACTTTCTCTCTCTACGATTTCAATCTTCAGACGCTCTCTCTCTACAAACTCGAAGTTTTCTCACCGATTTGAGTTCGTTGCTTCAGATCTTCAGGTAATACCTTGTCTTGGCTTGTTATTCCTGCTTTTCTGCTTGTTTTCTCGCACTTTGTGAAGTTTTTTCGAACTTTTTTCTGGGTTTTTGTGGGTTTTCTGGGTTGAAGATGAACAGTCATCTTCAACCTGTTCTTGAGGTTGAAGATGGGGCCGAAAGTCCCAATTTGTAGAGATTCCCCTCTCGGTACAGCGCCGAGAGACATTACTTCACACTTGCACGTTGGTATGAGATCTCAAAAGTCTGGTTGGCCGCCGAGAGATAGGTTGTTCGGCTCTGGTTTTAGGACCCTGCACATAGCTAATGGTCTGCTACCATGTGTTCTTCTTGTTAGGTCTGGCGCCACCAGTTATCGAGATTTCATCCGACAACGAGAGTTCAGGATCCGAGACTTCTAGTACAGCTGCTTCTCACATCGCCTACCTGATTCATAAGTACAGTGCCCCAAGACCGAGAGCCCAAAACCGGTGCCGAGAGATCGTTCCAATGGATTACGATTTTAGTGAACCCTTAGATGAGAGGCCCCTTCAATCCATTCCACCGAACCCCTCCCCCGTAGTGGAAGAGCCCGTAGACTTGGAGGATGAAGAAGAGGGCTCGGATGGATTCCTGAGAGATAGTGACGCTACCGAGTCGGAAGATCGCTCGGAACGGGGACCTTCCACAACCGCAACGACCACAAGCACCGAGCATGCGACGAGCATTGGCTCCGAGCAAGATGCTGATGCTGCGGCGGAAGTTGAGCAGGCTATTCTAGCCGAGATAGGCGTCGTTGGATCCGAAGACAGTGGTCCGTCAGACTGGGCTTCGGGAAGCAAGAAGAAGAAGGATCCGACGTGTCCCTACCTCCAATACTTCACGAACGGTGAGGTTGGGTACAACATGTTCGCTAAAAAGTATGACATTCCGGAGGGGGTGGTGGTGACCCTTATTCCGAAGGGGATGCAACCGAGCTACGGTCCCAACCATTTGATCGTTCCACTGATGGCGATCACAGAGGGTGGTGTCCGGTTCCCGATGAACATCTTCATCCGATCCGTACTAAACACTTATCACCTTTCTCCCGACCAATTAACCATAAACAGCTACCGAGTGATCAATTGTGCGTATGCGCTGAAGCAGAGGGATAATCTCGATCTTCGGGTCTGGGATTTGTTTGACCTGTACGCCATGTCTCGGAATGCCACGTTCGGAAGGTACTTCCTGATGACGAGACCGAAGAAGAAGCAGATTGTTGAACATCTCCCCGACTCCGACCATTTTCAGGATATTTGCGTCATGGTTTCGGGGAATTATTGCTTGCCACTCACCGGGGATCCGTTCCCCGTTCCCACTCTTCGGGGTGACGAGAGTTAATATTCTTCGATACTTATTTTCCTTATGCTTGTAAATAGCGTTTTGTTGCAATTTTCTGACTTCTGTGTTTTGCAGGTCCTTCTCCGATCACTCGACGATTGAAGGGTCTTGCCAGCTCCGAGAGAGCTCAAGCATTGTATCAGTGTTCGGTACGGTCTTCTCCTGAGCTTTTGAACTACCAGCCGACTTACAGGTGTTGGTTGAAAAAGAAGCCAGCTAGAGCTCGGCGGCCGAGGAAGACGAAGAGAACTGCCGAGACCCTTCTATCTGCACAGCAGAGAGCTGATCTGGAGGCTCGGCCCCTCAGCGAATTCCGAGGAAAAGAGAGAATCCCCGTAGACCGCACCTCCCCCGATCCCTTGGACTCAGAAGAAGATATGGCACCACCGAAGATTGATCTCGCGGCAAAGCTGGCCGAAATGACTGCTAAGAGCAAGAAAGCTCCAACGAAGAGGAAGGAGAAACCGAGCTCGGCGTCTCCACTTGCAACGGGTACGTCTGCCGGGCGAAGCCGGGTTACGATTTCCGAAGACGAAAGGCCGGCTAAGAAGCCGAGGGACACCGAAGGGCTGTCTTCTGGAGTGGATCAATCAGGCGATAAGGATCCGGAGATCGAGGTGCTATCAAGGGTATGGTCTCCGGCTTTGCTAAATGCCGAAGGAAGGAGCATCATGACCACTGACAGCATCAACGCGGACTCTCGGCTTGGTCTTGGGCTCCTTGAGGGTTTGGCCTTGAAGAACGATATGGCCCGGGTTCCGAACAAGTTAGAGGATAATCTCTACCACTGCTCCTCATTGATAGTGCAGGTAAGCCTTCGTACCCGAACTCCTGAATCTTGTATTTGAAATACTTGTTTACTAACCTTGTTTTTTTTTTTTTTTTTCTTTTTGTTTTTATGTTCACAGACCGGACAGTCTATGCTGAGGCTGCATGATCAAATGTTGGAGCTCAACGGTGCGGCCAAGAAGTATAAAAGCCGAGCAGATGCTGCTCTTGCTAAGGTTCAGACTGCCGAGAGCCATGCCGAAGAGCTCCGAGGCGAGAATGAGAGGCTGAAGAGAGAACTTGCGGAGTGGAAAGAGAGGTCTGACCGACGCGTGGAGAAAGTGAGAGCCGAGCATGAGAAGGCTTTGGAGGAGGCAAAACAGGAGGCTCACAACGCCGGTTTCGCCGAGGCCGGAGAGGCATATGCTGGTGATATCTTGAAGCTCGTGAAGGATGGCGAGCAGAAAGGCTTCGGGAAAGGGTACCTCCATTGCTGTGATGTTTTCGGTATCTCTGCCGAAGACCCAAGAAGGGAGGTTCCTGAAATCCCTGACTCTCCAATGGCTGAGGATACGCCGGAGGATGAAGAAGAAGCTGCGGATGACGGTGCTCCCATCCCCGAGAAATCTGATGATGTAGTAAACAGTGATAAAACTCTGCTTGAGAGCACGACGGAAGAGACCGTCATTCTCACCCCTTAGTATAGGGATTTCTGAGACTTTGAATTTTTAATGTTTTGTTTGGACGGATCCGAACTCTTGGATTTTGCCGTTCCAAAGGTTGTAATATTTTAAAATAGGGTTTTGCAATGGAGATGGCACCGAACAAGTACCACCCCGCCATGCTCCTGTTTCACCGAAGTGGTGAAATTGTTTTGATTTCAATGCTTTTGAATGGATGATCTAGCTTTTTCATATATGAATGTTTATCGTTTGTATGCAATATGATCTTTATTGATTGGTATAAAAACCTTTTCAATACTTAGAAAAATTTCTTACGCTTTATAAGAAATACATCCAACCAATAGCCCCTGCTTCGGGATTAATCTGAGAAAGTAGTTGCTCGGATTGGAACCGGAGCAACACGAAATGGAATGAACTTTTCCCAACTTGGAAAAAATTTCCACTGATAGCCCCTGCTCGGTTCTAATCAGAGGAAATAGTTGTTCGGATTGGAACCGAAGCAACACAAAATATAATGAAAATTTTCCAACTTGGAAAAAATTTCCACTGATAGCCCCTGCTCGGTTCTAATCAGAGGAAATAGTTGTTCGGATTGGAACCGAAGCAACACGAAATATAATGAAAATTTTCCAACTTGGAAAAAATTTCCACTGATAGCCCCTGCTCGGTTCTAATCAGAGGAAATAGTTGTTCGGATTGGAACCGAAGCAACACGAAATAGAATGAAATTTTTCCAACACTTGGAAAAAATTTCCTCTGATAGCCCCTGCTCGGTTCTAATCAGAGGAAATTGTTGCTCGGATTGGAACCGAAGCAACACGAAGCGGATTTGAAAATCCTGGCGCCGGCTTAAGGTTATTTCCGGACCTTGAAAGTTCTAATCAGTTAACAAAATGGGCAACAGTCATAGCGAAAGATTCTCTTTTCATTTATCATCCGAACACCTTCATACCTCTTCTAACAAAATTTAGCCTATGCATAGAACTTCCTAAGCTTAGTGGCATTCCAGGGGTTGCCAATAGGTGTGCCGTCCATCTCTGCAAGCTTATAAGATCCATGTCCGACTTTCTCAATCACACGATAGGGGCCCTCATAGTTGGGTTTGAACTTAGTCTTTTTAGATTTTTGGACCACCTCTCGGAGCACAAGATCATCCACATTAAAGGGCCTCATCCGGACATTCTTGTTATAACTTCTGGCAACCTCTTGCTGATACGAGGCATGTTTCAGGTGTGCTTCGTCCCTGAGCTCTTCAGCTAGGTCGAGTTCCCTGTCCATGGCCTCATCATTGGTCGGCACATCAAAATTTTCAGTCCGAGCTGTTGGGATTAGGGTGGCTAGTGGGAGAACAGCTTCCATACCGTACGCCATAGAGAATGGGGTTCGGCCAGTTGAGCGCCGGGGTGTGGTTCGATAGCCCCATAGGACCTTTGGGAGTTCTTCGGCCCACCGACCCCTCTTGAGAGTTAGGCGTCTCTTGATTCCAGTTGATATCGTCTTGTTCGATGCTTCGGCCTGCCCATTTCCCTGTGGATATGAAACCGAGGAATGGAAGATCCGGATGTTATGCTTCTTGCAGAGCTTCTCGATCGCTTCAGCCACAAATTGGGTCCCATTATCCGAAATGATCGCATAAGGGACACCGAAGCGAGAGATGATATTCTTCCAAAGAAAGCGTTCTACGTCGGTGGCAGTTATTGTGATTAGGGGCTCGGCCTCCACCCACTTGGTGTAGTAATCGGTCGCTGTTATCAAGTGTTTGAAACCTCCAGGAGCCGTCGGCAACTTTCCCACTATGTCCAGCCCCCACTGTGCGAAAGGCCAGGGACTGGTTATAGGGTGTAAGGCTTCGGCTGGCTGGAGTAGGTGCGAGGCGTGCTTTTGACACTGTTCGCATCTCTTCGCATACTCTTCCGAAGTCTTTTTCATCTTTGGCCACCAGTATCCCTGAGTGAGAGCTCGGAGATAAAGAGAACGTCCGCCAGAGTGGCACCCGCTGCTCCCCTCATGGAGTTCTCGGAGAATGCTCTCAATTTGGGAGTCGTGTACTACCTTCAAGTCAGGGCCTGTGAAGGACCTTCGGTACATTTTATCGTTCGGGTCTAGATAAAAGTAGGTGGCCTTGCACCTGACTCTGTGGGCTTCCTTCTTGTCCGCCGGGAGCTTCTCGTGCTTGAGATAGGCGTGGATCTCGTCCATCCAGCTGGGGCCGAGGGATATTAGTAGCACTTCCTTTGTCATCTGCTCGATGCTTGGATTCTCGATCTCTCCAAAGAGGATGGTTCGGTTAGGGGAGGCTGCACATGCTGTAGCTAAGGAGGCCAGAGCGTCCGCATGGGCGTTTCGCTCTCGGCCCACCCAATCAATCTCCACGGTTCCAATTTCCGTAATTAGCTCCCACACTCTGTTGTAGTATTTCATCATCCTTGGATCTTTCAAGTTGTACTGGTCCTTGAGTTGGTTTACAATCAACTGTGAATCACTGTAGACTTGCACTGTCTTGGCACCCAAGTGTTTAGCCATCTTTAGGCCGGAGACTAGTGCTTTGTATTCGGCTTCATTGTTTGACGCCGGAAATCCAATGGTTAGCGCGTTTTCGTGCATGATACCTTCCGGGCTGACGAGCACGATGCCGGCGCCGGCCCCTCGGCCGTTTGATGCTCCGTCAACATGCAAGCGCCATACATCTCCTTGGAACATTTTCCAAACTCTGCCCTTTCTTTCGTCGTTAGGTTTCTCGGCTTCCGCCGGAGTCCCTAAAGTTATTTCATCTGGTCCATCTTCCGATGTCACTCCTTCGGGTATTTGCTTATCATCATCTTTCAGCTCAGGTGTCAGTTCGGCAATAAAATCTGCCAGAGCCTGTCCCTTGATAGCTGTTCGGGGCTCGTATCGAATATCAAAGTTCCCCAATTCCAAGCTCCATTTTGAGATCCGAGTGGAGAGGTCAGACTTTTTGAGGACAGTCTTCAATGGGTACTCGGTGATCACAATGATTGTATGGGCTTGGAAGTAAGGCAGCAGTTTCCTTTTAGCGGTTACGAGAGCCAACACCAACTTTTCAAGAGGGAGGTACCTTGTTTCGGAAGGGATCAATGTTTTGCTGGCGTAGTAGATGGGCTGGAAGTTAGCCCCTTCCTTCCTCACAAGGACCGAGCTCACAGCATGTCCTGAAACCGAGAGGTAGAGGTATAGATCTTCTTCAGGCTTTGGCATCACGAGGAGGGGGGCTCTGGAGAGATAATCCTTTAACTGGCCCAGCGCTCGGTCACATTCTTCGGACCACTGAAAACTCCTTTTGCTCGTTTTCAGGGACTCGAAGAAAGGTCGGCACAGATCCGAAGATCGGCTGATAAACCTGTTGAGGGCCGCGGCCATTCCAGTGAGCCTTTGAACTTCTTTGATGGTGCTCGGAGGTCTGAGGTTTCGGATTGCTGTTATCTGTTTGGGGTCCGCCTCAATTCCCCGCCGGGTGACCATGTATCCGAGAAACTTACCTGATCCGACGCCAAATGCACACTTCTCGGCGTTGAGGCGCAACTTGTGTTTCTTCATGACGGCAAAAATTTCGCCGAGGTGCTCCAAGTGATCCGAAGTGTGCTTGCTCTTGACCACCATGTCATCGATGTACGCTTCCATTGTGTCCCCGAGCTGCTTGGCGAACATTTTTGTCACCATGCGCTGGTAGGTAGCCCCAGCGTTCTTGAGGCCGAACGGCATTACCTTGTAACAATAAGTCCCTCGGGGGGAAATGAAAGCTGTTTTCTCTTGATCTTCAACTGCCATTGCTACCTGGTGGTACCCGCTGTAGGCATCCATCATTCTAAGCCGAGCGTGTCCCGCCGTAGCATCGACTAATTGATCAATCCGTGGAAGAGGAAAGCAGTCTTTCGGGCAGGCTTCATTAAGATTGGTATAGTCTACGCAGACGCGCAGCTTCCCATTCTTTTTTGGCACTACTACGGTGTTTGCCAACCATGTCGGATATTGTACCTCTCGGATAGCCCCTGCATCAAGTAGCTTCCCAACCTCAGCTATAACAGCGTCTGAGTGAGCCGGAGACGAACGTCTTGGTTTTTGTACTACGGGCCTTCGGAGAGGATCAACGTTGAGTGAGTGAGAGATGAACTGAGGGTCAATGCCCGGCATCTCGTATGGAGTCCAGGCAAAGACCTCGATGTTCCCTTTAAGGAATTCAACCAGCTCCTCTCTTTCAAAGGTTGTCAGTGTCGACCCGAGAAGAAAGTAGCGAGTCCCGTCGTCGTTAATGGGTACAGTGACGAGGTCCTCTACCGCCTTCTCCTCCGCGGCCGTCCCGACATCTTCCAAAGCCGGACCCTCATGTTCCTCGATAGATCTCGGTTTGGGCTCCTTCTTCTTCTTTCCCTTGGTGGTTTTCTTCTTCATATGCACCGCGTTTACCTGGCATCTCTTTGCTGCCATCTGGTCACCTTTGATATCCTCCTGCCATCCTTCGGAACCTATGAACCGGACAACTTGGTGATAAGTTGAAGCGATGGCTTTCATTTCGTGCAACCAAGTTCTGCCGAGGATAGCGTTGTAAGGGCTCGGCGCGTCTACAACAACGAATTCCATCTGCAGGGTTTTTGAGCCAGCCCTTACCGGAAGGATGATCCGTCCCATCGGCCAAACCGGAGCCCCGTTGAATCCGAAGAGGGGGGAATCGGCCGGCATCAGATGGTCCGGGTTCAAGTTCAGCGCTTTGAAGGCCGAGTAGTACAGGATTTCAGTGGAACTTCCTTGGTCAACAAGCACTCGCTTGACCCTGGGGATTCCCATGTAAACGGAAATTACCAGAGCGTCGCTGTGAGGTAGCTGAACGTCTTTTAGATCCTGTTCGGTGAACGTGATTGTCCACTGCTCCTCACGGTCCGAGAGCTTTCGCTTACTACTTTCCCCAATGGCCATGACCTGCGGGGAGGGGCTCGGTACTGCCCTAAGTGCTGCAGTCTTTTCTTTGGTTGCAGCCCCATGGATCACATGGACAACCACTTCTTCCGGAGGGTTATTCTGCTGCTGCGCTCGGGCTGCTGTCTTTTGTCGGTCAATGAACTGGTTCAAGCGCCCCTGCGTAACCTGCCCTTCAAGGAACTCCTTGAAGGGTCGGCAAGCAGTGGTATAGTGTCCCAGCTCATTGTGGTAAGTGCACTTGACCTTGCTGTCGCTTGGTTGGCCTTCGGCGGTCCCCAGCTTGCCAGTTGGCCAGGCGAACCACGGTTCCCGAGAGATTTCTCTTATAAGCTTGTAGAGTGGCAGGTTGAATACTGTTCTTACGCCAACGAACTCGTTAGGTTTCGGTTCCCGCTCCCTGCGCGGTTCCCGTTCCTTCCACGAGTCGCGGTCCTTTTTCCATCCTTTGCTGCCCCCCGTTTTAACTGTGTTGACTTGCTTTTTACCTGAGTAATCACCAGTGTTGCCCCTCTGGCTTCCCGAGGTTCTCGAAAGCCTTCTCTCGGAAATGACATCCTCCAACTGGGCAAACTTCTCCACTGTCTCCATTAACCGGCTCATGTTTGCCGGGGGGTTTAGCATTAGTTCTTCGAAAATTGCCGAGGTCTCGTCCAAGCCGTACTTAAAGGATGTGGCTGCCATCTGGGGGTCACAGCTTTCAATGGCGTTATAAATCTCCCAGTAGCGCTCGGCGTACTTTCTCAGTTTCTCTCCGGCCTGTCGTTTTAAGCCAACGAGAGCGTCGATCGTCTTTGGCCGCGTACTACTCGTCACGAACCGAGCTGTGAAGGCCTCTTCCAGTTCTTCAAACGAGCCGATGGAGCCCGGTTGTAGTTGGTTAAACCAAACTAGACCGGTCCCCTGAAGGCTCACCGGGAAGGCCTTGCACATCATGGCCTCATTGTAGCCGTAAAGTCCCATTAGTTGCCGGTAGTGCACAAGATGCATCACAGCGTCTGTCTTAGCGTCATACTTCGTGAATTTAGGGACAGTGAAGTTCTTCGGAGGTTCAGCTTCTTGGATCTCGCGAGTGAATGGTGACTCCTGGATTTTCCGAAGCCTTGAATCAGCTGGCTTCTCGGCTGAACGAGGGGCCTCGTAGGCCGTGCCAGTGCTGAACGCTCTTTTGGCATTTAGTCTGTGCCGCTCGTCGCTCGCACCGAGGTCTCGGGGAGGCTCTTTTCGTTTCTCAGAGCTTCTGACTTGAGGAGGATTTGCCTCCGCTCGGTATCGTTTTGACTCCCCGGTACGTGGGTCCCGAACGATAATATAATCGCCGGTATCATCCATGTTGTACTCTGGGAAGTGTTGGGTTTCTCGATTTCGGTGTCTCCGAGGACTCCGATCCCTGTTGTAGGTTCTCGGTTCTCGGTCCACACGCTCTCTATTGCGATCATGTCCCGTTGATCTGCTACGGATGATCTCTCGGCCATCCGCATCAAATTGCACCGGGGCTTTCCCTCGGAGAATACTATCGCCTTCATCGTTTCGGCGTGATGCTCGGGACCCAGAACGCCCCGTCGTTGACTGAGAACTGGAAGAAGAGTGGCCTCCAGTCCGAGCAGTGCGATCTGTACGCACAATCTCCGAACGTCTTCTCGGAGATGGAGTTCGCTGTCTTGGTGGAATCACTCGTCCTGAGGCGTCGGTGACGATGATCGGCTGGCCCAAACGGTCTTTAGCCGAAGGGCGTTGGGTTTGGTGGGTAAGTTGAGTTGTTTGAGCAGCCGCCGCCGCCTTACGCCGTCGCCTCGACGCCCCTGATCGGGAGGCTGAGGCTGTGGGTTGTTTCTTCGTTAGTGCTTCAATCTGAGCCTTCATGGCAGCCATCTGCTCCTGCATTTGCTGCACGGTATCTAAGGGATTTGGGCTCGGAGTGAGGCCTGAAATGGGGTGGGTAACGATGCCCACCCGAAGACCACCCCCGGGGTTAACTCCTGCCGCCGGTCCGGTGGTTCCGTCGTCTTCAACGATCGCCATGGAAACGCTGAGAAGCAGAGGAAGAGTATCCTCCAAGAAGAAGAGTAAATCGCCGGGAAATGACGAAAATCAGTTGATCCCCAGCGGAGTCGCCAATTGTGGAGCCCTCTTTCTCTGGTTGTTCCTCCTGGTGACGATGAACGACGGTGATGGTGTAAACTTTCAGGTAGAACTCTAGGCCTGCACACTAAGCAAACCGTTAGCACCAGACCGGACCTTTGAGTCCGGAATGGCACTCCGACGGTCTTGTAAGTAAGAGAAGAAGATGAAGTGCAGTAGATTTAGGGTTTTAGAGTGAGTTGCGCGTACCTCTAGTAGGAAAACGAAGTTCACCTTTTATAGGCGAGCCTTGACTTGTCCTCCAAGTACAGCCGTGTCCGTCACGTGATATAACCGCTCGGCTGACGTCACGATGACGAGCCCGGAGGAATATACTGCATGCACATGCTCCCAGTAAGGTCCTGACGCGTGTCATAACCGTCACCTGTCACGATCACAGTTTGTTACGAGCACATGCCGCCTTAACCGCTATGCTGACTCAGGACCGAGTTTCTCGGCATGTTATCAGCATCACGAGGTCGGTTAAGATCACTCCTCGGGTATGCCCCGAGGCCTTTTGATATTAGCCATGAAAGGCCACAAATGAATCAGATGTAGGATAGGTCTCGGCACTTTGCCGAGGCAGTGGGCCGAAGCCCCACTATGCTCTTTTGAGTGCGTTGATTCGTAATTCCGAAGAGTCCCTCAATGTTAGTATCTCGGTGACTACAAAGAGGTGTCTCTTATTGATTCTGCGTATAAGCAAGGTGCTCGGTATATCCGGACCCCTACATTCCCAAACGTTTCTCCAACTACTATTCTATCGCCGACCATCTCGGTAAAACGATTTCTAGATTAGTGTATTTTTTTTGAGTTTTTTGCGTTTATGTTTTGTCGAAATTTTTATTATCCTTCCAGGACTTTTGTAGATCTGAGTGGTAATGTGTCTTAGAGTATGTGTTTTTGGTGTTCGTTTCTCAAGTATATATGATACTATATATCGACTTCTATTTGTATGTTTACACCTGATTTGTAGATCAAACTTCAAAGTCAAACTGGAGAAGTTTTTGCCGAAGCAAAAAACAAAAAACTGGAGCGGTTTTTTTAGATTTGTGGTTTCAAGAATTATTCGTAACAGTATTGTTTCATTTTTTTTTCTCAGAAATATAAATAGTGGAGTAGTAAGTAATGTGTTGATGAACAATGCAGTTTTGATTCTGAATCTATTATTTTCTCACCTCAAAATGATCTGTGTATTCCAGCTGTGAAAATGCAAACTCCAATCCCCAGAGCTTTCAATAGCTTGGGAGTAGATGAGCTTAAGAAAAATGTCAATATAAATTTCGCGAGTGGTGGCTGTGGACTCTTGCCTACAACTCACCCATTAGAGGTGAGAATTCCTAAAAAGTATCTGTTGTATTTGTTGTGTTTTTTTATGCTAACTTGTTTTTTTTATTTTTTTTATTTTGTAGTGTACAACTTTTGCAGACCAAGTCATACAATTCCAAACTTCTAGGACCAAGAACGAAGACCTCGGAAGATCTGTGTTCTTTATCTCAGTTGGAGCTAACGACTTCGTGTTCTCTTTCAATGGGAAGGTATAATAATTTTTCTCTAGATTTATCACTTGAAACTTGTTTGAAATAATGTGATTTCGTGAATTGTAGGATTCAGAGAAATTTGCTGTGGACTTAGTTGGAAGGCTCGAGACGTATTTGAAGGTTAGTATAATATTGTATATGTTATATATGGGCACTTATTAGAGAACTGCAGCGATTGTTGATTTTCTTCCTTTCTTTTGCTTGTTTGTTCAAAGGCTTTGTATTCTTGCGGAGGAGCGAGAATATTCATAGTGAACAACATTGCTCCGGTGGGGTGCATCCCTGATAAGAGAAATAGGGCCACCAACGAGTGTGACGAGGTGTTGAACAAGAGCATCCATGTTTACAACAAACTGTTGGTGCAAACCTTGAAGAAATTCAAGAACGAGCATGATGTTCTGATGTATTTGGCAGACAGTGATAAAATGTATTCCGAGATAAGGAAGGCCCGATTGAGTTTTGGTAACTTCTTGTCTTTTGATGGTTTTTGGTTTCTTTGTAATGTGTTGTCTTTGGTCTTTTTGTTAGATTCTGAATCAACAACTTCATTGTTTTGTTTGGAATCTTGGTGTAGAAGTGGCATAGATGGCTCTTGATTGGCCTTAGGTTAATGGCCATGGTCATTCTCATATATATTTCAAACTTTTGGTTCTGTTCCTTCATGCTCTGTGCCTTCAATGTCTGCTGCTTTGGGGGGTTGGGGGTCTTTGTATTGTATGGTGATGTCAATGCTACTACATACAGTATGTTTTTATTCGGTAATATGGGTGATGTAGCTTTGGTCTTGTTTTTACAATTGAACATTAGTTTTGGATAACACTTACTCTGAAATTTATTTTCCATTGTGCGCAGGATTTACCGAGATTTACAAACCCTGCTGTGGCGAATGGGAACCCCTTATGAGAATGTTTTGGTGCAACGAGACAGCCCGCTATTGCGACCGCAGAGTTGAGTTCCTCTTCTTCGACGGGGCACACACAACCCACGAAGCAAATCGTGTCTTTGTTGAGCATTGTTTCGCAGGTGAAGTTTGTTACGATCCTATCCACGTCCGTGCCCACGGTGTCTGAGTGCGGCTTTCTATCCCTTTAAAACAGTTGTTTCAGCTGGGATTTTTCATTAGGGTAATGTGTTACCCCTATTAGATTTCAATCTGTTTGCAGACTATTTCTTGTCATGATCCTTTTTGGCAGCCAATGCATGGCTGAGACAAATTCTGTCTTCTGTTATGGATATCTGAAGATGTTTTTGTGCTGGGTACCACGTGGCGGTGCCTAAACCCTGGAATAGTTATTAGTCACTGACTCCCTCTTCTACCTTTGTTTGACTCTTCATCTTTGTATGATTTGTTCTCTGTGGGTTGCCACTACCAGTTTTTCAGTCATTTGTTCTTGGTAGTGCTAGTCTTGACAAGTTATTAATTATTCACACAACCAACCACTCCTTCACACCATCAACCACACCAACCTGCGTGCCACTACATTGCACATTATTGGTAACGAGGGACAAACACTTTGAAGCTATTTTGCAATCACCAATTATGCAAGTGCTATCTAGGCTAGTGTGGTGGGAGGTGCGACAGAGTAGTGTGTCCCTAGCATTATTGTTAATTATTCAAGTGAAAGGTTTTACAAACTCTGAGTCTTGGCAGTGTTAAGTTAATTTGGCATTTCCTTTCCTTTTTAGCACACGACACGTGGAGTTTCTCTTGATGCGAAAGAGAAACTTAACTACCAATAGCCTCATAATTCTTCCTAAATTTTGGATATTTTGTTAATTAGGTTAGTTTTATATATTAGTAGTAATTAGGTTAGTTTGGATAAGCCTAAAAAAGAAAATTCACCATAGACCGAAAAACAAATAGTAGTTTTTTCTTTTTCTTTTTTTCTATAGTGTCAACTTTTCTTTTCTTTTTTTTATCTGCAAAGAAAGAATATATAGATGGAAGGGGGTACAATGGAATTCTACACGACCAAAAGGAAAGGGGAAGAGACCCAAAAATGGGCCTCTAACGCCAGACCCAAGGAAACCGCAGGATCAAAAGAAAAAGGCAAAGAAAAAAAGTTTGATAAGATGATTATTTTTGTCATTTTAGATGATTGTTTTTGAAATTCGGTCCACATTTTTATATACTACTTGTTTCTCTCATTGAGAAATATAAATAACGAATCTCTAACAGTAAAAAATACCTAACAAAATATATGTCCAAAAATTTAAGGAGATTGGGTATAGCCAGTTGGATTAAATTAATAATCAGGAAGCATAGCATAAAATAAGATATCTTTTGTCTATCTTTAGCCTTGTTCATTTTGGAAAGGGCCGGAATGTGTTGGGATATTAACAACTACTTTTAGATTTTTGTTTTGACCTTGTTTAATTAATTTGGTTTTTTGGGGTTTTTTTTAGTTAAATATTTGAGGAGATGATCGACCTTTTTCATCTTAATTAGTTTCCTAAAACTATCCCTTTTTCACAGCATGGTACCCAATAAATATTAACTGCAATTATTACATTCATATCCCTATCTATCTCTCTCCCATCATTATCCAAAAACCAAGGCAAACAAAGCATCAAAAGTGTTTAGTGGGAGCGATTAGTCAGAGCGCGCATCTTATCAAAAGTATTTAAGATAGCTCAAGTTTCCCTCTACCATTTCCCCCCCCCCCCCCCCCCCCCCCCCCCCTCCCCACTTTTATCTCTCTCTTTTTTTATCTTTTTAAAATCTGTACTGTCCAAAATACATTTTAACCGTCACGATGCGTGTTGAGCACCACTTGTGTTGGTTCCTCACTTTTTTTCTCTCACCATCCCCTAGGTTGGAGTAAATTTTTTCCCCACTGTTGCATTCCGGGTCCTCTGATCATTTCACAAAAAAGGAAGATTTTTATTTTTTATTTTTCACGAAGACGGCGGGAGGATCATTTATCAGAATCAGTGTACCTAGCTGCCCCCTAGCACTCAACAAAGAAAATGAATGATTTACTTTCCTTGACCTGTTCGCTTTTGTTGTTTTCACTTTTCCTTCTGCATGCAGCAGCACAGAGAGAGAGAGAGAGAGAGAGAGAGTCAGATACTCCCAAATGGAAAGCCAATCGCTTCTGTATATTCCAGTGTCCTCTCACTTTAACTCTACATTTCTTTTGACACGTCTCTCTCAATTGAACCTTCAACGTGCTCCGGTTTGTGTGTTGCCTATTTTGCTGCTAGTTAAGTAATCGTTTGGAGTTAAGTACGATAGCATATTTTGTGTGTTCTTTTCCCCAAAAATCAAATAGTTGCTTATAAGTTGTCCCCACCCCGATTATTTAGATTTTGGTCTGAATAAAGACAAGTCATCCAATTTCTTACTATTGTCTTGTCCCAAAAGATTGCCAAGTTTTTTTAATACAAAAATGTCTAATTTTGACCTCATCCCTATTGTCATTTGAGCTAACCATCGAAGTTCGGTATTTTGGATACTAACCATCACAGGACACGACTCCAATTTTAAGTTATTAGTAGATACCAATTATTTTAAGATACTAACCCTCACAGTATCCTTGGAGTGTCCAAACTAAAAGTGTTGGAGAAAAAATAAGAAAACTTTGTATAAGGCGGGTAAAAGTGTGGTCCAAGTTTCTCAAATCGTAAAATCTACATTTGATAAAATCTTCACAGACATATCTATTTCACCGAACCTCTCTCCGAGACATTGCCTAGATTGTTACGCCTTTCGTGTTGATCGGAACTTACCCAACAATGAATTTCGCTCCCTTAGGACCGTTATAGTTACGGCCGCCGTTCAAGGGGGCTTCGGTCACCGACTTCTCTGTCATCAGGTCATCAATTTACTTGACCTTCTGGCACTAGGCAGGCATCAGCCCCTGTACATGGTCTTACGACCTTGCGGAGACCTGTGTTTTTCGTAAACAGTCACCTGAGCTTATTCACTGCAACCCCCTCACAAAGGGTGAGGGGGCACCCTTTCACCTGAAGTTACAGGGCTATTTTGCCTAGTTCCTTAGAGAGAGTTATCTCACGACCCTAGGCATTCTCAACCTACCCACGTATGTCTGTTTCGGGTATAGGTACCCTTTAGCGCTGTACTATAGCACCTTGTTCAAGGTTTTCTTGGGAGTATGGCATGGGTTACTTTAGCGTTGTACTGTAGCACCTTGTACTTGAACATTGGCTCGAGGCATTTTCTCTACCCCTTCTTTTCTCTACCCCTTCTTACAGGGTCACCTTACGTTCTTGAACCGATAACATAACCATCTTTCGGCTAACTTAGCCTCCTCCGTCCCTCGGGACCAACAAGGGGTAGTACAGAAATATTAACTTATTGTCCATTGACTATGCCTTTTGGCTTGATCTTAGGCCCAAATTGTTTGACTTGATATTGTGTTGGTTTTTATCGGGTCTCATTCCTATTCTCGCATAAAAACAATCAACCCTCTTTGGCCCAAATTGTGGCCTTGTTTGGATTTTGATGTTATTTTTAAACTGTTTATATATTTTCATCTATAATTTATTTTATGTTAATATGGATCTTATTTTTAGAACTCACTTGGTTCTATTATACAATTTTTTTAAAATCTCTATAAATATTATAAATTAAAAGATAAGAATTGAAAATTTATATCGATATCTGAATAGCCCCAATAATTTGGGACGGAGAGAGTGTAATATATTTCTATTCCTCAAACAACAACGCTATGGGTACACCTAACTTTTACCCCACATGCACACCAAGGTGATTTGGCAGACAAAGAGAAGCCCAATGTGTGGCCCACCTGAAATGATGGGTTTCACCTTGTCTACGAAATCACCTTGGTCTGCATGTGTGGTGCAAGTTAGGTGTATCCATATCATTTTTTATTCCCCAAATGAGACACTGAACAATGTGTATGTTGCGCCTTTTTCTTTCCAAAACATTGTGCATTTATTTTTTTGATGAAAGAAAAGGCCCAAGGGGTCCACTCATTTTAGCTGTATATTCCTCTTTGCAGTGTAGTAGTGTACCAAAGGACATGTTGTGTTCATTTTGTAGAGGGGTTGTCCTCTTGATCACACCATTTCCCTACCTACTGTAGCCTTTCGGCCATCCCCTCAATTTAGTCTTTCTTTTTCTTTTATTTTTATTTTTTATTTTGTCCTCCCTGGGGTATGCCCCTTGTAGCCTGTATATTCGTTTTGCCCCTTTTATTTTCAAGCTTGGTTTACCCAAAAAAAAAGAAAAAAAAAAGGCCCAAGGGAGTCATCAACATTGGGCTAAGAATTTGAAGAAAGATGAAGGGCCCAATTATGTGAGGCCTTTCGTTTGAATGGTTTGCCACTTGGCACCTTCAAAAAGAAATAAAATTTTGACACTTAAGTTCCGCTTAATATCACTTATAAATTAAATTTATATTGTATATATAATTTAACTAGGTTAAAATGACGTAGTTTTGAGGGATTAAGTAGTGGTGCTCTCTTTGCACACAGAAAACGACGTAATTTTGGCCGTCCTATAATCCCGTAGTGCGGAGGTGCACTACGGGTTCCCTGGATCCCATGCCACCGCCGTTGATTGATTGAGTTGAATGTGATATTTCTTCCAATTCTTCATTTTCTACTCGGCCTTTTGAATTTTTTCGCACCTAATTAAAGTAATTAATTTTTCTATTTGAAAAATGACAAGAGAGAGAGAGAGAGAGAGGACACTTATTTTGAAAAGAAAGGAGTAAATAAAAATGAAATTATAGTGTATGAGTTCACAATGGATACTGGCCATTCGGTTACAGAACTTGAAGGGAAAGAGTGAAGGAGTCAAATTAAACGACTAAAATCGAGTTATTCCGTGCCTTGGATACATTCAATTAAATATAGCAGTTGAAGACCAAATTTATTATGTACTCAACCTGGTACCAATTCTAAATATTAATGCATGCCAACATTGAAACTGAAACCTCTTTTTAAATCATCTGCGGAAAAAAAAAAAAAAAAGCTTTAAAACAAAGGCAGCCCCTATTTAATCACCATATTTAATAAAGGCAAAATATATAGATAAAAAAAATTACATTGAATTCTTGATTGACTAAAATGTGATTTGGTCTAACTTTTTCATTCTCATTTCTATTTGAAATTTCTTCACATTTGTCAATTTTGTGTCAGTTTGTTTTTGATGATTAGAAAATAAAAAGGAATAAAAAGTTATCAAACTATATTTTTTTGAATGAAAGAAAAAAAATAATCCAAACAAAATTCTATTTTGGATTGCTTTTATCTTTAGTGAACTTTTTCAAAACAAATCAGAATTTTTTTTTTTTAAAGGTTTTGATCATAATTTTTTATTTTTTAGATTTTTCTCGTAAAGATGAACCATATTAACCCACAAAAATTTGTGCTCAAAATTAATTAACAAAGCAGATTTTTATTTTTTGAATAAAGATGAAACATAATCGAAACAAGTCCCAAGTTCATATTCTCTCTCTAGTCTCTACCTATAACGTTTTCGCTTCCTTCCTATACGTTCCATATCATCTCTTCTCTACAAACATTCAAAAATCGGCTCCATTGCTCACACTATGGAGACGATTTCAAGGACCTGGACTACTCGCATCGCGATTCTATTTATTTTTCGTCTCGCTGTTTACAACTGTACTCGCAGTCCGCTAGTTAAGAATTACGTTCCTAGTTCTGATCAAGCAATGACCCTATTCAACTTCAACTTCACAGAATTCTTTCACGGTCGTACCCTCTATGTTTTGGGAGACTCAACAGTGGCCGCTGGAAACTTCATGTTGGCGAAACATCCTTATGGCGTAGACAGTAAGGATTTCTCAGTGTCCGGAGAATGGCTGCCAACTGCAAGATTCTCAAATGGATACACGGTTGCTGATTACCTAGGTATATCTTTTATCTTTATAATGATGAATAATCGGAAAGAAAAAAGAGAGTTGAGATTTGTATCGAACTTAATAGTACATTTTATATTTAAAATATCTTCGTATGCACCAAAAACTTAAAATAGTTTGTTATTTGGATAAAAATAAAAATAAAAAGAAGAAGAAGAAGAAGAAAGGAGGAAGATTCGAACTCAGCTAAGGCTGTATTTGTAAAATGAATATATTTTCCGTAAATATTTTTGCGTAGGTATTTGTTCGGTTCGATTTGGACATGTCATAGTTTATAAATTGTAGGGACAAACGGATGGTGAAACGTTTTTTTCTTTTTTGGAACATTTACTTTCTCGAATGGTGTAATGAACCAGAAGATTGAAGTTATATATGTTATCACATACAGTATTTATCTAGAGTATTTTTCTATTCATACAACTGAATTGTAAAACATAAACCCAACGTGTTGTTTCATCCACTATTTTAACAGTTGCATGTGTTGCGTGTCCGTGTCGGTGCTACATAGATTGCCGACAAGGATTCTGTATTAGAATGGTTCTTGATATATAGGTCTTCAACAAAATCAAAACGATGGGATAATCATACTTGGATGAATTACAAGCCATAATTAAGCTAAGATGTGGAGTTACTTAACGTGGTTTTTTCTTATTTAGCGGTGTTTGTAAACTTCGGTTAATTTGTCGCACTTCAGTTTGATTTTTCCATCGACATGGCTATTATTTTACAGCCGTTCGCATGGGCAGTTCTATTCCACGAGCTTTCCATGGCTTTCTGGAAGAAGAAGAGAGGAGAAGAAATTTAGGCATTTTTATTCCGCCAGCTTTCTCTGCCATTGTGGAACAAGAGAAGAGAAGAAATTTAGGCAGTTCTTCTACGGGCATTAATTTTGCATCCGCAGGGTGTGGGATTTTGACCAGGACCCAACAAATTGAGGTAACCATACAAATTCACTTTCGTTCGATAACTCAACCAAATTTGAAGTTGTAGGGTTTTGTTTGGTCACATAAGATCGAATTGTACAAAAAATCAAAATTGCGAATAATTCCATTTTGACTACGTGTTTTATTGGAAGGACCATGGGTGTTCAATAAATTGACTTAAACTCAATAAGAGTCAGTGGACCTAGCTACTTGGGTTCGCTGATTTATCTCATAAAGCGCAATAAGTCAGTTTTATGTTTAAGTTAATTTTATGAAACAACTCCCAATGGTTGAAAGTTAAACTTGATTTGTATTTCCCACATGAGAAATTTGAGAGTCAAAGATATGAGATGCAAGTGGAAAGATTTTAGATAGCTATCAATTATAGAGATAAGATATTGTGTAAGGAAGTCAAAAAATGAGGCTACAAGTTTTAGTATTGTTGTTGTAGTTTTCTATATAAAGGTATTGTATGAGTGCATTCAAAGTGTGGGAAAATAGAAGAGAAAAAGAGAGAAGAAAAAGAGAGTGAGACAAATGTGGGAATCCCCTTTCAGGGATTTACCCCACTAGTAAAATGCGTGCGTATGCGTGATTGAGTCAATGAGTGAAATATGAATGTTTCAATTAGTTTTACAAAATAATTGAATAGAGTTGTGTTTTGTGTGAATTCTCTTATTTTCTCAACACTAATTTTATTTTTATTTTAATTTTTTATAACTTTCTTGCTTTCTATTTAGTATTGGAGTTTATCGGACCAAATACTGCACTTGTTTGACTCAAGCGCTCATTTGGATTCAGCTACGATTGGCAGATCTATTTTTTTCTTGTCCGTTGGGAAGGATGATTATATTTCCGTTGAGGGAGAGGTAAGGATAATGTTTTTCTTACTATTTTCTTAGTTCATTTGACGATCGATTGAACGGTAACTTATTCGCCTTGTTGTGATGCCATTTTACTCTTGTTCCTTTAATTTATTTATTCGTTACACTTCAATAACAAAATTTTCTTTGCTGCTTAAAAAAAGACTTATGCTTCTTAGTAATTTTTTGCAGAAATCCTATCAATATACGAAAGAGGTCGTTACCCGATTCGAGTTCTACCTAAAGGTATTTTTTTTTTTTTGATCGGCGACAAAAATTTATTAAAACTCAATAAAGGGTATATCGAGGAAGGAAAAGACCAAACCCAAGTACAAAGCAAGGATAAGGCGAGGCAAAAACAACTAGCGAGCGATTAGATGTAAAGCCAAAAGAGGGAAAAGAAAATAAAGAAAAGTCCAAAGGGAGGACATCATATTTGAGTAGACTAATTAATTAGACCTCCTCTTTTCTTTTATTTATCAACGAAGAAAATTGTTTCTTAACTCGAATAGCGCATGATAAAAGAAGTTAAATGTTTATATGAAAGCAAACATGGCATATTTGAAGGGAAACATGACCAAACAAGATTGACACACAAATTTCCAATAAGTACTTTAAATCCATGACAGGAATGGGTTTCGAATTTCCAACCTGCGTGTTGGATTTCAACAAGTTTGATGTAATTCATATTTGTGACTGTATGGAATCTAAATTATATTTATGTGCAGTGGCGGATTTATAGTTGGACCAGCGCGGGCCTGTGCCCACACTTACTTTGGTATAATTACATTTTAGCTTATAATTTTGATATATCCTTAAATGATGTAGTTATTTCCTCCTAAACTCTTACTCCTAGCAAACATTGGTTAAATATTGATTTGCTGTTCTTTCCCTTTTATTTTCTTGCTTATTGGTACATGGTTTTTATTTTATCTACATCTTTTTGTGTTTACACGCAAGAAACATGACTACTCTTTTGCCTAATCTAGGGGTTAGGGAATGAGACCCAATGTGAGACTCGAACTCAGCAGCTTACCACTTGAGCTACCCTTTGTTTTCGTAATGATCAATTGTTCTTTAAACATACATACATAATCGTCACTTATAATGAGGTTGTCTTATTTGGTTGAGTTATTTAGAATTGATTTTTGGGTCATAAAATTTGTTTTGGTTGTATACATCCTGATCAAAGCAAAACAAAATATATCCGACGTACATGTCCGATTTTATCTTAACAGTGCCCACTCATTTTATATTCTTGCTACACCACTGTTTGTGTGTGTGACTTATTGAAAAAACAAAGCGAGAGGAAGACCAGACATAGAGAGGGCACCCAAACGGGGTTCGAGCATTTCTCAACGTGAGTGTAAAATATTGTTTAGCCTCTTTTAGATTTGAACATATATGCGATCCAAGGTTTTAGATAACGGTTTCGCAATACTTAACAATAACGGTTTAAATGTAACGAATTTGGTAGTATCAAAAGTTACGAAACGAGAATCGGGTGTAGCGGTTTTCAATTTTTAAAAAGAATTTTTCATTAAAAAAGAAAATTTACTTTTTACTTGTTTGTTGTAGAGTCTATACTCTATAGTAGGGGCAAGAAGATTCATCATCAACAACTTGGCTCCAATGGGCTGCTTTCCGGATAGAAAGAATCAATCTACCAACATTTGCGACCAAGTCTTGAATAGGAGTATCGGAGAGTTCAATAAACAATTGGAGTTGGCCCTTCGGAAATTCAAAAAGGAGTACGATGTAACAATCGTCTTAGCCGACGTCATGAAAATGTTCTTTGAAATTGTGTTCAATCCTTTAGAATTCGGTAAGTTTAACATTCTGCTACTTTTAAGATCTAGAAGAATTTGATGGAACATTTGAGATTTTGGTTGAAATTCATTTTGTAATATCATATTGTTTGGAATGTGCAGGGTTCACAGAAGTTTACAAACCTTGTTGTGGAGAATGGGATTCAAGTATGAAAAAATTCAAGTGTGAAGAGAGCTCCCATTACTGCAGGAATAGGAATGAATACTTCTTCTTTGATGGGGCCCACACTACTGACAAAGCAAATCGATTATTTGTGGATAATTGTTTGGCAGGCAGGGTTTGCTACCCTATCCATGCTGAAATATGAGTAATTTCAGGCTGGGTATAATGGGAAATTGACTCTCTTGCCCCTATTTTGGCTGTCCTTTGTTTGGCAGAATACTTTTTTTTTTTTTTTTCTTTTTTTTTTTGGAACATCTTGTTTGGAAAACTATGGCCATAGGGCAATTTTTTCCATTTCATAGTAAAAATAAAATTATATAACTTTATATTTTTCACTCTAGTTAGCACGCTGGCCATATGGTGTGGACCATTTTTTCACAACCATTGTACACATTAGTGGGATGTTAAAAGAGAATTAGTGGAACCGCAGACATGGAACTGTCTCGAAATTAAAGAGAATTTAGCAATTAAAGAGAATTTAGTGGGATGTTAAAAGAGAATTTAGCAATTAAAGAGACATGGAACTGTCTCGAAAGACTCGAACCGCAGATTTTCTTTTCAAAGTAGGTCTGTCAACGGATCAGATCCGCTCCTAATTCAATCCAGAAAAATTCGATCCAAATTTGATGACACTAACCCGATAATCCGAATCCAAATCCCTATTGAATTGGATTTGGACATTACCAGATTAGATTCCGATATAATCGATCCGAATTAAAAAAACAAAAAAAAACAAACCAAAACATACCTTCGTTAAATTCCACGGAGACCCCCTCATCCATTCCAGTTTTCCATGGACACTAACCTTTAAAAACGTCCATACTCACCCCCTCGCATTTAGCCCTTCCAATCTCTGTTACATTAGTGTTACGTATTAAGGATAAATGTTACCAGTAGGACGAAAATGCCCTAGTTAAGATTAACACTTAAAGGCTCTCTGTGCGCCCACCCACTTGGCCGCCAGAAATTGAGCGGATGGGTTGATTTCCCAAACGAATATTCAACAGATTAGTTCGAAACTTTACAGTTAAAAGGTAAAGTACTTCATCTACTGTTTTTCTGTTATAAGCGAACCTAAACTAAATATTATTTCTCGTCCGTGGTTATATCGCACATGCCTGAATAAGCAAGAATCATATTGAATATTTTTTTAGATTCATATTGAAAGATATGAGCGATTGAAATTGGCACGAATAGGATGGATACAATATAGAGCGGTTTTGTCTCAATCATATTTTTGTCTCAGTTATCATATTACATTTTATCTCTCCCTGTCAACTCTCTCTCTCTCTCTCTCTATCTATCTTTTTCCTTCATCGGTCCACCACACCCAAAATTTCAAACTACATTATCTCTCTCTCCTTTTTCGAAATTCAACCACATTCTCTCTCACTACCTCCTCTCTGATATTCGAAGGACCATAAAAAATAGACACGTACACGAGTATGGACTCGTGCAGGCCCGGCCCTGTGTTTCTCGAGGCCCCAACCGTATCCTCAATTTGAGGCCCTTCATATAATTTTTTTTTCTATGCAACATCTCATGTAAATTTCAAACAAAGTTCGGAACTAGGAAACACATACTAAAGCAAGCAATGGGGGTTGTGTACTTGTGTCTGTGTGTAAGTGTGTACACTTGGCTAATATAGATAGTTTTCATCTGCCATGTGTAAGTGTGTAATACATACAGCAACTCACACAATCTCACACATCGTAAATCAAATGAATTCAAATCCATTAAATACCTCAGCCCTTTTGGATAGATTGAATTGGTGAGACAATAAGAGAAAGGATTAACCGAAATGACCACAGAGGGAATTTGAAATACTTGTAGTCCTTGTGGGCCTCAAAAAATAATTAAAGAGGGAATATGGAAGTTGGTTGGGCCTCAAAAAATCAAATGGGCTTAAGTGAATAAGTGATTTTCGTGGGCCTCTAAGGCTCTAACAATATTGAATCAAACCAAACTCATACCTATACTAACATATATACTTGGGGGCCCTAAAAAAAAGCCTTTTTTTGGTGGGCCCCAGGCCTGGGCCTTCCCAGCCTAGCCACAGGGCCAGGCCTGGACTCGTGTGCCAATTGCTCAAGCCATGCTTTCTGGCACAGATACAGGCATGCACTAGTTTTGTTACAGAACTTGAACGGAAATTGTGAAGGAGTCAAATTAAACGACTAATCAAGTTATTGCGGGCGTTGGGGGCATGCACTAGTTCGGTTACAGAAATTGAAGGGAAAGAGTTAAGGAGTCAGATGGAACGACTAATCAAGTTATTGCGTGCGTTGGATACATTCATTAAATATAACAATTGAAGACCAAATTTATTGTGTACTCAACCTGGTACCAATTCTAAACATTAATGCCAACATTGAAACTAAAACCTATTTTAAAATAACTCCGTAAAAAAAGAGGCTATATTATTAAACAAACTTATCAATTTTTGATATATAAGTTAGAAGACGCACCAAATATTATGATTCATATTCCTGAAAAGTTATGAAACACTAAAAATGATGTGATTGCCAATGAGATAGCATAATATAGAGCATATAATATGTGCAAATGGTACACACATTTAATGAGTGTGTATTATATCTATTCCTACGTCCTTCGAAGCATTCAAAATACTTAAAATAAAAATGCAATATAACAAAACAAATCAATCCTATTTCTTCTCGACTGAATAACCTACCGAATAGAAGTTGTAAACCAAAAATATTAAGAAACTAAATCATTTTGGGGGAGTTCTTGAATGGATTATTTGATTTTATCATCATCTTTTACGAATAGATTTTATCAACCATTTTTGAAACTCATAGTGGTCCACAACTATTTTATCACCTAGATTTTATCTATTGGGAAAACAAGGTGATTTTATCACCGCTCCATAAAACACCAACTAAATCAACTTTCCCATTTTATCTCATAAAATCCATTCAAGAACTCCCCCTTATATGATATAACTCCCCTCAACTACGAGATATTATTCCAGTGCCGGGTGGGTATTGCACAAGTGGTACTCGCTTGGCAATCTCAGCCGTCCGCAAAGCAATCCAACGGTCCGGATTTTAGAGAGAGAAAAATGAGAGAGAGAGTGGTTCGGCCAGAGGAGAGACAGCGAATCAATCTGGGTCGCTCAAAACACATTTGGACAACTCGGATCATGTTTGGTTACCAAGTGGCAATACCCACTCGGCACCCAAAATGTTTTCCTCAACTACACCACGCCTAACGTCAAGTTCATATTCTCCCTCTAGTCTCTATACCTACAACATCTTCGCTTCCTTCCTATACGTTCCATATCATCTCTTCGATCTCTACCAACATTCAACAGCTCCATTGTTGAGCCAACAAAAAAGCTAGCAGCTTCATTGCTCACACTATATATGGAGATGATTTCCAGGACCCAACTTATTTGGATTACTCGCATCGCGATTCTATTTATTTTTCGTTTCGCTGTCTACAACTGTATTCGCAGTCCGCTAGTTAAGAATTACGTTCCTGGTTCTGATCAAGCAAGGATCCTATTCAACTTCAACTTCACAGAATTCTTTCACGGTCGTACCCTCTATGTTCTGGGAGACTCAACAGTGGCTGCCGGAAACTTCATGTTGACGAAACATCCTTACGGCGTAGACAGCCCGTATGTCGCAACGTCGGCAGAATGGCTGCCAACTGGAACATTCTCAAATGACTACAGGGATGAATGGTTGCTGCCAGATGGAAGATTCTCAAATGGCTACACGACGTACGGAGAATCGCTGCCAACTGGAAGATTCTCAAATGGCTACACAATTGCCGATTACATAGGTATATAATCCCTCCGTCCCAAAAAATTTGGCTTACCTATCTTTTTTTGTTGTTTCAAAATATAAGGCCAATTTAAAATTTTTAACATAAGAAAGTTGTTAAAGTTTATTTTTGCCCTTGAGATGTTTTTAACAATCAAAAGAATGAGCCAAAAGAAGAATAATTGAGGTCAAATTTGAAGTTATGTGTTTTATTGGAAAGATTAAAAGACATATAAATAAACAATAACACAGAAAATATTGGCAAGATGCCAACTAGTTGCCGGGGCCGCTTCTTGTTTGACAATTTAGATTTAGGTGTTTTTAGGTGTCTGGGCTTGGCCCATTGGATTGTGCGGTTTGGGCTTAATTGTTCTTCTGGGTATGTTCTTCTTGAGCTAGGCTTTAGTTGTTGTGGACTTCACTCGATGTTTTTTTGGATTTGACCCAACAGGTGTTTTAATTTCTCCGGCCTTGGAGCATCTCCAATGATTTTGTAATATATGTCCTCTTTTTCTTAAAAAGTTATACTTTTTGGAGGGACCCATCATTCTTTTTGGAGAATTGGTTCTTCAAATCTATTTTGGTTCTTCAAATTTGAAGAATAGATGTGACAAAAAGGAAAATGAGTCCCTCCAAAGAGAAATGATATGTTTACAACAAAATGCTCCAAAACAGCTCCAACATGTTGACGTGGCAGCAAATGGGTCACACAAAATTAACTGAAGGAAAAAAAAGTTGAAATTTTCAAAACCCATATCGGCTCCCTCTCCATCGCCCCCATTTCCTTTCCTTCGACCAAACCAGAGTGCGAGCAACTCGCCACCCCCACCCTGACCTCCCTCTCTACCTCCGGTGACCGCCGCTGCCAAGAACCCTTCGAAATAGACTACCGGCACCGGCTTTTTGGTTTCGAAGGTCATGCTTGTGTTCCGCCCAACACAGGAACAATATATATTATATCGTTAATCCCAACCTCTTTTAGAAAATTAATTCTATCCTTAAACCCAATAACTCCAGCCCAAATCCACTGCCTCAACCCAACGTCGCCGCAGATTGTGGAGATTTTTAATTAGTAACAAAACGATTAGATTGGCTTCCAATTGAAAGTAAAATTACGGACGAGCCAAACCTTTTTTTATTTTATTACAAGGAGAACGTTCGTCTGTTTTGAAGGGTTAGTGGCGACGGTCGCCGGAGGTTGAGAGGGAGGCCGGAGGAGGTGGGTCAGCGGTAGTGGTGGCGAGCTGCTCGCACTCTGTCTCTCTGGTTTGGTCGAAGGAAAGGGAATGGGGCGGTGGAGAGAGAGGGGTTTTGAAAATTTCAAGTTTTTTTAGCTTTAGTTAATTTAGTGGGACCCGCTACTGTCACGTCAGCATGTTGGAGCTGGTTTTGAACATTTTGTTGTAAACGTATCATTTCTCCCCTCGAAAAGGTACAACTTTTTTAAGAAAATGGGGTATAAATTACAAAATCTTCCCTTCATATGTCACTTCCGTTCTTCATTTTGAAGATTTGAAGGTTGGTAGGAGATGCTCTTAGGGTAGAGTCGACGTACCCTTCGTCAAGTTTTCATTAATAAACTTTTTGCCTATTAGAGGAAAAAAAATAAAAAAATAAAATAAAAGAAGATGCCAACCAGCTACAATTTGAGTATTGTATCGACAAAAATGATATGGGTACACCTAAATTGCACCCCACATGCACACCAAGGTGATGTGACAGACAAGGAGAAGCCCAATGTGTGGTATCGAACTTAATAGTACATTTTACATTCAGATCTTTGTTTAGTGTTTCATTAACTTGGAACGTTTTTAAAATATCTTCGTGTGCACTAAAAACTTCTAATAATTTGCTGATACAAAATAAAATTAAAAAGAAGAAGAAGAAGAAAGGAAGATTGGAACTGAGCTAAGGATGTGTTTGTAAAATGAAAATATTTTCCGGAAGTATTTCTGCATAGGTATTTTTTAGGTTGGATTTGGACATGTAATGATTTAATAATTGTTGGGACAAACAGGTGGTGATATGTATTTTCTTTTTTTTGGAATATATGCTTTTGTGAATGATGTAAATATGTAATGAACCAGAAGATTGAAGGTACATATGTTAATCACATAATTATAATTAGATCATTTTTTATTCATACAACTGAATATATAAATATTTTATTAAACATCTCTCCAAAATGTCGCATCCTCCATTTTTTTGAAATCTGCATGTTTCTACATGTACTTTGTAACGTGTTTTTTTTCTTCTTATTTAGCGGTGTTTGTAAACTTCGGTTAATTCGTCACACTCAAGTTTGATTTTTCCATTGTCATGGTTATTATTTTACAGCCATTCGCATGGGCAGTTCTATTCCACGAGCTTTCTCTGGCATTCTGGAAGAAGAAGAAGAAGAGAGGAGAAGAAATTTCGGCATTTCTTCTACGGGAATTAATTTTGCATCGGCAGGGTGTGGGATTTTGACCAGGACCCCCCAAATTGAGGTAACCAAATTTGAAGTTATGTGTTTTATTGGAAGGATTAAAAGGGTGTTCCACAAAATGATTTAAAACTCGATAAAAGTTTTCGGAACTAGTTTATGGATTGAAATTGGGTTGATAAGTTGTAAGACAGTGATCTATCTCATATCTCATAAAATGTAATAAGTCAGTTTTACGTAATTTTATCTTATTTTTATAACTTTCTTGCTTTCTATTTAGTACCGGAGTTTATCGGACCAAATACTGCACTTGATTGACACAAGTGCTCGTTTGGATTCAGCTGCAATTGGCGGATCTATTTTTTACTTGTCCGTTGGAAGGGAAGACTACATTTCCGGTGAGGGAGAGGTAAGGATAATGTTTTCTTGCTATTTGCTTAGTTCCTATATTTGCCGATTGAACGATAAGTTATTTGTTTCATTGTGATGCCGTTTTACTCTTCCTTTAATTTATTGATTCGTTACCCTTGACTGAAAAAAATTTCTTTGCTGTTTTAAAAAAGGCTTACGCTTCTCATAATTTTTTTTGCAGAAATCCTATCAATACACGAAAGAGGTTGTTACCCGATTCGAGTTCTACCTAAAGGTACATATTGGTGTAGACTAATTAATTAGACCTTTTCTTTTATTTATCAACGAAGAAAATTGTTTCTTAACTCAAATAACTCATGATACGACAACGACAACGAAAAGGTATATATGAAAGCAAAAATGACATAAACATGACCAAACAAGATTTACACAAATTTCTAAAATATAAGTACGAAAGAAATGGATCTCGAATCTTCCCACCTGCATGCATGCGGGGTTTCAGCCAATTTGATGTAATTAATATTTGTAACTGTTTGACAAAAGAATAAAATACACACCAGGTAGGGGGGAAAAGGTTGGTGTGTAGGTACTGACATGCAACAAATCACCAAAAATTACGACCACAGCTGTTGATATAGTGCAGAAATTACTTCTTCAACATATTATATCAAAATTAAAAATAAACCAAGAAAAAAAAATTGTCTATAAAAAGACCGTACGATGAATGTGGACTAAAATAATTACTAAAACATAAACAGTAAATGGCAATTAGTGAACTAAACTTACAAATTGTTTAAATTGTTGAAATTCAACCGAAACCTTAAAACGCAGAAAAGACTAAAAGTTGAGATCGAGGAACAAACGATCTCTGCGCGTAGAAGAAGCACAGTGATCTACTCGTACAAAGAACAAACTCGTTTTGCACTTACTCACACAAACTCAGAGCAGAACGTTGACACCGGAACGTATGTGTGCGTGTGTGTTTATTGAAAAAACAGAGCGAGACAGCACCGCATCCAGACGGGGTTCGAGCATTTGTCAACGTGAGTGTGAAATATTGTTTGGAGCTATGGACTTATTATGCACATATGGTGCACACAATCACATACCAATCGGATAACTGTAATGTTTGATCCAATTTCTAACATTTCATTGTTTGCACGCACTTGTTTGTTGTAGAGTCTATACTCTATCGTAGGGGCAAGAAGATTCATCATCAACAACTTGGCTCCAATGGGCTGCTTTCCGGATAGAAAGAATCAATCTACCAACATTTGCGACGATGTGTTGAATTGGAGTATTGGAGAATTCAATAAACAATTGGAGTTGGCCCTTAGGAAATTCAAGAAGGCGTACAATGTAACGATCGTGTTAGCCGACACCACGAAAATGTTCTTTGAAATTTTTTTCAAACGTTTCGAATTCGGTAAGTTAACATTCTGTGTTCAATCCATTGTTGGTCAGCTGTTGATGCTAAGTCTGAAGCTTTCAAAAGGGTGGTGTGCTAGAGCTAATTTAGTTTGATTGGAGGAGTATTATTTGTTGTTGCTATGTACAAGATTTTTGATAGGAGTCTGATAGCCGATTATGTTGTTGGGTTTGTTGAGTTTTGGTGCTGAGAGTACTGTTTCTATGAAGATTTCTCAGGTGCTTGTCACATGGTGAAAATAGCTGTGTCAAGTTTCTTTGGAAGATCTTGCAGTTTGGAACCTTGCCAAAGTCCATTTTAGTTGTACTAGGCCTTCTTTGATTATATTTTTGTTGTTGTATTATCCCTTAATCATATGTTTCTGGCCCATTTCTTCCCTTTTTTTTTTACCATCATTCAGTTCTTCCCTAAAATTTGATGGCTTTTGCCCTTTCCGTGCTTTTGGCCGTATTTGCCTCTTTTTCCTCGATGTATCCTTTGTCGAGATCTAATAAAATCTTGTTGCCGATAAAAGAAAAAAAAAACAAAAACATTCTGCTACTTCTAAATTCTAGAAGAATTGGATGGAACATTGAGATTTGGTTAAAATTCATTTTGTAATATCATATTGTTTGTAATGTGCAGGGTTCACAGAAGTTTACAAACCTTGTTGTGGAGAATGGGATTCAAGTATGAAAAAATTCCAGTGTGAAGAGCGCTCCCATTACTGCAGGAATAGGAATGAATACTTCTTCTTTGATGGGGCCCATACTACTGACAAAGCAAATCGATTATTTGTGGATAATTGTTTGGCAGGCAGGGTTTGCTACCCTATCCATGCTGAAATATGAGTAATTTCAGGCTGGGTATATTGGGAAATTGACTCTCTTGCCCCTATTTTGGCTTTGCTTTGTTTGGCAGACTACTTTTCTTTTTTTCTTTTTTGAGCATCTTGTTTGGAAAACTATAGCCCTAGGGCAATTTTTGCCATTTCGTAGTAAAAATAAAATTATATAGCTTTACATATTTCACTCTAGTTAGTATGCTGGCCATATGGTGTGGACCATCTTTTTTTTTTATTTCAAACATTGTACACATTTGTGGGATGTTAAAAGAATGGGCTTAGCAACTAAAGAGAGTTCCATGTATCTCGAAAGACTCGAACCGTAGATTTTCCGCTTCGAAGTAGGTTTGTCAACAGACGGATCAGATCAGTGCGCTCCAAATTCATCAAGAAAAATTTGATCCAAATTCGATAACACCAACCCGATAATCCGAATCCAAATCCCTATTGGATTGGATTTGGATATTACCCGATTGGATTCGGATATAATCAACAAGTTTGTTTTTTTATTTTTTTTAAATTAGTGTCGATATTTTTTTGTTTCGTAATAAGTCTGCATAGCACATGCCTTTATATCAATCTACCAACATTTGACTAAACAAAAATAATTAAGAGTGTGTTTGGCAGCGACTCCCAAACACTCCCTAAATACTCTCCTCTCTCTCTCAAAACACCTCCGTGTCCAACCGTATTCCTTTCTCACTTTTCTTTTTTCTTTTTTTTGACATTTCTCACTTGTGTGTACGAGTCAGTTGAAATAAAATCTAAGAATTGTGTGTCGTCATAAGTGTTGCGGTTTATACCACAACTATCGCAATATACTCACTACTAATACTAAAAAAGTTAATCATTAGTAACAACAATTATGTCACTAGATTGTCCCTAAAAGTGTGTTGCTGAAAGTATTCGGTAACAACTTTTTAATGAGTTGTCACTATAGAATTAGTAACAGCTTAGTATAAAAATCCGTCACTGAAATACTTTTAGCAACACACTTTTAGTGACACGTTGTCACAACGTCTGTCACTAAATTTTTTTTTTTTTTTTGTAATGACTCCTAAATTACAACCCAACTAATTAAAGTACATACAACATTATTCTAGTAATTTAACTTTTTTTATTTTTACATTTTCCGAGACATATCAGGTCGGCAGCTCCTCACACATAGTACTCCATTAACTAAAAAAAAAAGCCTAAAAAGTTAATGAAACGAATTGGATTTTCACTTTTTTCGAGACGCGTCATTTCCTCACATATTAACTTAAAAAGTCTCAAAATCCAAGTTAATGAAACAAGTCCAAAACTAATCGCTTACACATACGTATAAATTCATGGATGACCCTTCGAGAAGAAAATCTAGAAGGCAATATCCCCAGACATTCCGGCCCTTTCCAAAACGAACGAGGCTAAGGGAGACAAAAGTGGCTAGGTTTGATGGAATGCTATGCTTCCTGATTATTTAATTCTACTGGCTATACCCAATCTCCTGTATATTTAATTCTACTGGCTTCTGGCTATGCCCAGTCTCCCTACATTTTTTGGACATATTTTTTTAGGTATTTCTTACTTTCGTGAAATAAAAAAAGTGAATTAAAATGTGGTCCGAATTTCAAAAACAATCATCTAAGATTAGAAAAAAGTTCGTTTGTTGTTTCCCCCTAGCGAACAACGGTAATGTAAACAAAAGATTTAAAACATCAAACTATAAGATGCAAGAAAACAAAACCAAGACTAGCATTGCCAAGACTAAAGAGTTTGCAAAATCTTTTGCTCGCAAGCTGGTTCGGACTATCCAGTTATCACAAAAACAAAAACTTGCCATGCAAGACTAGCACTGCCAAGAACAAATGACTGAAAAACTGGTAGTGACAACCTACAAAGAACAGATCATACAAAGATGAAGCGTCACACAAAGGTTGAAGACTGACTATTAATTCCATGGTTTTTGGGCACGGCCGCACGGGCACGTGGTGCCTCTCACATGCCCCAGGCACTCAGCACAAAAACATCACAAAAAACATAACGCATGTCTAAGAGCTTATAGAAGCACTATTAGAAGAAAATCTCCAACTAGTAATATATCCCAAAACAACTTCAGATATCCATAATAGAAGGCAAAATTGTCTCAGCCATCCATAGGCTGCCAAAAAAGATCAAGACAAGAAATTGTCTGCAAACAGATTCAAGTCTAGGGGCAACACATTACCCTAATAAATCCCAGCTGAAACAACAGTTTTAAAGGGATAGAAAGCCACACTCAGACACCGTGGGCGTGGATAGGAGAACAAACTTCACCTGTCAAACAATGCTCAACAAAGATACGATTTGCTTCGTGGGTTGTGTGTGCCCCGTCGAAGAAGAGGAACTCAGTTCTGGGGTGCTTGCAACAGGGGGTTGTCTCGTTGCACCGAAACATTCTGAAAGAAGCTTCCCATACACCACAGCAGGGTTTGTAAATTTCAGTAAATCCTGTGTGCAATGGAAAACAAATTTCAGATTAAGTGTTATCCAATGTTCAATTGTAAAAACAAGACCAAAGCTACATCACCAATATTACCGAACAAAAACCGATAAAAACATACTCCATCTAAGTAGCATTGCCATCACCATACAAAGACCCCCAAAGCAGCAGACATTTATGGCACAGAGCATGAAGGAACAGAACCAAAAGTTTGAAATATGAGATTGACTGACCATGACCATTGAATTAGGTTAAGGGCAATCAAGAGCCATCTATCCTATGCCCACTTCTACACCAAGATTCCAAATAAAACAATGAATTATAGTTGATGCTGAAACTAACCGACCAAACAAAAAGACCAAAGACAACACAAAACAAAGAACCAAAAACCACCAGAAGACATAAACTTACCAAAACTCGAAGGGGCATTCATTATCTTGGAAAACATTGCATCACTGTCTGCTAAGAAAATCACAACATCATGCTCGTTCTTGAAATTCCTCAAGGTTTGCACCAACAGATTGTTGTAAACCCGGATGCTCGTGTTCAACACCTCGTCACACTGGTTGGTGGTCCTATCTCTCTTATCAGGGATGCAGCCAACAGGACCTATATTGTTGACTATGAATATTCTCGCTCCTCCGCAAGAATACAAGACCTTGAATAAACAAGCAAAAGAAAGGGAAAAAAAATCAACAATCCCTATAGTTTTCTAATAACTACCCAAAGTTTAACATACAATATTATACTAACCTTCAAATAACTCTCGAGCCTTCCAACTAAGTCCAAAGAAAATTTCTCTGAATCCTACAATTCAAACAATCAAATTATTTCAAACAAGTTTCAAGTTATAAATCTAGAGGAAAATTGTTATACCTTCCCATCGAAAGAGAACACGAAGTCGTTAGCTCCAACTGAGATAAAGAACACAGATCTTCCGAGGTCTTCATTCTTGGTCGTAGAAGTTTGGAATTGTATTACTTGGTCTGCAAAAGTTGTACACTGCAAAATTTTTATTAAAAAAAAAGTTAGCATAAAAAAACACAACAAATACAACAAATTAATACGCATATACTTATAACATAGGAATAAAAAAAATACAACAAATAAGTCTGAAGAATGCTCACCTGTAATGGGTGAGTTGTAGACAAGAGTCCACATCCACCACACGCGAAATTTATATTCACATTTTTCTTAAGCTCATCTACACCCAAGGTATTGAAAGCTCTGGGGAATGGAGTTTTCATTTTCAAAGCTGCAATACACAGACAAATTCAGAATCAAAGCTGCATTATTCATCAACACACATAACTTACTATTTGTATCTCTGCGAAAAAAATGGAACAATACTGCAGCGAATAATTCTTGAAACTACAAAAATAAATAACAGAAATATATTTCAAAAACTCACTCTAGTTTTTTTTTTTTTCTGGATCGGTAAAATCCCTCTAGTTGGCGAGGAAACAAAAATCAACAAACAAAATCCAAATATATACTGTAGAAACCAAGTGTAAACATACAAAGTTACAAACAGAAGTCGTATCATGTACTTGAGGAACGACCACCAAAAAAAACACGGAGATACTCCAAAACTCATTTCCAATTGGATCTACAAAAGTCCTTGAAGGATAAAAAATTTCAACCGCCAAAAACTAACAAAATAATCAAAAAAAATCAACAAACAAACAGCGTTTTGGTTAAAACATAAAGAAGTGCATACATGTAAAAATAAGAAATCAAAAAACATCTTCCATTTGATCTACAAAAGTCCTCCACAGAAACAGAAACAAAATCAACAAACAAAATCTAAAAATCATCTAAATGCTCCAGAAATCAGGTGTAAACATACAAATAGAAGTCATATCATATACTTGAGAAACGACCACAAAAAAACACAGAGATACTCACAAAACACATTTTCAGTTGGATCTACAAAAGTCCTTGAAGGATAAAAAACTTTCAACAACCAAAAACTCACAAAATAGACTAATCTAGAAATGTTTGTACCGAGATAGTCAGCAATAGTATAGCCGTCGGTGAAACGTGTAGTCGGCAGATCATGATAAGTAGCAGCACCGTACGGATACTCGGTGATGTTGAAGTTACCGGCGTCAACGGTTGAATCACCGAAGACGAAGAGGGGGCGGCCCTTAAGGTCATTGAGGCTGAAGTCAGTAGGAGGAGGAGGATGAGTTTGGCAGGTGGTGTCGATGAAGGAGTCAGAAGGAGGAGTTTGGCAGATGGTGTCGATGAAGGAGTCAGAAGGAGGAGATGGGCCGAGATAGACTTTGTTTTTGAGGTATGTGACGCCAGGAACATAGTGGAAGAGGTAGTTGATGCCACAGCACTCGAAGACGATGAGAATGGCAAGAGTTGTGAGAACATTTATCGTCCACCCCATTGTTCGAAGTAAACGTTAGAGAGAGTTGAAGAGAAGAGATGATGTGTGGTGATTTGATGTAGGTAGGAGGTGAGGTTTCAGGATTTTATAGAGAGAGAGAGAGAGAGAGAGAGAGGAGTGTGGGTGTTGGCGTTGGCGTGTAAGGACTCTTGGGGGTTTTGCGTGAGAGATGGAGAGAGGGAGGGAGGTGGGGGATTTGGCAGGCTTTAGTTTGATGAACCGCCTCATTTTGTCCTTTTTCATTGTAGCTTTTTTTTTTTCTTTTTGACAAGAGATATGTATACATGTAAAAATACTCCCCTTTACTCACTAGTACCATACGTAAAGCTCAAAAAGATACTACTATAGTAGTCATTTTTTAAAACTTCGCTGATTTGCATTAATTATTTTAAACAAATAATCCTCCTTGGCAAGAGAAATGTGACGGGTGTATTGGATTGTAAGCTTGGGGCTCGTTTGGTTGGGGATGGGGTGTACGAATGATATTCTCCCTCCCTTAGTTCCGGGTCCACTATTACATCTATGGTTGAAAATAAAATAAAAAAGAGGTGAAATGACATTGGCCTTGTTTGTTTATCAATTTAGTTTTAATTTTAGTTTTGATGACATCATCATTTTCTTCATTTCTCTCTTTATCTCTCTCCACTCATTACACCTGATGACATCATCAAAGCTAAACTAAACTATCTAACCAAACACAGCTATTATCCCTCCTCCCCTTTACCCGGCCCAATCTACCCTAAACTGGATTATTTAGTCCGAGCCAAAGAGTTGTTCATAGTTGATCTGTCCTCCTAATTTGGGCCAAACCACCTCAAATCCTCTAATTTATTCTTATCCCTTCATTTCATCAATAAAAAAACTAAATACTATTCTATCTTCATTATTGTCGAAATTTTCTAAACCAAGTAATATTATTTTATCAACTACTGCTAAATATGACACAAATGTGGGTTCACATTTCATAGTAAATAATATCATCTACTACCTTATCTCATTTGTTGTTATATCAACATAAAATTCATCACGCATCCAATTGAGCCGTTACTGACACATAATCCTTCAAATTACCCCTCCCTCCCTCACACAGCTGTTAGTGATTTTTAATAATGCTTGGAGGGAAAAATAGATATAATAATGAAAAATAGAGGTTAACGATTAGAGATAAAAATGAGAATAATATTTGAAAATAGGGGTAATGATTAGATAATAATCGGGTCTTGAAACTCAAAACGACCATTATTCATCCTCCCCCTCCCCCGGCCCAATCTACCCTAAGATGGATTATTGGGTCCGTGCCGAAGGGTTGTCCATGTTTGATCCGCCCTCCTAATCCGGGTCAATCCATCTTAGACTCTCTAATATATTCTTCCCTTCGTTTCAACTATAAAAGAAATCAACTGCGATTTTATACTTGCTCAAAAAGATACTGTGATAGTGTGTCCTTTTTCTTAATCTTTTTTCTACCTTAACCTTCGTTGATTTGCATTTACAATTATTTTAAACAAATTATCCTCTTTAGCAAGAGAGGTGTGGCGGTTGTCGGTTGTGTTTGGTTTTAGTTTTGAGTTTTGGTTTTTGTAATGATTAGAGAGAGAAATAGGGATAATAATTAAAAAAATAGGTATTAATGATTGGAGAGAGATAGAGAGAAAAATAAAAATAATATTTAAAAATAGAGGTAATAATTGAAAAAATCGGTTCTTGAAAACCAAAACGAACAAGACGTATTGGATTGTAAGCTTAGGGCTAGCTCATTGGGATGGGGACGAGGTGGCCCGATGATATTCTCCCATCCTTAAATGCATTTTTTATTTTTGATGAGGTAGAACAAAAGCCAAAAATATGGGGAGATAAGCTTAATGACTTCTCATTTTTTGTTTTTTTAATTTGGTTAACATAGAGACTTACAAAATGCACGCATTCTGCACATATTTTCCTCAAACGCTTTACAAATTCAATAATACATTTCAACCATATTTTAAAATTTCAAAATTGCAAAATACAAAAAGTCAAGAAAAAGGCTCCCAAACACCTGTTATAATTAGCTTAAATTCTGAAATGTTAAATCCCATCAAATATTTGATTATATGATTGTCATAAAGAAGAGATAAAAGAGGATGCAACTCACGGTTGTTGCTACCTAAAAAATCTCACGGGTGGTTTGGCTAAAGAATCTGCTTGGATGATTTTTTTGTCATTACAATTTTTTTATATCGGTTAATGTTACGTTATTTTTATTTATAGGTTATTGGTTTGACTCAACGAAATGAATATAAAAACTTAAACTCTACGCTTAGGACTGAATTTTTTAATAAAGACGAAATATCCAATAATCCATTACTTTTGTCTTTATAAAAAAAAAAATCAATTTCGAACGTAATTTTTAGCAGAAACACCACTTCGAGTTCGCGTCTCGCTCTTTTTATCACATCCATCCCTTCACAAAGGAGTGCAAAAAGTGAGGAGGGAAAAAGTCATGATGACAAATTTACACTTTTCCCAAGGAGTCTCTCACCATTTTGATTTTGAGAGAGAAAGGAAAAGATTTACCCCCGTACTCAGAAGAGGAGAGAGAGGGGAAAAAGGAAACGCCATTTGCTCTCTGTCTCTGTAATATTAATGTCTCCATTTGTCTTGTTGTCCATATCTCCCACTTTTATGTCTCTATTTTCTGACACGTATCACCCAATTGACCTGGAACATATAAATATAGACACAAAAGTATGCAAAAAAAAGCGTCATATAATAATAATTAAAAAGGGTCTGATTTTGGCTATTCCATTTTTGTGTGCAGTTAGCAAATACGATAACTTTCATTTTTGTAAAAGGTAGTCATTTTCACTCCCATTTTCTTGTATATGAACATCTAATTTTTCACATAATTAAATCATTTCACTTTTATAAAAGAACAAAATACATAAGGTTCGGTTTCTATTATGGTGTTTTTACTATTTTTGAATTACAAATTCTGAATCAGTTGATATATGTGAAAAATGACTTTTAAGAGAATATAAAAAAAATATCGAAAATAATGAAGTGAAAACTCAACTAGTGTATAGGGAGGAAAAAACTCTCATCATCAAGGCCATTTTCGTTAATGGTTTAGAAGTTTGGCTTAGTACTGGTCAAGGCCTGAGACTGAGCGGTTTGCTCAACTCAAAAGTCTCATTTTCGAAGCCTCTCAGATTTTATCAACTCCTTCGGCACTACTTCATACGGAGCATTTTCTCTAACTTCAAGTGGGCCTTCGATAGTAGACGGTGAGTTTATGGATTCTCATAATTAGTTGAGGTACGGGTAAGCTATTCGAATACAGTGTTGGTTCAAAAGTTTCGGGTCCCGAAAGGAACTTCTTAAAAGGGGTCACCTCTTATATTTTGTATACAAAAGTTGAACAACACATAATCTTCATAAAAAAAAAATATTACAAAAGATTACTATTAAAAAAATTTGAACGTATAATTAAAAAATAAACAATCATTGCAGTGCACTTCAGAATCTATCATTTGGACAATAATTTTGTCGCACTATTAGCTGCAAATCGTCTAACTAAGCTAGTCCATTTAATCTTTCTTGAGGTTTGTTGACCGAAAATAAGTTCTAATCAATTCTAATTTTGAAAATAATCTTTTTCGAGAGCGAGCAACTATAATCGATATATATAAGAGAATTAAATATTTGAAATTTTCATTGGTAGCATGCTTAGATAAAACAGTAATTGAACCTAATATATATGAATGTCTTAAATATTTGGAAGTCCATATTTTTTTAAAAAATTGAAAGCTCGAAACCGTAACTTTTTTATTGAAAATTTTATTTTGACACTGCCCTCTTAAAATGTGATTATTAGAGACAAATGACATGAATGGTTTTTACTGTTTATGCAACAGTGTAGTACTCACGAGGAGGAGATGATGGGAGTGGTGAGAAAGAGAATGATGGGATAGAGGTTGGGAATTAAATGCTGTGGCAGATGATTTGGTGTAGGGTGTAGTAGATTATAGAGTGGTCCCCCCGCTTGAGATGGTTACTACAGTACAGTACGCGCCAATTTTCAAAGTTTGCTTTTCCAGCAAGAATACCAAATAACCACCTCCTCGCAATCACAAGGATAGCTTCCACGTGCGGACTCACGTGAGAGGAGTGTTCCATTCCATGCTAATTTTTTTGGGTGCCTCCTCCTAGAGAAAATTTTGGGTGCGGATTGGGTAGGGGACACATGGTGCCCGACACCCAATCCGAGCTGTCCAAACACGTTTTGGACGACTCAGATTTGATGGGGTAGATTTGCTCCTGAAAATTACAAAAATGTCACCCTCGGATTTGAGCAGTCCAAAACGTGTTTGGACGGCTCAGATTGGGTGTCGGGCACCACGTGTCCCTACCCAATCCACACCCAAAATTATCTCCTCCTCCTACATAAAAAATATCGATGAATGTGGTGTTTTTAAATTCTTTTTTTTCGTGTGTTAGCAAAAGAGAAACCACGTTACTTCTTTTTTTTTTTTTTTTTTTTGATTAACAAAATTGTGCCCAACAAGGGCTTACAAGAAAGAAGAAGATTCTTTAGCTAAAACAGCAGTCACAAAGCTGGGTGGATAGGCTACCCATTGACTGGGTAGTAAGCCTCTAATCCCCTTAGAAGCAACAACATGAGCTAGCTCGTTTGCTGTCCTCCTGATCCAACAGAACTGAATTTCCAGCTCCAGACCCAACTGCCTAATATCCCATACTATTGCAGAGACTTCCCATGGAGGATCCAATTCGGACACACTGAGTTTAATTGCCATTTGATTATCAGATTCGATCATAAAACCATGAAGGCCCAGATCTTTCCCCATTCCGCAAGCTCGTCGAATAGCCAAAAGCTCTCCTTGGAGGGGGGAGGAAATAAAAGCAGACTTGACTGTACCATTAATCAGAGTTCCTTTACAATCCCTCACTCTGACAGCCATTTTTGCCTCCTTTCCATCCTTGCTAACCGCCACATCACAATTCATCTTGAAACACCCTCGTTCCGGAGCCCTCCATTGGGAAATAGAATCCTCAATATTCGGGTTATCCACATGGATAAGGGGGGACACCATAGAATCCAAATATTCGCGAAAGGCCTCAAGAGCCTTCCTCATAGTCATCTCTGGATTAATAGATGAGTGATTAAAAATAGCATCATTACGAGCTTTCCAAATAAACCAAGCTATCCACACTATCTTCTCCAAAAATTTAGAAACATTTTCCTTAGAAAGAATGTCCACCAGATCTGAAGTCCATTTCAGGACAGAAGTAGGATTTCCCCTGCCTTTGTTAAGTTGGATATGGCACCCAAACCAAACAGCCCTTGCCCAATGACAATCAAAAAGCATATGTTCAATGGACTCATCAGATTGAAGGCATATAGGGCATACCTTGGATTGCCCACATCGTCTTCTCAAGAGGTTCTCTTTTGTTGCCAAACTGTTGCTGCAAGCCCTCCACCAGAAATGTCGAATTTTGTGGGGGACGTTCAACTTCCAAATGACAGCCCACAGCTTCTTGTTTGGGACAAAGGATGACGACGGTTTATCTTTCTGGGCCTGAGAATGGTCTTGAACTGCAACTTGGTAACCTGATTTCACTGAGTAAATACCATTTGACGTGTAATTCCATACCATGACATCCTCCCTTTGGAACAAAGATATAGGGATAGATACAATAGCCTTGACTTCATCTTCCGACAGAGCTTGGATGAGTTTTCCTTCCTTCCAGCACCTTCGATCTTTGTCAATCACATCTGCAACCCAAACTATGTCGGTGTCATCTTGCCTTGGGGAAGATAGTGTAAAATTTCTCAACGTAGGGATCCATTTGTCTTCCCAAAACCTTATCCTCTCACCGTTTTGGACTTGCCATCTTAGACCCTTCATGAGAGTATCTCGACCACTTAAAATACTAAGCCATGCCCATGACGCCCTGTAACCTCTAGTAGCTTCAAGAAAAGAGGAGTTAGGATAATAAAGACCTTTCAACATTTTTGCCCAAAAAGAATCAGGATTCTTGAGTAATCTCCACCCTTGTCGTGCCAAAAGAGCAACATTCATAGCCCTAAAATCCCGGAAGCCCATACCCCCATCAGACTTGGCCCGTGACATATTTTCCCAACTGGTCCAGTGAATGCCCCGACTCTCAGGATCCCCCTTCCACCAAAAATTTGAAACATAAGAATTAAGTTTGTCACACAACTTCTTTGGAAGAAGAAAGCACGACATGGCATAGCTAGGGATGGCTTGGATAACCGATTTGATCATGATTTCCTTGCCTCCTTGTGACATCCGTTTCAATTTCCATCCTTGGAGTTTGCTAAGAGTTCTTTCAATGATAAAATAGTAAGCCTCCGACTTTGAGCGGCCCCAAAATGAAGGTAGACCCAGATATTTTGAATCTAATTTCATAATAGGAACCCCAACATAATCACAGAGCAGCTGTTTATCATTCTCACACACATTAGACGAAAAACTAATGCCAGACTTGTCAAGATTAATGCTCTGACCTGAAGCTTCTCCATAGGTTTGAAGAATATCTTTGATCCTCCTACAGGTTTGCAGCTCTGCTTTCAGGAAAAGAAGTGCGTCATCTGCAAAAAAAGATGTGGGATAGGTGAGGGCAGTGGCGATTGAATTTAATTCCCGTGACCAGGTTGTTGTCTCTTGCATTGATTATCATCCGAGATAGCACATCCTTAACCAAGACGAAAAGGTAAGGGGACAGAGGGTCCCCTTGCCTTAATCCTCTTCCAGGGCATATCTTCACCTTCGCTTCCCCGTTAACCACCACTGATGACCTAACCGTAGTAATACATTGCATAACCCAATTAACCCATCTGTTGTGAAAACCCATTTTAAGAAGAAGAGCTTCCACAAAGTCCCATTCGACTCTATCATAGGCTTTATTGAAATCTAATTTGAGAGCCATAAAACCTTCTGTTCCTTTCTTCTTCAATTTTAAGAAATGAAAAGCTTCATGGGCTACCAACACATTATCCTGTATCAATCTACCCGGCACAAAGGCGGACTGATTTGGAGTAATAATCTCTCGCAGAATGCATTTAAGCCTATTTGCCATCACTTTAGTAATCACTTTGAGCGAAAAATTGCATAGGCTAATGGGTCTATATTGAGAGAGAGATTCCGGAAATTGCACCTTTGGAATAATAACAATATTGGTTTGGTTCAATTCCCTCAACAAGAAGCCAGTAGAAAAGAATCGTCTTACAGCTTTGCAAACTCCTTCCCCAACAATATTCCAATATTTTTGATAAAAGAAACCCGGGTATCCGTCTGGTCCTGGAGCTTTGAGAGAACCCAATTGAAAAGCGGCGCTCTTGATCTCCTCATCAGTTACGTTCTGAATCAGCTTTGCATTCATCTCCTCGGTTATGCTTCTGTGCACCACTGAGAGAGCCTCTGTGAAGTCCCTTTGGCCAGAGTGGGAAAACAAACCAGTGAAAAAATCCCCAATTAGCTCCTTGATCCCATCCTCATCCTCTATCCAATCCCCTCTACTAGATTTGAGCATAAGGATTTGATTACGTTGCCTTCTTTGGTTTATGCACGCATGAAAGAAGGCCGAATTTTTATCCCCGTACAGAAGCCAATTCACCCTGGATCTTTGGTGCAGCATCATCTCCTGCCTAAGTAACAGAGTTTCCATTTCTTTCACCGCTTCTTTTTCCTGCTCGAAATTAGCAGGTGTATGAGGTTGCCCTTGGATCTCCTTTAACTTCCCCTGCAAGAGCTGTAGCCTTAACTTATCCTTCCCGAAAGTTTTCTTGCTCCATTTCATAAGAGCCTCTTTGCATCTCTTAAGCTTTTGAACAAGCCCATACATATCAGAGCCCCTTTGAAGATGTTCCCATTCCTTACTAACCACCTGCTCGCATTCTTCATGGGTTGACCACATAGATTCAAATTTGAAATTGTAGGGAACTTTCTTCAAAGGTATCCTGCATTTGATCACCAAGGGACAGTGGTCCGAACCAATTTTGACTTCATGAAGAACTTGAGCTAGAGGAAATAAGTTGCGCCAATCAACATTTGCCACCGCACGATCCAAGCGAATGCGAATATTATCGTCCCCCCTTTGATTATTAGACCACGTATAATTGGGACCCTTGAACTCCAAATCCATTAACTCGCAATCAAAAAGTAAATTATGAAAATGCTCCATTCTGCCTTGGCTACACAGGTTACCCCCTTGTTTCTCTGCTTGAGAGCCATAGTCATTTAAATCCCCCACACAGAGCCAGGGGTAACCATTCTCCTTAGCAATCAGCTTAAGTTTTTCCCAAAAAATCAACCTTTGGTTCCACACAGGTGGAGCATACACAAAAGTAATAAGCCAAGGCATCTTGGTCCCTGGCCATTTAACAACACACCGAAACAAATTTTTTGATTTAAAGCGAACATCCAACATTACCTCATCTGTCCACCAAAGTGCCAATCCTCCAGCTTTTCCTTCCGGATCCACGTAGCTGCTATTTTGGAACCGGAGACTTCTCCTTATTCTTTCTAGTGTGTCCCTCTTATTCTTTGTCTCCATGAGAAACACCACTAGAGGACGATGGGTTGTGCACAACCCTTGTAAGATCTGGAATGTTAGGGGTCGTCCTATCCCCTGAACATTCCAGCTGAGCATCACCATTGAAACTGTGGCTGTTTTGGGTCAGCCACCACTACCCTCTTCTCAAACGATTCCTCTTGCAAAGCTACCCTTCTTTCCTCCTGCTCTTGACCCACATCCACATTGATAAGGTCAAGGTCAGAGAGATTAATTTTTGATTTACTCCTGTTTCCCACCCTACCGTTTCCTCGACCGCCCCTTCGACCTCTACCTCTGTTGTATCTGCCCCTTCCTGTAGCTGAGGACATTTGGGAGTTACGAGCCGCATACTTGTCACCTTCCTCCATTTCACAAGCCAGAGCGTCATCTTCACCCAAAGTGATCAACCTCAGTTTTTTCCCTCCTTCTTCCTCCCTTGATTCCTCTGGATTTTTCCTCTTAAGATTCAGAACAGCATTGAACACTGAGGCAAGCCCTTCCTCCCCCACTTTCCTACCTAACACAGGCCTTCCCACTATCGAAAGAGATTCAACATTTTCCAGCTCAATGCTGGATAGTATTAATAATAATCCTGGGGGACAAACTAAAAAGGAAGGCAGTAAATTAAATCTAACATGGGGCTATCACGCAGGGTGTAGACGAGCTGAGCTCGAATTTTGTAGAGCTTGAGCTCGGCTGGTTTGGTAAACGAACTAAAAATTGAGCTTTCTTGAATGAGCAAAGCCTATGTTAACTAGCTAAGTTTTTGCAAGTCGGACATAGTATTACCGAGCTTGTTTACTAAATGAGCTTGAACTCGAGTTCAAGCTCGACTCGGTTGCTAAACGAGTAGAGCCGAGCCACGAGCTGCTCGCGAGTAACTCGGTTTCTTTGCATCAGTACGACTAGCAGCTAGAACTCATAACACATCTTTTGATCGAGGAGCTTATCTTTGGAAAAGAATGAATCTAATAAATCCTACATTCATATAATTAAGACGTGGCTTGTGTCTGATTTTATTAATGAAGGTAATTTTTGTACCATATGACTTTATCATATCAGCTGCATTTGTTCCTTTACCAAACAAAAATACTAACGAGTGGACATGTAACATTGTGAGGCAGCACACCAGTCTATTTAGAGATCTTAGCAGGACTTTGGATCATGGTTTAACTTTTATCCCTGCTCCATTTTATGTTCATGGTTTTGCTGATGCATATTGGGCCGGAAATTTAGGTCCCCAAGAAGTCAGGTCTGGCCTAAACATGCATGTGCATAAATGTAACTAGCATATAACGAGGCATCTTATCTTTTTTACTCTTTTTTTTTTTTTTTTAAACAGGGGTAAATGTCATTATTACGGCCTGAAGGCAGAGACCTAAAGAAGCAACACAGACTTCATCAGGATGAAATAGAATGAACCAAAACTACTAAAACAATCTAGAACCGAGCACAACACCAGTCGGCTCAATGACACGTACTGTGAAAGCAAACCAATGACTAGTCAAAGACGTACATGGTGGTAGTAAAGGATCCAAAAAAGGAGACACAGTATAAAAATGCACAGATGAAATCAGGGACAAAAATTCTCACACAGGGGAGGGATAAACACTCCACAAAGGGAGGATACAGAAAACAAACAACAAAACAACAAAACAATGTTTAAACCAAGAGGCGTGACCATTTGTGAATAAACCACAGATTCTATGACTTTTCAATAAGCCACTTGGGCGCTAAATCGATAGAAAATACACTCGCCTTTGATCACCATTCGTCCTCTTCAATTTTCAGACTTCGAGTTTTGATTTATTGCATTCGGTTTGTATTGTGTATATCACGAAAAGTAAACATATTTTCTAATAAAAAACATGAAAACTAAAAAAACTCCAGTCACCGACAATTAATGTTGCCTGGAAAGCAGCCTTAAATCCGGTAAACTTAATCACCGTATCTTCAACCTCATTCAATAATTCCTAGATTAGTCAACTTTTGTCATGCCCTGGGTGACACACATGCTACGATGGCCGGGACAAAGGGTGGTGATCCCGCGAGGGTTAGCTGGCCTCATAACAAACCCATCCGGAGTAGCGGTGGAAGAAGGGGGAGTTTAAAAAAGGGGCGGCGGAAGGTGGAGTGGATGGGGTAAACTAGAGGAAAAGGAGGGTGGAGGCAGATGGGGGCGGTGGAGTAGAAGAGAGGCGGCAGATCAAAAAAAGGAAGGGGGAGGTGGTCGCCTGGGATGGGTGAAAGGAGGAAGGGAGGTGAGAAAAGTCCAATTTTGACCCAAAAAATAAAATAAAAAGGTCCAATCTTATTTAGAAAAAGGCCTAAACAATTGTAAATTTGTAATGACCATTGGACCTTTTTAGGGCCGCTAATGTGACCCTCAATAGGGAGCTTCATCAGATTTCTCATTCTACTCTCTCCATTGTTGATAATCATTGTCTTACTAAACCTGTCACTTCTATTGAGATCTGGGATAATTTTAAGTTTATCCCTGCTTACAAATCCCCTGGTCCCGATGGTATTCAAGCCATATTTTTCCATAAACATTGGGACATTGTTGGTCAAGGAATCTGTAGTTTTATTAAAGAGTGCTTTGCTAATTGCCATATCCCGTCGGATCTTAATAAAACTATTGTTGCTTTGATTCCCAAAGTTGATAACCCTGAACATGTTAAAATGTTTAGACCTATTAGCCTCTGTAATGTGGTTTATAAGGCCATTTCTAAGATCCTAGTATCTAGACTTCGGCCTTTGCTCCATAAAATTGTCAGCCCTTTCCAGAGCAGCTTCATTCCCGGGAGATCTACTAATGATAATATTGTGATTAACCAAGAGGTTCTTCATACTCTTCGTAGTAAAAAAGGGAAGAAAGGGGGTATGATATATAAAATTGATCTTGAAAAAGCCTATGATAAAATATCCTGGCCTTTTCTCATAGACAATCTTCTTTATTTCAAGTTTAATGATTCTTGGATAAATCTCAATATGAATTGCGTTACTACTGTGTCTACTACTGTCATTTGGAATGGTGAGACTCTCCCTAGCTTCACTCCTGAAAGGGGGTTAAGACAGGGAGACCCCTTATCTCCTTACATGTTTGTCCTGTGCATGGAACGTCCGTCTAATATGATTATGGACAAGGTAAACCAAGGTAAATGGAAAGGTATCTCTGTCTCTAGATCTTTACTCTTTTATCTCATCTATTTTTTGCTGATGACTTAATCTTGTTTGGCCAATCCAATAGAAGTACTTGCATTGCTATGCTTGATGTGCTAAACCAATTTTGTAATATTTCGGGGCAGACCATCAATTTTACCAAGTCTAAGATGTTTGTTTCTCCTAATATTTGTAGAAGAAAAGCTAGAAGACTCAGCTCCCTTTCTGGTATCCCCTTGACTACTGACTTAGGTAAATACCTTGGGGTCCCTCTCCTCCACTCTAGAGCTAGCAAGATTCACTTTAATGAGCTTATTGAGAAAATTCAAAGAAGACTTTCTGCCTGGAAATCCAATAACTTATCCTTGACAGGTAGGTCCACCCTTATTCAGTCTGTTACATCCACTATCCCTAGCTATACTATGCAGACTATGGTACTCCCTGTGTCCATCTGTGATAAGATAGATAAAATTAATAGGAACTTCCTCTGGGGAGATACTGAGAGCAGTAAAAAGATTCACCTTATCAACTGGAACAAAGTTTGCAAGGATAAAGATAATGGGGGTCTTGTCCTTAAAAAAGCTAGGGTTCAGAATATTGCTCTTTTAACCAAGCTAGGATGGAATGTGATTACCAAAAAGGATAGCCTTTGGGCTAAGATTTTGCATGATAAATATCTTACCGATTATTCCCTTTCTAATTGGCCTAAACATAGGAGAGCTTCTCACACTTGGAAGGGCATTATTCACACCAGACCTCATCTTATTAAAAGCATCAAATGGTCCATTGGTGATGGGTCTGTTGTTAACCTCTGGACTGACTGGTGGTGCGGTAATGGCCCTTTAATTCAGCAATATCCTGATGTTCAAGTTGTATGAATATGAAAGTGAGGGATATTATTGATGATTATGGTAATTGGAAGTTGGAACCTATTGTGGATTTGATTTCTGATCATATGATTGAGGATATCCTTAATATTCACATTAATTTTTACTCTCACAGTATGGATAGACCTAGTTGGGTTGGAAGTGCCAATGGTATGTTCTCTGTCTCTGCTGCTTATGATCTCATAAATAAAGAGGACACTAATTTAAAAGGATGGAAATGGATTTGGAAATTAAAAATACCTCAAAAACTCAAAGGATTTGTGTGGCTTATTCTTCATAATAGCCTGCCTACGAATCATCTTCGTGCCCATAGAGGAATTATTGTGGATAACACTTGTCCTAGATGCGATTCTAGTTCTGAGAATATTACTCATTTATTCCGTGATTGTTTTAAAGCTAGGGAGGTGTGGAATTGTTTTCACTATAACCGTTGGAGGAGAAGTGTTCTTGATTGCTCTACTGAGGAGTGGATCAAGTCCAATCTTATGCAAAAAGGTAATTCGGGACTAGGCAATGATGTTTCATGGAAAACGTTATTTGTGGTTGCCCTTTGGCAAATTTGGAAAGATAGAAATAGAAAAAGTTTCGACAACCTTGATTCACATGTGAATGTGAGTTACAGAAACATCATTACCTATTCCTCGGAAATTACGAATGCTTTCAAGTCTCCTCCTCATAATGGTTTGACACATAATAGACTAATTTGTTGGTTTCCTCCTAATTCAGGGAGGATTAAGCTTAATACCAATGGAAGTTATTACATAACTTCAGGAAAGGCTGGGTTCGGAGGCTGTTTCAGGGATCACAATGGAGGATGGATCACAGGTTATTACGGGAAGTTAAATTGTAATAGCAGTCTGGAAGCTGAGAATATTTCCTTATAATGATAAAAAAAAAAAATCGGAGAAAAAAAGAAGAAGAGAGCTTTGAAGAGTACATGAGAGAGAACTTTGAAGAGTACATGAGCTCTCCTACTTTCTACTCGAAAACTCAACCTATAAAGTATAAAGAACTTTCGATCTCTCTTTTGGTGTTTTCATTAACTTGGAACGTTTTAAAATATCTTCGTATGCACCAAAAATTTAAAATAGTTTGTTATTTCGATAAAAATAAAAATAAAAGAAGAAGAAGAAATTAAGGAGGAAGATTCGAACTCAGCTAAGGCTGTATTTGTAAAATGAAAATATTTTCCGTAAATATGTCATGCATAGGTATTTGTTCGGTTCGATTTGGACATGTCATAGTTTACAAATTGTAGGGACAAACGGATGGTGAAACGTTTTTTTTATTTTTTTGAAACATTTACTTTCGCGAATGATGTAATGAACCAGAAGATTGAACCAGAAGATTGAAGTAGTTTTAATTCATACAACTGAATATATAAATATTTTATAAAACATATCCCCAATGTGTTGTTTTCTCCACTATTTGGACAGTTGCATGTGTTGCGTGTCCGTGTCAGTGCTATATAGATCTTAGCTTGTGGTGGTTGAGTTTCAAGATGTAGTTTGATTTTGCCATCGACATGTCTATTACAGTATTTTACAGCCATTCGCATGGGCAGTTCTATTCCACGAGCTTTCTTTGGCTTTCGAGAAGAAGAAGAGAGGAGAAGAAATTTAGGCATTCCTATTCCGCCAGCTTTCTCTGCCATTGTGGAAGAAGAGAAGAGAAGAAATTTAGGCAGTTCTTCTACGGGCATTAATTTTTGCATCCGCAGGGTGTGGGATTTTGACCAGGACCCAACAAATTGAGGTAACCATACAAATTCACTTTCGTTCGATAACTCAACCAAATTTGAAGTTGTAGGGTTTTCTTTGCGGATAATTCGATTTTGACTACATGTTTTATTGGAAGGACTATGGGTGTTCAATAAATTGACTTAAACTCAACAAGAGTCAGTCGAACTAGCTAATTCGGTTGATGCGTGTGAGACACTAATCTGTCTCATAAAGCGCAATAAGTCAATTTAAGTTTAAGTTAATTTTGTGAAACAACTCCTAAAGGTTAAAAGTTAAGCTTGATTTGTATTTCCCACGTGAGAAATTTGAGAGTCAAAGAGTGAGAAGATTTTAGATAGCTATCACGTATAGAGATAAGATATGCTGCAAAAGTCAAAAAATGAGGCTACACGTTTTAGTATTGTTATTGTTGTTCTAGTTTTCTATATAAATGTATTGTATGAGTGCATTCAAAGTGTGGGAAAATAGAAAAGAAAAAGAGAAAAGAGAAAGAGAGAGTGAGACAGACGTGGGAATCCCCTTTCGGGAATTTCCCCCACCAGTAATTAGAATGCGTGTGTATGTGAGATTGAGTCAGTGAATGAAATATGAATGCTCCTATTAGTTTTAGAGAATAATAGAATAGAGTTGTGTTTTGTGTGAATTCTTTTACTTTCTCAACACTAATTTTATTTTATTTTTTTATAATTTGTTGCTTTCTATTTAATTAGTATTGGCGTTTTATCGGACCAAATATTGCACTTGTTTGACGCAAGTGCTCGATTGGATTCAGCTACGATTGGCAGATCTATTTTTTTCTTGTCCGTTGGAAAGGATGACTACATTTCCATTGAGAGAGAGGTAAGGATAATGTTTTTCTTGCTATTTTCTTAGTTCATTTGACGATTGATTGAACGATAACTTATTCGCCTTGTTGTGATGCGGTTTTACTTTTGTTCCTTTAATTTATTTATTCCTTACACTTCAACAACAAAATTTTCTTTGCTGTTATTTAAAAAAGATTTATGCTTCTCCTAATTTTTTGCAGAAATCCTATCAAAATACGAAAGAGGTCATTACCCGATTCGAGTTCTACCTAAAGGTACTTTTTTTTTTAATCGGTAAATTTTTTTTATTAAAATTCGATAAAGGGTATATCGAGGAAAAGACCAAATCCAAGCACAAAGCAAGAATAAGGCGAGGCAAAAACACCTAGCGAGCGACTAGATGTAAAGCCGAAAGAGGGAAAAGAAAATAAAAGAAAAGTACAAAGGGCGGACATCATATTTGAGTAGACTAACTAATTAGACCTCCTCTTCTCTTTTATTTATCAACGAAGAAAATTGTTTCTTAACTAGAATAGCGCATGATAAAAGAAGTTAAATGTATATATGAAAGCAAACATGGCATATTTGAAGGGAAACATGACCAAACAAGATTGACACACAAATTTCCAATAAGTACGTTAAATCCATGACAGGAATGGGCTTCGAATCTTCTAACCTGCGTGCTGGATTTCGGCAAGTTTGATGTAATTCATATTTGTGACTGTAATCTAAATTATATTTATGTGCAGTGGCGGATTTATAGTTGGACCAGTGTGGGCCTGTGCCCACACTTTAGCTTATAATTTTGATATATCCCTCTAATGTTGTAGGTATTTCCTCCTAAACTCTTACTCCTAGCAAACAATAGTTTTTTCCCTCAACAAACCCTTTTCGTGTGCTCGTTCAATATTAATACTTTTGGGTAAATATTGGTTTGCTATTCTTTCCCTTTTATTTTCTTGCTTATTGGTACATGGTTTTTATTTTATCTACATCTTTTTGTGTTTACACGCAAGAAACATCACTACTCTATTGCCTAATCTAGGGGTTAGGGAATGAGACCCTATGTGAGACTCGAACTCAGCAGCTTACCATTTGAGCTACCCTTTGTTTTCGTAATGATCAATTGTTCTTTAAACATCCATACATAATCGTCACTTATAATGAGGTTGTCTTATTTGGTTGAGGTATTTAGAATTGATTTTTGGGTCATAAAATTTTGGTTTGGTTGTATACATCCTGATCAAAGCAAAAGAAAATATATCCGACATGTCCGATTTTATCTTACCAGTGCCCACTCACTTTATATTCTTGCTACACCACTGTTTATGCGTGTGAATTATTGAAAAACAGAGCGAAAGGAAGACCAGACATAGAGAGGGCACCCAAACGGGGTTCGAGCATTTCTCAACGTGAGTGTACTGGGATAGAAACTCTTGGTTTCAGGATGGGTTATATTGGGAAATTGACTCTCTTCCCCCTATTTTGGCTGTCCTTTGTTTGGCAGACTAGTTTTCTTTTTTTCTTTCTTTTTTTGAGCATCTTGTTTGGAAAACTATAGCCATAGGGCAATTTTTGCCATTTCATAGTAGAAATAAAATTATATATCTTTACATATTTCATTCGAGTAAGTATGCTGACCATATGGTGTGGACCATTTTATTTTATTTTTTCATTTCAAACATTATACACGTTTGTTGGATGTTAAAAGAGAATTAGTGGGCTTAGCAACTAAAGAGAGTTCCATGTCTCTCGAAAGACTCGAACAACAGATTTTTCCCTTTGAAGTAGGTCTATCAACAGATCAGATCCGCTCCAAATTCAATCCAAATTCGATAACACCAACCTGATAATCCGAATCCAAATCCCTATTGGATTGGATTGGATTTGGATATTACCCGATTGGATTCCGATATAATCCGATCAGAATTATAAAAACAAACAAACCAAAACATACCAGTCACGTTTCAGAATTTATCCTTAGTTAAATTTCACGAAGACCCCCTCATCTATTCCAGTTTTCCATGGACACCCCCTAACCTTTAAAAACGTCCATACTCACCCCCTCACCTTTCACCATCAACCCTTCTGACCCCTTCTGTTATATTACCGTGAAGTATTAAGTATAAATGTTATCAACTGGACAAAAATGCTCTAGCTAAGATTAAAACTTTAAGGATCTCTCTCTCTCTCTCTCTCTCTCTCAACCCACCCACTTGGCTGCCGGAAATTGAGCGGAGGGTTGATTCCCCAAACGAGTATTATTCAACAGATAAGTTCGAAGCTTTACAGTTAAAAAGGTAAAGTACTTGATCTACTGTTTTCCGGATATAAGCGAACATAATTTTTAAAGTACTTGATCTACTGTTTTTCAGTTACGAGCGAACCTAAACTAAATATTATTTCTAGTCCTTGGTTATCGCACATGCCTGAATAAGCATATCGCTGTGAATTCACCTGGGTGAGAAGCAAATCCATCTTGCCAACAGTTCAAGGTGCATGCCAAGCTATGGTAAAACCAGCAAGTTACTTCTTCCACCAACTAGGTATCGAGGTACACAATGGCAACAAAAAAAAAAGGCAAAGTTGAACATAGCGCAAGGACACAACAGTCTGTATTATCTTTAATCTAGATCTAAAAGTCTTCTCAAAATTAGTAAATATTACTTAACTGGATAAGCCTCGCCTGTATATTTTAGAGGAAAACCTTTCGAAAACTGAAGGCATGTGAAAGAAGATTATGCACACACGCATGCATGCTGCATTCACGAACAAATGAATGGATAATGCAGTAAACGACACCCACGTTTCAAATGAAAGGATGCATTTCAAGTTTTCTACAACCCTTTGTTTCTATGTGTTTGGAAGAAATCCAAGTTTCTAAACTGCATCCCTGCCCAAAATATTTCTTCTTGAGAAGCATACTCGATTGACTCTTTTACCCAAAGAATTGAACTGACTAAATGCTTCGCCGCCTCTTCTCCAGGTTCAAGTAGTTCTCATACATACCAAAAGGCACTACCTGGTGTAACAAGATAGAGAATTGAAACAAAAATGAGCAGGTTTGAAGCAATCAATTTCTCCCTATACGACAAACTACAACTATGTTCACTAGTTTGAGAGAAATTAACATCCATTTCAAGCAAAGCTACTAGCAGCATGGTGCAGCACCCAACCATGAGCCTACCAGTACATGCAGCAAAAAGCCACAAGCAAACATTGCAATACGGCATACTTACCAATAAGCCTTTGAGAAGCTGCCCGTCATAAAAGTAAGAGTTACATCAAGAAGATCAAAAAGAAAAGAAAGGAAAATTTTCAGACGGATACAGAGCAAGAGTTTTACAAGCATCAAAGGTCTGAATTGAATTAGACATCATTTTTTCTGCTCAGTCAAATTACAAAAATCCCTGTAAGTGAAGTCAAGCAGAAGGCACACATACCTATGCGACAGTTCCCTTGGGCACGACATCTATCTCAACACTTTTTGGGAGGTCCCTCCATTGCTCACAATTCCTAAATCAGAATAGTTCCGATGGTTCAGCGAATGCAACCACAAACCCACAACTCACTCCTTGTGTTCTGTTGATGCTATTTGAGAGTATATATGATTCATTTCAAACTCCTGTGCCTCCTTTGCATAAGCTTTCATAGGCATTTGTCCGAAATTCCATCACACTAAACCAGCTGATCATAGAAAGAAGCAAAGAAGTTAAAGAACTAAAGCATATTGTGTGAAGATTGTTAATTTCTAAAACTGAATATTGAAGACACGATGCATAGGCACTTCTCACTAAAACACCTCATGGCTCCAGCAATCCTATGTATACTATCATAGTAGATAGATATCATTTGTCTCGTACTTACGCATGGTGGCTAGCTCTAATGCCAAATGAGAAGCCCGAAATAACTCAACTCTAAGACTGACTTTCAATGGGAAATTTTCGAAGAACTTATACTTACAAGGCCAAGTTCTCATTAACCAATGTAATATCGTTATATTGTTATCCAGCGTGGGAACTAAATGTAATCCAGAGTAAACGCCTGCAACATTATTATCAGTGATGGGTTATCATTATTGTAATTTACCCAGGGTGATGATATAGTTGCCTTCATCCCATAAATACTCTATAGTAGGCAAAGCACATCAATTAGAATATTCTCCTTTCAAACTAAAATAATTGGGGACTAAAGATTGTAGGGCTTTACCCTGGGTTGTTGCACCATCCCTGAATAAGCATCACTGGGTGACTTCACCCGGGTGTGAAACAAAGTCATCTTGCCAACAGTTATGGGCACATGCCAAGCTACCAAAAATTTACTTCAACCAACTAGGCATCAGGGGTAAGAAAAAAAGGCAAATGGATGGCAGAGTGAATTACCGTGGAAGGTCAAACACAGGCCTAATTACACAGAGGTATGCAGCGTCTTTGATCTAGATCTCAGAATCTTCTCAAGTGTAGCACTAGCAAGTAGCAACTAATACAACTTCATTGGATAAGCCTGACCAAAACGGAAACCTTTCTAAAACTGAAGGCATGTGAGATTATTATCCATAGCTGATAGCACGCATGCACACAGCACAAACATATGGATGCATAATGATAGAGTAAACAACACCTAGGTTTCAAATGACAGGACAACAGCACAACTTTCAACAAACCATTGGCTAGATCAACCCTTCGTTTAATTGTGCTTGGTAGAAATCCACCATTTCGAAACCGTATCCCGGCCCAAAATATTTCTTCTGGAGAAACATACTCGTTTCTCTCTTTTACCCTAAGATTTGAATCTGACTAAATGCTTTGCCACGTCTTATCCAGGTTTGAAGTAGTTCTCATAAATACCAAATGGTGCCACTTTCCAAATCCTAGAACACAGCACATTTCATATCCACCGTAACTCAATAGAGAATTGGAAGAAAAAAGGGAGAAAAAAAGCAGGTTTCAAGCAATTAAAATCTCCCTACAAGTTTTTTTTTTTTTTTTGAATGAACAAGTAGCCCTTGACAGAGCTGAATGGATAAAAATGATTCATGTAGCAGACTCCATTTGATTGGGACATAAGGCTCGGTTTGGTTTACTTTGGTTTGGTTTACAAGGCAAGAAATCTAATCAACTCCGAGGGGTTGGGGATGGGGTGGGTGAGGTTTAAACCTTCACCAAATGCATGGGAGTACAAGGTGCTACCATTGAGCTACCACTCCACTTGCAATCTCTGTTAAACTACAATGACGTGCACTAATTTAATAGAAAAATCAATTTTGAGCGAAGCTCCAAGTAGCATGGTGCATCACCCTACTTTAAGCCTACTGGTAAATGCGGCAAAAAGTCTTAAGCATTCATTGCAATAAGACAAATACACAGATAAGCATATTGGAAAGCTGCCCATCAACTAAATAAAAGTAAGAGACTAAGAGTTGCATTAAAAAGATAAGAAAGGAAAATATCCATATGGATACAGAGCTACAGTTTTACAAGCATCAAATGTCTGAGGAGGTGAAGCAGACATTATTTTTTCTTCTATAAATCAAATTACAAATTTTCCTGTAAGTGAAGTCCGAATACTAAAAGGAGAGGGCACACAAACCTATTAGACGGTTCCCTCGGGCACGACATCAATCTCAACACTTTTTGGTTCCGAGGTCCCTTGATTGCCCACAATGCCCAAATCAGGATAGTTCCTATGGTTCAGTGAATGCAACCACAAACCCACAACTCCTTCCTTGTGTTCAGTTGATGCTATATGAGAATATATATGATTCATTTTAAACTCCTCAGCCTCCTCTGCATAAGCTTTCATAGACAGTTCTTCATGACTGTCTTTCCATTTCTGGTTATATGATGCAAAGAAGCACTCATCCAAGTATAACCCAACCTCAGGAGCCGTAGGCACGTTAATGTTGACATCCCTAAAATTTTCAACCCAAAGTTAGAGACAAAACATTTTTCCGATTTCAACTGATGATATAATGACAATCTAAAAAAGCCAAGGAAGCACTTACTGTTGCAGAGCTGTTTCAATCAATGATTCGGGTGCACAGTTTCTCATGATTGCAACCGCAAGGCCGACCATCTTGCGGATCTGATGAAGCATGAAGCTCTGCCCTACAACCTCACACTTAACAAACTCCATTCCTTGAACAGTAACTATGGTTTTGGCATCAAAGGAGATAATGTAGCGCTTTGCTGAGGGATCTTCGGCTTTAGTTCTGGTTGTGAAGTTATGGAAGTTATGAGTCCCCTCATATTGCTTCAAAATTCTATTAAACCTTTCTCTAACCTCCTCCCCATAACAAAATTCACTCCCCTTCACCGGATTCTCGTTGCCATTTCCAGACATATCTAAATCACCTTCAATTTTCATCACCTCAACACCCAACTCAGGAATCAAAACAGCACCCTCCTTCTCAGCAGCACCACATTTCTTACAATCATCGGCATTCAAATCATCATAATCAGGTTTTCCCAAAGATACAATGGTTTCCCCTTTCACTTCAGACTCAGACTGCGATATCACAGTTCCATTGTCCGGTGAAATTCCTGTTTCCAGTGTTGCTTGAAACTGCATATCCACGGAATGTTTAACTACATATACACTCTCCTTCACCAGTTGCGCCTCGCCGTTGACAGGCATATCCATCTCCACTTCAATTCTCTTCTCTTCATCACCCAATTCAGATTCCAAATCATTACCCTCATTCGATTTACCATCATTAATTTCTTCCAAAAAAAAACCACTTGCCCTTTTACCCATCACTCCAAAGACTTTACGTCCTCTCTCTGAGCACTCGACACACTTAACAAGCTCACTCCCAGACCCTAAACTAGCCAACACACTCTCCCTATCACGATGGCAACAAGGATCCAAAGCAAAAACGGGAATAAGATAAACATACCTCCTTCGATCACAAAACTTCTTAGCATTAAACGACCCCGTCACCCTTTTGTACCCAAAGATACGAATCTGAGGTGGCAGGTGGGAGTTGAGCCGGTCGACTAGACCGGGAGGATCGATGTAGAACCGGCCGGAAACGACCTGGCCGACGGCGCTGACGCCCTTGTCGGTTCGAGCGGACCGCGCCCAGTCGAAGCGTTTGGGTATGCCGCGGTCCTGATCAGGGACGGCGCCGGAGAGGTAGAGGGCTTCTTCGAGGTCGCCTTCAATGGTTTTGGCGCCTGGGTTCTTTTGCATGCCTTGGTAGCCCACGCCGCAGTAGGCGAAGAATATGGCGATTTTCCGCCGCTTGTACCTCGTTTTTGTACTGGTAGTGTTGAGGTGGTCGTCGTCGTCGTCGGTAGTGGAGGTGATGGAGGACATTTTGGGTCTTTTGGAGGGTGCTTGTTTGGGGGAGGGAGGGGATTCCATGGCTAGCGATTAGTGGTTGGAGTGAATGAGTTTTCCATTTACAGGAGTTGGGGTTTTTGGCTGCTAATTGGGCAGTACTAGTGTCAAAACCCTAGAAATGAGAGGAGAAAGGAACCTGTTTTGCCTTGGGAATGGGGAGGTGCTGCACTGTGCTGTGCCCGTTGGTGCACGGTGCTCCTGCCTTGCTCGGACGATCGGAAACGTTCACATCGTACAGCTCACTGAGTAGAATTAATGTTCCAAAAATGAGCTCAATTGGAGATCATTAAATGTCCCATCAGAACACAAAGAACTTGGCAATAATGGGTTCTAGTTGGTTTGATCTAGTGTTTCAAATCCATTTTTTCAAGATAATAATGTTTTGATGAGGCACTTTTCCGATCGAGCTGATTTTTAGAACACTATTCTATTCAACGAGTTCTACAAAGTGAACGTTTCCGATCATCAAAACGAGACTAGAGAACTGGAGAACCATGCACCGGCTGCACAGCACCTCCCCCGGTCTCTGATGAGACTACATATTGTAGGTAAATTCTGGTGTATTTTCTGGGTATATAGTAGTACTAAAAACCATAATTAAATCAGTAAACAGTTAATTGCTTAAGCTTAGTTTAAAAACTTAACAAGTTTTAAGGTAGTATATAGCCGAGTCGTAACTTATTCAAGCTTCGTTTGAGAGTTTATGAGCTTTAAAAAATTATGCAACCACCGGTTGTTTTTGTAACAATAAACAAACAAATTTTGGGGCATGAAAAAGCAATAAGTGCTTGACCGTGGGATCGCATGTTTGAATCCCATGGAGTTCCTTGGTTTTGTGTCGGTAGTGTTGAGGTGGTCGTCGTCGGTGGTAGTCGTGGTGATGGAGGACATTTTGGGTCTTTTGGGGTGTGGTTGTTTCGGGGAGGGAGGGTCTTCCATGGCTAGCGATTAGTGGTTGGAGTGAATGTGTTTTCCAATTACAGGATTTGGGTTATTGGCTGCTAATTGGGTAGTACTTAGTGCTAGTATCAAAACCCTATAAATGGAGCAATTTTTTAGTGCCTGCGTCCATTTCGGATTTTGGACGGTTCGGATTATGTAGGGGGGAGAGAGAGAGAGAGAGAGAGAGAGAGAGAGAGAGAGAGAGGATTTCGATTTAGGCCGTCCAATATACTTCTAGATGGCCTAGATGCAACATAGATATAGCACATATTATATTTTATTGCACAGAATTTAAAATCAGTAGTGAATCCGAGCTACTTATTGTAAATTCTAGGTAAATTCTATTGTATTTCTGAGTATGTAGTAGTGTTGAAATCATAATTAAGGTCGATAAGCGAGCCAAATCAGTCAAACAGTTTGTTGCTTAAGCTTGGTTTAAAAACTTAACGACTTTTAAGGTAGTATATTCAAATGTTAAGCTTGTTAATGAGACAAACTGATCGAACAAGCTTTAAAGGAGCAAAGCCGAGTCGTAACTTATTCGAGCTTCGTTTGAAAGTTTGAGTGCTAAAAAAATAGGCAAGCTCGTCTTGTTCATGTAACAATAAACAGACAAATTTTGGGGCCATGAAAAAGCAATAAGTGTTTGGCCATAAGGTCGCATGTTCAAATCTCACGGAGGCCAACCATCCCAAACCTTGAGGCCATTGAGAGTTATACGTTTTTACTTTCAGTGTCCTGGAATTAGTTGAGTTGCATCCAAACTGGCCCGGACATCCAGTTATTAATAATAATAATAATAATAAATAAATAAAACAATAAGCAAACAAATAAAAAAAAACCCGAATACGACCTCACTCGAGGTAGCTTGATTCCTTTATTAACCCTAGTTGTAAGTTAAAAACCCTTTGCCCGACAACTCAAGTTCGATGATTCAATCCAAAGGAGTTGCCTATCTTCTGACAAAATTGAAAGAACACAAATTGACATATTTTTCGGATAATCACAATGTTACACAATCAAGAACAACAGCTTTTGATAATTGTACTAGTCTGGACTCGATAAGAACCTTGTTATGAATCGCTAACCACAAACACTAGCTGCACCTTTTTCCTCAGAAATCCTGCGTCCACTCTGATTTTGAGCAACCTAAACTCAAGAGGTCTCCAGGGAAAAAGCTACATTGTGAAGAACATGGGCCCTGAGGTTACCAAGCAAAAAATCCTTAAACCCGTCTTCGTCTCCATATAAACAGCTTCCAAGCACAACTTTCGCTTTACAAAATCAATCATTTCTAGATCATGCATAATTTTTTGCTTCCAAATTCAATAACAGAAAACTACCTACTACTATTTTCAAGACTCGCTGGACATTAGAAAAAGCTGTGCGTGAAATGTTTGATCAGTTTCAACATCAAGTGAACCAAGTACCGGTTCTTATCTACGTTTGTTGAGACCATGAAAGAAACGGTGTTTTCTTCTCCTTGAATGTCTCCGAGAAGCCCTTGACACGACGTAAGGGAAAAATTGCACCTGCAAGTGGGGAGTAAAATTGAGTGTGGTGGGTGATATCCAAAAATGGAGACATGAAATCAATTGTGGACAAAGAAAGATGTAAGAGTAACTTCATTTCATTAGACTCCAAAATGTGGCCATACATAGGACAGATGAAAACAAAAAGGCCTTGGCTTGCTTGGCCCCTCGTACATTAACTGACATTTAGCTACAATTGATGGTATAGATTATATGGTGGATTACCATCGCTGCTATTTGCAGCGACGACAGGGTTTTGGCTTCCTTAGCATCACTGAATATGATGGGCAGTAAAAAAAAAAAGTAACATACTTTGTGAAAGTGAGAAAGCATGGAACTAATACCTGAGAATTGTTCCGTATACCATAGTCCTGTAATGCAGAGTCATCATCAAGTAACTTCTCATTATGGTACGAAAGGCAAAAGTTTGACCAGACATGCTTCCTATAAATTCGAAAAGATAAGATTCAAAACTAGCATACATGAAAATAGTATGTGTCATGAAAACCTAACATCTAGATTTGATAGTATTAAAATTCAATTAAGCAATTTAAAAAGAGAAGGAAAAGGAAAAATAGATCAAATGATGAATAACACCCGCCCCATGAAGAAGATAATAAGGTCCTAACCATAAAGAAACAGGTGCACTGTGGGTTGTTAGCACAAATGGTTCTGTATATCAACATGTTGGAAATTAGGATAACACATATCTATTTTTCTTTCAGTATTGAAGGAGGGAAGGGTTCATCTGAGATGCAAAGCTATAAGAAAGTTTGGCGGGAAAAGATACAGAAAACTCTAAATAACAATTGTAACGCTGAAAATGCTGCAACTTTTTAAAATTTGTTCTCCATAAATACAGTTTACTTTTGGCCAGTTCAGGAAAATCAACTTGCCTAAAGAAAAAATGAGACAGGAATATGAATTCTAAGCATCTATGACCAAAAGTGTTGTCCAAGAGTAGCACACAAAAAACATTTTTGCATGATTAAAAGAGTAGCTCTCCAAAAGTAAATCGAACTCTCTAGCAATGTAGAATCAATTTGTACAACAAAAAACAGTTTAAATTCACGTGAAGGAAAATCAATAATCTCCTCGATTCACCAAACACAGTCCCAACATCAACTAGTTAATCTCCAGCATTATTATTTCATATATTACAAAACAGCTTCAAAAGCTGAGGGCCATCTATAGGGTTCAATGAACTAAAATCGTAGCACAAGATTAACCATAAAACCTCCTCGTATGTCAATACAAGAAGCTGCAAGTGTATCTCAAGTGATTCTGTTTTCCTTCTCATACTTGAAGTTCTGATCCTATGTATAAATAAATAAACATACCAAGATATTTGCCGATGACCCATCTTGGACTGCTCCATGTCATTAATTTTCTTCTTTATTGCCAGCTTCAAATCCTTCACGGTTGCAGAATTCATCACCACCACATCTACACCAAAATGTATTGTAAATCCAATCAATCAACAATCGTTCTTACACTAATACGCTACATGTTGGCAAAAGGACCAATGGAGTTTGCATCTTTTAGGTACCTAAGGAAGTGCCGTCTAATTTAAGGACCGTGATACGCATGGCGCTGCCAAGTTCCAAGCTTATGAGATTGTCGACATCCGATAGTGCTGGTTTTTTGGGTACATCTGAGAGGATAGGATCATCAAGAAGGGTGGCCAGCGCCGAATGCAACCTCGCCTTCTTGATGTTGTTGCTATTGTACCCTGTTTCCGCATCAATGTTGTTGTTGCCCTCCTCCATTGTGCCCACACTCAGAGTCGCCTCCATCTTTCCAACAAGATTCCACGTCGATGTTTATATACAGTACCAACTGAAAAAAAAATTAAATAAAATAAAATTGGAGTCAGACTCTCTTGTAACTGTTAAACTTATCAATGAAGGCCTGATATCTGGCCCTCACAGTGCTCTCATTCATGACTCGAGGATGGAATGAACCACACTGGTACCTCTATCAAACACATTGGTCGTCTAGCCAACCAGAGTGCAGACAGCCTCGCCAGAATTGGAGCTGAACAAGCTGATGAGCTAGTGGTGACTTAGGATATACCCCAAGCAACAAGACCCCTGTTCAGAGAGGATTATATGGGGGTGGGACACCTTCAGGTTGGAAAGTTGATGGACGTAGTTAGATTAAATCTTTTTCTGTAGATTATTGTAATTTTCTTTTTTATGCTTTGCTTTTCTTGTAGAACTCTGGTCCTTTAATTTTATGCTATTCCGATGAACTGAAAAAAAAAAGAGTACGAACTGCAATTTCAGTTTGCTAGCACCTTAGAGCTTTCAAACAGGTAGCTAAAGTCTAGCTTATTGACAAAGTTATACATAAAGTTCAAGAATGACCTCTGCAAAGGCTAGGTATGACGGCTTCCAAATTTGGCACGAGGTTAAGTGATTGTCAAAATTTGGCAAGCCTCTCTGTCTCTACAGCTCTCATGGTAGAACATGCCTATTGTATTTTATTTTGACCTATGTTACATGGATCTGCTATTTTGGGCGAATTGTGCGGGATACTGATAGAATACTGCTGCTTCAAAGCGGACACGGGTGGTGAATATGAAAGTATCCTCTATTTTAAGGTTAGAGATGTCTGATCCCTAGACGTACACTCACACCCAACGTTCCCACATGAGTCTGGTAACCATAGCTTTGACACATCGCGAGAAAAAGTGAAGAAATGGGATTTGGACCTTTGAAGTAACACTTCAAAAAGATATCATTTTGACCCTGTTAATTTTGTCAAATATGGCTCAATCCAGCAATTATAGCAAGTCACCAATGGAGATGCTACCTTCTACTGGTTGCAACAAAGGTAAATAACTAACACTCAGTTTGGTTCTAAGAAATCAGCAAATAACATCTAGATAATTTCCCACCTCTTAATTAGGGTGTTCTACCATTACATTTGGGTTTCAATCAAGCATTATATCAAACAGTGGATGTGCAAACAAACAATGCCGGAGGCAGATTTGTTTCAATCATTAAAACCATATCCTGGTATACTCAGCGCTTCGTCAACACCACAGATGGTTGAAACCAACTTAATAAGTAACTGAATTACGTCCATCCAAAAATATATTCACATCAATACATACCGTAAATTATATATGTGTATCTAATACGGGGGAGTGAGTAGGAGGGGGGGTGAACTTGCCGGAATACGTGATGATTGCCCTCGCTAGTAGCTTAATCTTATCATCTTGTTCAGCAACGCCTGTTTTGGGTAGAGCTCAAGTCGATTTCCTGTTGTTTGATTGAACGTTTTAATCTTGGAAAAGGGTCGAAGAAAGCATTACAGTAGAAAGAGTGAGGATTTGGAAACGAACCTGAGAAGGAGAGGATTGATCGCCCATGAAAGCGAAAAGGGATCCGATTTCAGAGATTCCTTGGGGAATGGAAATTTAGACCGTATGTGAGAGACGGAGGGATTTGGGTGGGAAAAGGAATTGGGGATTTTGTTTCTCTTTTTATACCCGTGCGGGTTGTTATCCGGTTATTAATAGTAATAATTTCCCACTCCGTACTAGATAGTAGATACTCGCCGGACTCTACATCTGTACTTAGTGTCAGTTTGCCTTGGCAGTTGTATTTGGAGCTGGTCAGCTTGCTAGTGTTTAGTGCTCATGTCACGATGTTAGTAGTTTTGGTTTATTTTTGTATTTTGTGATAAAATCTTTATGCCTTCGGACTTATCGAATAAGAAGATTTTACTGTTTTTTTTTTCTTAAAAATGGGGGGGTGGATGGTATGTCTGTATGTGAGTATGGTCGAGTTTTGTCAAATTTTCTTGTAACGGGTTGCATTTCAGGATAGGATAGAAAAATTCAATGATGTTTGGGTAGGGTTTGGGATAATAATATCTGGTCAGTTCCCTGACTTGGATCTATTTATGTCTGAATGATTTGTTAACTTATTTGCAAGATTATACTAACCAACTTATATTTTTATCCTTGTATTTTCACCGTTCTACACAAGAAATTACTTTTTTGTTTTTATCCACATGAATTTACAATATTACCCTTTTTTAATGCACCTTTTTCACACATCCAAGGGTAACATTGTAAATTCACATGAATTTACAATATTCCCCTTTTTAATGCACCTTTTTCACACATCCAAGGGTAACATTGTAAATTCATGTGGATAAAGACAAAAAAAAGGAGTGTGAATTGTAAAATGGGGGGTGTGAAAATCATTTCCCTATATTTTCACCTTTATTTCTCATGAGGTGGGGCGGGTTAAGAAATCCCCCAACTGGAATGGGAGCGAGAGCACTCACGCATTATCTGGTCATGGTTTGAGGCAAGGTCATGGTCATGTGGAACTTTTCAGTCGCAAGACGACAAAAGTCACTCCGCCCCGTTGTCATCCTTACTCCACAACTGCAATGGTACGGAATAGTTTTTTCGTATTTTTCTCAGGCCAAGTTTCCCAAATGATATAATCTACATTTGATAAAATCTATATTTGATTTTCTATCATTTAAGAAACTTCACCTTAATCTTGGAAATCTATCACCTGTTGATTAGGGCCATTTACCAATCCCAAGGGCCCGAAATATTTGTTTGATAACCCAAGGCATGCGTTGATTACGAGTCCATTGGGATGAGTAGCCAAGCCCATAGGGTGGACTCTAATATATATCTGGAACTTGGTATTCATGATCTAATCCGAAGTGGGCTTTTGCAAACAAATAATGTAATGGGCCGATGTCCAAGCAACCCATAAGTTATTCCCTCCATTTTTCATATTGAAAATTTTTAAAATCATTCCATACGGCTATCGATAAGGTTTAAAAGTGTGATGAAATAGTATTAAAATGAGTAAAAAATAAACTGGAGTGTGTGTGTTTTTATTTGCTAGTGGGTTGAGAATAGAAATGGAGTATTATAAATTGAAAGATACTAAGTAAATTAAAAATGACATGCGTGCCAAAAAAACGGATAAGAAATTCGAGATGGAAGGAGTATACGAAAAAAGGAGAGAAGGCTTTTTAGGAGTCATTTAAGTGACTGCACCAAGACATTGAGTCTTTTGCGAATGCTTTTTTTTGGTTCACAACGATAACATTAGTCATCGAAAATAGCGTCAATTAGTTTCTGATAGATATGATTTCTGAATCTACTTATGTTGTGAAAAAACATATCGGAAACATTGGATCTTTACTCATTTATTTCATACTCGTTTAATATGATTTGTAACCTATCGGAAGAAACAATGCGACCAACAGGGTTCAACTATTAGAGTGTCAATGTTGAGCAGTGGAGTGTGGACTGAAGAGGGTGGAATTCGAACAAACCTAATAATTGATGATTAATTATTTGTTGGACCTGAAAATTAGGAGGAGGTGTCTCATGATGACCCAATAATTTTCTCATAAGTTGACAAACCCAATAACCCAGTGAAATTAACTTTAAAATGGAAGGAAAAACATAGATTCAATGCATACTAATTCCTACAAAAACATAGATTCTCGCCATACATGTTTTAGAAAAGATAAATTCTCGCAAACGTGTTTTAGAAAAGAATCTGGTTTTATTTCGATTAAATTTACACATCAAATCTTATGCAAGATGATCGTTAGTCCACACACCAATCAGTAATAGCTCAAAAATGTTCACTGAGAGCCCCAGAAACCATATCCTTAGCAGCATGAGAACATTAATTATAGGAAAACCAAGAAAAGCGAACCCCATTCAGAATCAACACAGATTAATCATGACTAACAGAACACACAAAAAAGCTCAGCTAAGACAGAAATTAAAAAAAAATCAGCACTTCGCCTTAGCCACACCAGAAGCAGCTCCAACCCATTTCAAGCACCAATAATGCTACCACGTTTTGAATATCATCTGATGTGTAACTAGTACACAGGTAGAACGGCCCTCACACCCGTTAGGTCTCTTACCAATGAGTTAGTAACAAATCAGATGGTACCACCACCAGGTGGAGAGGAGGCTATTTCTGCATGTCAACCACCTTCTTCCACGACTCCCGGCTTGAAATCTCACCCCACCACCTTGCCAAATTCTCTCTAGAAGTAACCAACTCTCCCCTCTCCGTCGCATTGACCAAATAATGTGTGTTGGGAAGGTGAGATAGATCAGCCAAAGTGAACTCATCCCCAGCCAAGTATCTATTCTCCCCAAGCCTCTTCTCGTACACATCGAGCACTTTTTTCAGCTTCTCTTCGCTCTGCCTTATAAGCCCTTCATCTTGCTTGATCTTCATTCGTGGTGCAAAGGCTAGCTGAAACACAAGGGCTGAGCTTGGCGGGCTGAAGTTCTGTCCTTCGGCTTCCAGCCACTGGTCAATTGAAGCTTTCTCCAATGGGTTTGTTCCATACAGGCCCTTGTTTCCTTGGTTTGCATATTTTTCTGATACGTACCGGCATATGGCTCTTGACTCTGGCATATCATCAAACACGTAGAGCACAATATAAAAGGAAAAAAGAACGGTGCCATCAAATCTTGATTCTTGACCATGGAATATTATAGTCTTGAACGCAGAGAGCACAAGTTTGACGAAGAAAAAAAAGTCATAATTGGATCTAATCTGGAGCAAATTTTCCGTTTTTTTTTTTTGTGAAGCCTAATTGGTAGTGAACTAGCTAGGGATATGTTTTTTTACCACGTTCAGTGGTAGCCCAGATAGCAAGGATGAGTTGACTTAAGTGCTCTCCCTTCCGTATACAATCCAACAAGGTTCGAGTCCCGCCAACTGCAAGACTAGCGTGAAAGGCCCTTTGTCCATCTAGTACCCAGGTGGTATTGTGATGACGACCTGTCCTTCCGGAAAGTAACTATGGTTCAAACCAGACATTCCGCAGCGGGTCAGGAGCCCCTGTGGTTACGCCCAAGGTGGGTTGCTACACTAGTTGCCCCCTCTCACTTTTTTGCAATTCAAAAAAGAGGGGTACGTTTTATTGATGTAAACTATGTTTCGGGCTCGAGAGACACAATCACACGAAGGATAAATCAAGCAAGAGCGCAAAGAAACATTTCGATGTAGTCGGACCCTGGCAATAGTCAGTGACAAACCAAGACTAGATCAGGCTTCACAAACGCAACAAATGAACATAGAAAATGTGGTTAAGTTAGTATGCAATCTCCAACACTCATGAAATTTGGTGTGAGTCGTGGATGCAAACATTCTATGAGAATCACCTAATCAGTATGTCCCGCTTTCTTGCGTGATTAATCGTGATAATGTGTGTGCGCGCGCGTGTGTTTGGTTGGCACTAACTAGCCCAACAACTTCAATACGATGAACCAATTTCGTAACTCGTAAGGGGTAAAAAACCAAGGAGATTTGCAGGGTAATTACCGAAGAGGGATATGCTTTCATCTTGAAATGCTGGTACTTGGCCAAATGGCTGTTCATGGTCAAGGAAAAAAAGTAAGACAAACGACTAATTACACATATAGATACACGCAGCAGAAATAGATACGAAGTATATGTATCCTCATAAAATGTAATGTACCTGGATTTTGAGGTACTCTGGCTTCCTGTGCTCGCCTTTGGCCATGTTAACTGCAACCAGCTGAAACTCCACGTCTTTTTCAATAAGACAGGCCAGGACCCTCGAGACGGCGGTGGAGAAGGCTGGGCCGTACACTTTGACTGGTGCCGCCATTAGAGAGTATCGAGCTCTGATTCTGCTTCTGTTGGGGTTTTCCGCTTGGCTGTGAGTTCTTGTTCTTGTTCTGTTTTCAACCACACAACACAAGCTTGTGCTGAACTTCTCTTTCCACTTTATCCTTTGCTTGCTATAGGAAAAAGTGGGTAGTTGTTTGGGTCCACTAAATTAACCAACTACTATTACAGCACAAAAGAATTTGGATGCTCAAAGAAAGATTAATGCTGTACTTACAGACTCCACACCTTTTTCCCCCCCGTTGAAAGGATTACAAAGTATAAACGTGGCTCGAGTTTGAGCCGCAGCACCAGAAGAACAATAGTTGTCACATTTCCATTTTCCGTATGGTCTCGAGTTTTTTTTTTTTGGGTCTTTTTCGGATTCACTTTTGATGATACAAATTATTTACCTTATAAATTTCGCCACAGGTCGGTCATATCAAAAAAATCACTTTGACCAAAAAGAACAATGTACTTATCAGTTGTGTGCTATTTTCATTGGGTAGATCCCATAAATTACTGTTCCAGCTTGCTAGTGATCCGCGATTGTGATTGTTCGATCTAAATCACAATTGACAATTCGTAACCCCCAATTGTGTTAAACGCGGCATTATGTGACTATATTAGAGTACAACAAATTTCGTAAAAAGAAGAATGGTCTCGGCAGTGATCCCCGATTCTGATCGTTCGATCTGAATCACGAATTGCAATTCGTAACCCCCAAAAATTGTTTAAAAAGTCTCTCTTCCACGAGAACATGTTATATGAGTTAATCATGGAAATAGGACACAAACTAATTCTTTAACGCCAAAAAGACAAATCACCTTCAAATTCAAAAAATGCCCATGAAAGTGTCTAAACCCCCAAACCTAATGAAATACTTAAACCTAAATCCTAGGGTACCCTATAAAAGTGTCTAAAACCATAGGGTACCCTATGAAAGTGTCTAACCACTAAAACCCTATAATTAGAAAGTGCACCCTAAGTGCCTAAACCCACTACCCCAAAGAGTCTAACCCCCCTAAAATTGAACACAATCCCAAAATCAAAAAGACAAAATTAACTTTTTGTAAAATCTACTATTTAGAACCTATTATCCACGTATCAGATCGATTTTACCGAGGAGTAACTTTTTTAATTTGAAATTGGTTAACATCACTGTACGTATGAGAGAGAAAAGAAGTGAAATTGTTGATTGGGTGGTGGTGTCCATACACCACGTGCGCGCAGGTGGAGCCGGCCGGCTTCTTTTGTGTAATTTTTTTTTTATCATTAAGAGTATTTTTGTCTAGTGTTGTCCTTGAACCCTTTAAAATTTCACATTAATGTATTAGAGACATTAAAATAAATTAGACTGGACTAAACACCCTTTAAAGCCTCAAACTTGTCCTTTAGACCCATTTTCTATTGTTTTAAATGCGGAATTAAGTGACTATTAGAGTACAACAAAGTTGGTAAAAAGTAGAATGGTCGTAAGTTGACCAGAGTTAAGAAGTCTGGTTAAATATTAGTTAATTCAGTTATCTCCGGTTTGAGAGATTTTAGCTTGCGTGCCCACCACTAGAATTAATATCGAACCTGTAACACTTGTTATTGAGCCAGATAATGACTTAACAGTAGCAATTTTAGACGATCCATTTTGAATCATTTTGCATGTAACGGTGCTTACGATAATTGATGTGTTGTGGCATTGTAACATAAAAAATAGAAAACTGCAATTAAGAAAGGGACGCTCAATAATAAATCCAGGCAATTTAAATAGTTGCATATAATTGAATTATCTCATCGATGGTTTCAATGCTATCAAATTTAAACTGCATGTGTGCACAGCACATAAACATGCAGCTTTAACAATACCATCTGTTCTGCAACATAATACTACTAATAGGAATAATACCATCCCTTCAGCATATAGCTTTATTCTAATAATAATAATAATAATAGTCTTAGCAACTCCCCTGCATATCAGGGTAAAAGTTGCTCTTTGATCATGTCTGATCAGTTGACAACTTGACACACACAGGGAATGACACAATGATTATTGTTCACAGTACTATTTATGGCTGTCATGTTGCGGACGTTCACATCAATAGCCAGCATTCGGTACTCGATATCAAGCTCCCTGAATATTTTGATCATCTCCTCAACCAAAACAGATCTCCTCGCCCACCTTTCAAACATGTCCTGATGATTCATCCGGTGCGAAAGCCACACTGAGAACTTCAGCCTGTTCATGTCCTCCACATCCCTTAAGGCGATCACTGGAGATGGATGCCAAAGGTCACTTCTTTTTTCGACATACCTGCAATAATAGGTACGACATCAGAAAGACAAGCACCGCTTTTGGTAACTTAAGATATATAACGGAAATAAGACAACTCCGTATATATGTACCTCGTTATGTTCTCTTTCATCATAGCTATCTTTTCCATTGGAGTTGCGATGTGGATACAGAAATCAACTGCATCTCTCATATCTGGACTACGGTAGTAGTTGCTGATGGGCTTAGTAGCGAGAAGACAGTTTGGATATATGATCTTTAGGTTGTCATGCCTCAGGAAAACAGTAGTCAATATATTCATCTCTTCAACCACCATCTGAAACAGAAACAGCTTGATCATTAGTAAACTCAAACCTCCAACATAAACAAGTGTCGACCTACCAGAATCATAAGGAAAAAACCATAGCTTAAGATTTAGATCACCTGAACTCCATCCACTTCACAACGATCGCCCACATCGAATGGGTGCTTTACAAACAAGAAGATGATTGCCTCAAATGTTGTCTTCCATATTTTTCTCAACAAGTACCCCGCCAAAAGAAGCTCCGTTCCAAGAAAGATAAGAAAATTGGTATTTGTAATTTTGAGTACAAGTAGCCAGATAACCAAGATAAGGATTGAGACAGCAATGTTCAATAACCGGTGGATTTTGTTCACAGCAGATTTTGTATCATTAAGGGACAATGAAAGTGCCCTCCGTTCCTTGAAAGCGCTAACCTGGTAACAAGTAAAAACAAAATGTACTTTTTCATATTTACCAAATGCAGTTCCTGACGTTTTTACATTGTGTTTCCAAAGTTGATTCTATCTAACAACCAGAACAAGAACAAAAGAAGATTACCATGAAGTTCTTCAGAGCTCGCTTGCTGATTCCCTTGCCTTCATTCGCTCCTTGTAAGAGAGACATTGTCTTCAAAGCCTCGTCCTCTCTCAAAAAGCGCATCAAATCCTCCAGGTAGATACATCTAGCAACAAATGAAAAATTACAAAATAAAAGTCACAAACAGAACAGAAATCTATGCTAACAATTAACAAACAAGTTATCTAATTAAAGCTTACTTGGCCAATGGCTTAGCCACATTGAGGAATATGTTCTTGGCTGCAGCTTGTGCCTGGCGCTCACTCGTGATAAGCGTTGGATATTCCCTTTGCACATTCAATGTTGATAGCACCCCTTTTCGAACAATACTCATCAACCTCTTCATATTCCAAGCCGAAACATTCTTCTGATTCAACCTATGAAAATTTTCAATACTAATACCTTCACCCAACTTCTCTAACCTAGCACCAGAAGAGCCAGAGAGTGCCTCAATCACATATTGATTGAACACAGACTCCTGAATCCGATCGAAAAACTTGCTCACATGAAAAGATGAAGCAAGAGCCTTAACAACAAGAGTTTTCAGTACCCATATCAATGTGCCCAACAACAGACAAAGCCAGATTCTGGCGAATAAAGACATGATCGTTTCCCCATCGCTCGTTCTCTCAGCCTTTTTACCAAACATGAAGTACCAAAATATCAAGACAAGACCCAACCAAATGCAACGCTGCATAGCATTTCTCACCCCATAGACAAAATACAAGACCCTCTTTCGCAAAAGGAGATTGCGCTCGATAAAGAAGAGAACAACCCGAATAGCCCAACCAGACACCAAATGGCCGGAGATTAGGAACAAAACCATGGACTCCCATTTCCACATTTCGAGTTCAAAAAGCCTTTTGTTCATGAATTTTGGGAATCCAAGGTTAAAAGCTAAAGCAGCCAAAATGAAAACCAAACTCACAAACTGAACCACAGAGGATGGAGAGAACTTCATTTTCTGGTACTCTTGAGGTAAATCATCCTCCAAGAAAGGGTCATCTTGGTCGATTCCAGTCTTCATCTGTTGATGTGCCAAAAAGACAGCATTTTTTGTTAGAAGCAAATACAATTTGATTGGTAAGTGGTAATTAATGCAAAAACAGTAAATTGGAAAGAAATTATCAGGCTTTTAATCCTCTAAACAGTCTTTTCTTTTAATTTTTGAACGGCAAAACAAAGTCGAGGCTGATGGACCCACCGAGCAATCTCACAAGTGGTTTTTAGTTTTTACTAGCTTGTGAGATTGCTCGGGTGGGTCCATCAGCCTCGACTTTGTTTTCGACCTCAACAAGAAACTCGAGTCCCAGAACAAACCAGAGCCTCGTCATCGGCATTGGACCTTCGCTGACCCATGGGACTATCTTGGCCGTTGATTTTGACCAGCACCTCTCTCCTTTCACTCAGGGCCGTCAGATCGTCAGAATGCAGCAGGACACGATGCTCTTCGGACAGTGATTCGAAAGATTTTCCTAGTTTTTCCATGTCGAAAAACTAATAAAGCAAGAACACTCGAAGGTTTGAAACAGATAAATAAACCACAAAAAGAAAGAATTTGGTTTTTGTTTTAATCTACTGGAAGAGTGAGTTTGATTTATGTGATGAAATAGTATGATTTTAAAAGGTGGTGAGAGTATCAAAGGAAGTTGAAGAAAATGAACTGTTTTCCAAACAATGCCATTAGAGAAAAAGAGAAAAATGAAACAAGAGAGAGAATGGAGAAGAAGATTTAGAGAGAGCAACAGATGGAGATAGAAAGAGAAATGGTGAGGATTGGGATGAAGAAAATGAAGCTGCATGGTGTGGTTTATATACACCTGGAAAAACTTGCTTCCCAAGAACTAAGTCCACTCCAACGTCTAATGTAATTAATGTAATGACTTGGATAAAAAGAAATTATAGGATTTTAAAAATTGGACTTTTTTTTTTGGTTAAAAAGAAAAAAAAAATGGGGAAAAACTTGGAATAAATGTAACCCTAAACGAATGAATAAGAATTCACAAAAGTTGAATAAACATAGAAAGGGAAAAAAAAAAGTGTCCTAAGTTAATTTACTTGCGGAGCGCGTGAGGGTACTTTTAATTGTACTAAAAATAAAAATGCTTATGTCCCATGTTCCTAATTCAAAAATGCTAGATGCACTAACTAGTATACCAACCTTTACTCTAAATGTGCATGTGACACTTTTTTAGTGGATGAGTCTAGCCATGAATTCAATAATGCATTTGCCATGTGTACATTTGATGTAATACTTTGTGTACTAGTTAATGCATGTAGCATTGCTCTTCCTAATAATATTTCTGGCAGGGCGGACCCAGGGGGTGCAAGGGGTGTTTGCCTCTACACTCCCCCAAATTTTTTCCTATTTGTAGTACCTTTTTGAATTTTTTTATAAAATTATTGAAGAGTGGTCCCCACAAACCTGCCAAATTGGTAATCCTGCGTCCGCCACTGAATTTTTTGGCATATAAATACCTATAGTACTCCCGGGGGCGGACATAAGGGGGTTCAAGTGGAGGCTCAGGTCCCCGCTCACCCCCCAATTATCCCAATTTTTCTATTACATTTTAGTTTTTTTTAAAAACATTATGAAGAAATGTCCCCTCAAAATTGGTTTATTAATATATACAAGGATGATATTTTAATGTTAATTTATAAATATATTTAATTTGGTCCCCCGCAATAGGAATCCTGCATTCGCCACTGAGTACTCCTATTTTTTTAGAATATCCAATTAAACTAAGAAATCAGGAGGGGGAACAAGAACTTTTTAAGTTATAAATATAGTTTAAAGAGTAATGAAATTTTCTTTTTCGCCGTTCAGAAAAAAAAAAGGAATCAAGAGGGGAACAAGTACTTTTAAATTTACCATTTGACTATGTAGGCCCGGTGTTCTCTAGGTTTTCTAATACAGGAAATTAAGTAGTCAACATCCTTCAAGCCGATAAAATAAAAAAGGTCATCTTAAAGGTGAATTCCCAGCTATGAAGCAGGATTAATCTGAAATGATTAGTTAGAAAATTCGCATTTTAATTAGAATTCTTTTGGTAATAGCAACTAATTTAGGACTTGAATGTGAGATTAGTCCTCCAGAATTAGTCAACGTGCGTGGAAGTTACTGGACACCTGAGTTACTGGCTATAACTTAATTTGATCGAGATAGTATTCTTTACTGTCCCAATGTAAATGTTCGGCTCAAATAGAAGGTCGGGACTTGAGTGACATGCACTTTCTCCCATCGTCCACTGCCTTATATCTAATAAATTGTTGATTTTTTTTTTTAAATTTTTCTTGAAAGATCGTATTATCTTTAAGTTTTCGTTTCGCGAACCGGATAAACATTGTGGGGCGAAGCAGAGTGTTTGCCAACGCTAAGTGAGATTTACCACTGTCAACTTTGTCTAGTTGCAGAAACTTGTGTCCCAATCTAGGACTAGAGTTCAAATGTAATGAAGAGAATTCTACCAAAATACAGAGCAAAATTTAAGACATCCTAGTTGTAAAAACTTGCATTTCAATCCACAGCATAGTGACAATATTTTCCCACATGATACCAACAAATAAAGTTAATTAGGCCTACGTTTGCTTAGCTGTGGAAACTTGCATCCCAATTCAAATTAATTAGCTTTATGATAGAGAAAATAAAATGTTAGAATTAATCAAATAATCCAAAGTGTGAAAATTTGAAATTTTTTCCTTTGTAGATTTTTTTCCCAGTCTATGGGGCGAGCAAAAAGAGTGTCAGTCATTCAGACCAAACCAGTCAATGTGGGTTGGTTTGTTTGTGGTTTGGTTTGGTTCGCAGTCGACAAAATAGAGAATTGGTCCAAATGGTTAGGTTTGTGGATTTTTACAAATGGTTCCACTTCCGAGCCGATACAATCCGTATTCATACTACTACAAGCACGATTTTTCTTTCTTTGTGTGGGCACACTACAAGAAAATACACTTTGTGTGACCACCCGCGTTTTGGTAATGGGAAATCAAACAAATAGTGACCGAAAATACTTTGATCATAATATGTTGAACAATTGCCGAGCAGGTCACATTTGATCACCAATTGTTCAAACCCTTTTGTGACTAACCATAATCTAGTTGCTAATCATAGTACTTTCGGTGAGTAACAAAATCTACTCGCCATAGATAGAACAATATTTTGTGAACACCAATTTATTTATTTTGTTTGTCATTCGTCATTCGTTATTCCTAATCTATTGCATGGGGAGGGCGGAATGAGATTCGATCATGAGATGCAGTGTGTTGCATCTAAGAGCTCTACCGCATGAGCTAGCCACCACTCGAGACCACCAATTTATTTGGTCACTGAATAATTGGCGTAGTTCTAAATAGTGGAACAGATCAGTTTAGCGACCAAAATCCCGTGGTCACCGAATAATTTCACCTAGCATAGTCAAAAATTTATCATCCTACATAAACTTAATCGTCATGAAAGTTAATGAATTTGGTTGAAAAGCATTTACGTTTGATTTAAGTTCTGTTCTTTTTATTTTAATTTATAGTTTTGCGTGCTTTAATTGTTACATAAATATATATTTTGAAAACTTGAACTGAATTGGTTTCAAACCAAAACCAAACTGTTGTCTTTAGGTTTGGATTGGTTCGATTGTAGAAATTACATGGTTTGGTTTAGTTCTCAAGTTCCATAATCTGTATGCATTGGTATAGTCATTTGTTTATTATAACTACGAACCAATCTGATCCATACTCACCCCTATCCAATCTACACCAGAAGGAGATTTTTGTGTAGGTTGGTTTTTATGTATGTTAAAGACAGATTAGTTGCGCGAGTGAGGGATGGAATGAAGCCCTTTTGAATCAAGCAGGACGCGAAGTTATGCTCAAATTGGTAGCTATGGAGCTTCCGGTGTGTGTGATGTCATGTTTTAAGCTCGCGGAGAGTTTATGTTTGGAGTTATAGCAGCTATTATGGCTTTCCTTTCGGGGGTGGGGAGGAGGTGCGGCAAAGAGGAAAATGCACTGGTTGTCATGGGATCCTAAGCTATACGAGAAGAAGTTGGGAGGGGGACTTGGCTTCCATAATCCTTCATGTTCTTTCATTCAAATGATGACGAGCCAAAATAGAATTTGGCATTTTTTCTAGACAAAATGGCTAGGAACTAATAGAGATGCTCTTAGGCCTTAGCCCAGCACTTTGTGGCCCAGCAAGAAGAAGCCGGGAGGGGGACTTGGCTTCCGTGATCCTTGGAACTGATGGAGATGCTCATAGGCCTTAGCCCAGCACTTCGTGGCCCAGCAAGAAGAAGTCGAGAGGGGGACTTGGCTTCTGTGATCCTTATGCTTTTTCATTCAATTGACGAGCCAAAAAAGAAAGGAAAATGCTACAGGCACTAACTAGTGTACCAACTATTACACTAATTGTCCATGTGTCACTCTTTTAGTGGATGAATCTATCCATGTATTGAATAGTGCATTGATGTGGTAATGCCATGTGTACATTTAGTGTAATTGTTGGTACACTTATTAGTGCCTGTAGCATTGCTCAAAAAGAAATTGGTTCCAAGACAAAATGCCTAGGAACTGATGGAGATGCTCTTAGGCCTTAGCCCAGCACTTCGTGGCCCATTCAAAGCTGCACAAGTTTTTACTATTCAACCCATCATGGTGATGAGGTGGGCTTTGGGCTTATCATCTCGGCCCAATCATGGTGACGAGGTGGACTTTGAGCCTATCGTAGATGCTCGGCCCAATGTGGCTTTATTTTTATTTTATTTTTTATCAACGTGTGGCTTTATTTAATTCCGTAATTTTTACATTAACAACTACTATTATTTTGTTGAATTATTATGAGTGAAGTAAAATGAGAAACTATTTAAGAGTTCTTAAATTTATTAACATTGACACAAAAATTATATGAAAGGCAAAAACAAAGTTGATTTCCAATTGAAGGTCTAGCTTCCCACATCTTGACAACCAGAATCTCTCACACCAAAGCTCGCCAATTTGTTAGCCACAGTGTTTGCTGCTCATCGAACAAAATAGAACCTACAACTGTTGCACCATACATATAATATCCTCGGTTATAACTTCCACCTCTGTCGAGCAGTGCACCTCTTTGTCCATAATCCTCACCACCTACTCCAAATTTCCTTCTACAAATTCTCAAGTTGAACTAATTTTTTGCAAAAACCGATAAAAAAATATTTTAAAAATTATAAGAAGTTTGAATTATATTTATGGGCCCCCAAAAAATAGAAAATCAATTAAATGTCCAACAAGGCTTTAGTAACACAATTAACAATACCCCCAAAACTACGTAGTTGGCTGCAGTCTACGTCCCCGAATCCACGTTTTTGTGGTTTCTATTTAATTAGTACTAAATGTGTAGTGAATTGGAGTATCGAGCATCACATGGTGGTTTCACAAGAACACCAAATAATCTTCCCTACCTCACCAAGTCTCTCTCTCTCTCTAGAAACGCTCTCGCCTCTCTCTTCCTTTTGCATCTGCTAGGGTTTTGCTTGGGGGGAGGCGGGGGGCTGCCGCCTCCTCCTCCCCCCCCATCTCTCTCGTCTCTCTTTCCTCTAGCCCATGATCTCCTCCTCTCTATGCCCTCTGTTGCCTCCATTTTCCATCCTCCATCGTTGACAACGACGAAGGCTTTGCTCCACATCCATCGGCTCCGACCCAAGTCTCAGGAGGGCCAAATCTGAGGACCTTGCGTGGTTTTAGGGTGTTTCGGTGACCCCTCTGGCAAATAGTTGTCCAGAGACGTGGCGGCGGCGGCTCCGGCGACAACTCTGATGATCGGAGGTTACTTTTCTCTGTTTTTTGTTTAGTTTGTTTAGCTATTCCCTGCGTGGAATCTTTGCCCCCTTCCAAGGGTGGTTGTTCATTACTACCTTTCAAGGGTAGTCGTTTTCTGTACTCGGTGTATTCTCATCCGAACCATATGGATAGCCTGATTATCGGGGGGTTTCTACCCTTTGATGGGCTTCGGTTCGGGGTTTGTAGTCCTTTGGGCGGTTTTGAGTAATCAAAAATTACTGAGTTCGATATAAAAAAATATAAAAAAAGAAAACTTCCCTGCCTCACCCACCCCTATGTCCGCATTTGGTGCGTGGACCCAAAAAACAGAGTCGGGCATGGAAAAGATCGAAGTGGCATGCAGAGGTTAAAGAGAAGAATTGAATGAGAGGGAATCTTTGTATGACTGCACTAGTAAATGAAAAGCAAATAGCAGCCCGTTTTTTGATTGATGAAGCAACAACATGGCTCTGCACAAGATTCCCTCTTCTTCTTCTTCAGTTTTCCACAGTCCACACCGGCCGATTATTAAAGATTGGCCCAACCCCAACGGTCCCCTCTGTCTTCACATTTACTCCCCTCAACTAACAAATAAAACTAACCGAATTTTCTCAGATTCTTCGAAATGAAAGAAAATCCCCAAAACAGAGTCCTTTGAGTTGTTTAAAGTTTTGTGTTGAAAGTGTATCAAAATGTGCAACGAAAATTTCTACTATGTTACAGTATGATTCTTTTTACGTTATTGTCAATTCTGTAGACTGTTTTTCTTAGAAAAAAGCTTTTAAAAATATCTTTAAATCAATTTATTGTGTCACATTATATTAGCTAATTAAATTGGTGGTTATTGGTATTAATATTAGTAACTCCCAAATATTATATTGTGTATTAAGAGCATATTACATATATGCAGTGGTTAATTGCATAAGAGATTTGTTATTCTATATAAAGGTGGCTAGTCCACAAGATGAAAACAGATATTCTTGACGAAATTATTTTATCAAACCCATGAGCTATATGTAACACACATATATCTAGATTACTTGAGATATAGGTTTATTGTTTTGAGCATACAGGCGGTTCTTGATTCTTGTGGAAAGTTTTAGCTACACACAAAGCTTCCGTGGATGATCGTTGTATCTTGGGAGTGGAATGTCACACAACTCGGTGCAAGCGGGGACATATCTTCTCTTAGGAAAGCGCTTTATGCGTGCCTCGATCAATATAAGTTTTCTTAATCTCTCTTATTTTATATTTGTAGTATCGTCATATTATTTATTTGCTGTGTCATTATCTCCAATTATATAAGTTTAAGAAATTCTAACGGTTATTTCCAACAGTTTTCAGAATACACCCGATGGAAACAGAAAGAACAAACTTTATACTTGCCTATAGTACAAGTGGGGATGGTTAACTTTACTGCTCTTGTTGGAGGCACAGGTGATAACAAGATTTTAAAATTTTAAGGTTGTGCGTGAGTTAGTGAGTGTAACAAGTATGGTTTTAATTTTCAATTCCTATGACAGTAATGTTTTTATATGACAATAAATGGGGAGCCGGACACAGTAGCGGACCAGAATTTTCACACGGTAAGTACAGTAGCGAAACTAAAATTTTCACAGAGGAGGTGCCAAAGATTAAAAGTTCAATTTATAAAATCTTACTTCATTTTGTTATAAATATTCATATATAGATTAGTCAAATCAGGGTCCCCTGGGCCGGGCGGCTCTGGTCTGCCTGGGGTTTTAAAACTTCGATTTGTATGATATCTTACCGAGTATTATTGATATTATTTGTGTAATAGCTTATAATCTTAATAATTTTGGTTTGATCCAATAAAAACAGGTTATTTTATGTTCTCATTTCTCAGTATCTTTCATAACCTAAAAATAAGCACGTGACTATTGCGGTTTTAGCAGAAAGAAGTATTACAAAATAGTAATTCGTACACATTTTTCTGTATTAGGCTAGAATAATTTTGATTTGCAAGTGTATTGTACTAGAAACAAAAAGCTCTATGATATCATAAATCTATATATACTTCGATAAAATTTGGTCTGTTAAGCCGGTCCTCTCGAGCTAAAATTCTGGTAACGCTACTAACTACAGGTAATAAATACAAAACGCAAACCTTAACATGGTAGCGAAAATAAACCCTTTCTGCCTTGTAGAGGTTATGAAAAAGGCACTAAGATATTGGCGCGGCTCAATCAAAGTCAAAGAAAGCATCCATATGGCATACTATACAAGTTGCCTTGTAACAAAATTGATGTGCTTTCTTTGTCTGAGTGAACCAAGCCAATATCGCAGCGACTTTTTCAGTTTTTTGATCAGCCGAACCTTGAAAACCAAGGAACAAAGTCTGAAACAGAACCAAGTATTTCTCGAAAATAATTGAACTGGATGGAAGGTGAGGACGAGGAGGAGGTGATGGTGAAGGAGAGAAGAGAGGTGAGTGAGAAATGGGAATGTCTTGTTTGTATTTAAGAAGAAGAAAGATGGAGTTTGTAGGGTTTGCATTTAAGACCTCCACTACCAAACTCTGAAAAAGGAGGACCAGAAGCCATTAATTGGACTTGCAAGTAGCTAGCAACACACCCCCCAAACAAGTTTTTCGTTTTTGTTCTCGCGCTTTCACTCACTTTAATTCTTCGCGTACACGTAGTCTTTTCGTCTCACATATACTAAATAATTACGAGATTTGTACGAGTTCGTGACACTTGAGATTGCGCCAAGATGAGTTACGTCTAGCTAAGAAACGAATTTTGTATCATAAAACGCGGCCATTTGTTATAGTACTTTGTATTCTACTTTTGTCTTTACAAACGGTTGAGTTATTAAGATCAAAGGATTGAGCCGAGATGAGTTACGTCTAGCTAATAATCGAATTTTGTACCATAAAATGCAGCCATTTATTATAGTACTTGGTATTCCATCTTTGTCTTACAAACGGTTGAGTTGTTAAGATCAAAGGATTGAGTTCGTAGTTGAAACGCTCCGCCATGTAGCGTGAAGCTATTACGGAAACATCACAATCATTCTCTTGAATAGAATCAAGTATTTGTGGTGTTTACATCGAATTTTAATGAAGCCACATCCACTCAAGATCAATATGTTGTTGGCACTCGCTCTATGACCAATTGATCCCGTTTGTTCTCGCAAAACCCTTTTCCAAAATATTAGAAGCCTGAGAAAAACGAAAGTCCATCATCCAAACCAAACAGAGAAATTTCATAAACTCTTGGTCTTTGCGACTGTCATTCCGGCCCTAAATTAATGATTACAACAGAAAAAGAGTTTTTGTCTTACGGGGTTAGGCAAAAATGTTGCCGTTGTCAAAGTTTGGCAAGAGTGGTCTTTCATCCAGGGGAAAAGGATTCGTTAACTCGGTAAAATGGGCTTTACACCAATGGATCAATATTGTCAGTTTTTGGCATTTTCATATTGTAACAAGCCCAAAAAAACGATTTTCCCAAAATAGCTCTACAGCTAGGATTCCATCTCACCCAAACAAATCTGAGCCATCCATTTTCATCTGTAAATTTGAGCCGTTGATTGCTCGGATGGACGGGACAGGATTTTCGAGACAGCAGATCCGCAACGAATAGCTTAAACTAAAATAGGCCTAATTCGTGCTAGATTTTCTGTTGGAGCAAGTCAACTAGTGGAGCCAAGGCTTTTTCGTCCCCCTCTGCTTTATTTACTTGTCTTGATTAAAAAAATAAGGAATTGTAGGTCTGATAAAAAAGAAAGAAATTGTAGTAGGGAATAAAAAAGAAGAGTCTCAAAATTCCAAAAATAAGTACGCATAAATATTCATTTGTTTATTCTTCCACACTCACATTCCACGGACAACTAGCCTGTTGCTGGCCATCTCCTTGGGCACATGAGCCCCTTATCGTCGGGCTCAATCCAATGAGCTTGGGCCAAATTGTGTCGAATATTCGGCCCACTAGAGATGGTTGACTAAATAGAAATTCTATGGAATAAAAAAAATAATCTCAAGAGTTTACCAAGATACAGAAGTTTATGGCATGGATCAACTTCTGGTCATCTGGTGTGATATGGGCACATTCAAAATTAATTGGATCCGTATAACTGTATTTGAAATTAAAATTCTCAGGAAAAAATTTGTTTCAAAGAAAATTTTGGGTACGGAGAGAACATATACACGTGGTGCCCAACACACCATTCAAGTCGTCCAAACATGTATTAGATGACCTAGATTTAAGGGTGACATTTTTATAAATTTTGGATGCAAATTTACCCAACAAGTCTGAACCGTCCAAAACATTTTTTGGACTGTTCGGATGGGGTGCCGGGCACCACGTGTACATACTCTATCCGTACCCAAAATTTTCTCAATAGAGATTAACACAAAGCTTATCCTCTCCCACAAGATTATTCATACTTTTCACTCCCCATATTTTCCACCTCACATCCATACACCAAGCCACATCACCGGATATAAAATCCACCCCCAACCAATCAGATCACTCCCTCCAGATAACCTTCTCTACACCCACCACAAAAAACCCACCTCCCAGAAAAGGCAACTCCCCCTTTTAAATTCCCATCCCATCTCATATTCCTCTGATTTCAACACAAAACAGAAGCAACACACTACCATTTCAAAGAAAACCTCTCCGATGGCAACTGTCACCTCCTCTGCTGTAACCATTCCATCACTCACCACCCTAAAAACCTCTTCAAAACTCACCATCACCGCGGCGGCTGCCAAGGTTCCTGCCGTGGCTGCATTCCCAAAGCTCACGATCAAGGCTTCACTCAAACAAGTTGGCGCAGCAGTTGTTGCCACCGCAGCCGGTGCAATGCTCGCCGGGAACGCGATGGCCATCGAGGTCTTGCTAGGGAGTTCCGACGGTAACTTGGTTTTCGAGCCCAAAAGCTTCTCGGTGGCCCCCGGCGAGAAGATCGTGTTCAAGAACAATGCAGGGTTCCCACACAACGTGGTGTTTGACGAGGACGAGGTCCCGTCGGGGGTCGACGCGGGCAAGATATCGATGAGTGAGGAGGATCTGCTCAATGCGCCTGGGGAAGCTTACTCAGTAACCTTGACTGAGAAAGGGACTTACAGTTTCTACTGTTCTCCTCACCAGGGTGCTGGCATGGTTGGAAAAGTGACCGTTAACTAGAGCAGTAGTACAATATTTACTTTGTATTAGGATAATATGGAACCGATTATCCTATTCCTGTCACTTTCTTTTCTTTTTGGCATCCCAATTTCTTTGTTGAGCCCTTGAATGAATCTGGTTTTCTTTGTGATGTACGGGGAGTTCTTTATAGAGACATAAATTCAATCATGCAAAACTTGGTTGACAAATTTGAAATCTCATCAATATATTCATTGGGTGGTGTTTACGCTTACCAATTGGATTCTTTCAGTTGGTGAAGCCTATGTTACATGGACTCAGGTGCGGGTTTGTGTCTAGGTATCGCTTCATTTAGCATGTGCCTTAAGTGCTCGCTTCAATCAATTTCATCTCAAGGACTTAGGATATGATAAATATTCAAATTCTTAGCATATTTCTTTTCTTTTCTCTTCTCGGATAAATAATGTCTACAAACTGTCTTAGATCATGAATAATATAGGAGTTCCACCCATAGTTCGCGATAACGTTTGCTAGGTGTCCAACTAAACGTGACGTACACGGATCTCACAATGTTATCCATGTGTCAAGTTTCCAACAAGGATATGTTTCATATTTAGGAGGATCCACGTAAAATAGTGGATAGACTATGACTCAAATCAGAAATCACAGGATGTACCAATGGTTATCACTGCTATCAAATTACTCTCATAGGGGTATTTCCGTCTTTCCTTCGTATATGTTACTTTATCAAGGACACTGGCATTATGATTCGTTTCTTTATTCGTTTCATTATAGCGTTTGTTGAGGTGATGAATAACTAGCACAACATCGGACGCATTAGCATTGAGGTTGCCAGCAGACCCGTAAAAGGGTCCTCTTTAATTTTACCCTGTTTGTAATTTACAAATTGCTTATGTTCATCTCTTTAATTTCTTGTTCTATTTCATTTCCTCTCAAGTATCCGACACCTAAGTTGTTTCATATGATCCTTCAACATAGGTCAAACGCAACTTTTGCACAAGAATCCGTAAGTAAATGAAGAAGAATGGTCACAAAACGATTTGTACTCATAATCACTAAAGTCTGATTTACCAATACATATTCAACATTTATACAACAAGCGATTGCATCAGTAGAATACGAATTATATTTCTTAATAATGTATACTTGCATCTAATTAAATATACTTAGACAACAAGAGATTGCATCAAGCCTTTCAAGACCAAGGTGCTAGTTTTTCAAGCATATATTTACGACTATACTAAACTCTCTGCTCTTAGCACGCTTCAGCTGCATGATTTCTTAATCTTAGCTCTCTAGCTTTCTTGAGAGTGTGCAGTTCAACATGATGCTGAAGGGGGAAAATAAGTTTCTAATTTGAGAATCCATACCCGATAAAAACTAGGGCTCCGCCGCACAGATGCCATTGCTGACTTTTAAACTTGAAATAGGATGAACTGGTCTTATCATGATGCTTTGAACAAGTGCTATCATCTGCACAAAGGTTAACTTCGATAAAAATCAAGTCCACAGGGAAATACTGTCACGTTTCTTCAAACATTAATCTCTCGTGATCTACTGCTTTCATTTTCACGAAGTAAAACGGTGATTATCAGGTTCCATACGTATCTTGGGCATAACGTGGGAGTTTAACAGGGTTAGAGCTTAAATGAACATTGAATTGAACTTTTATATATATTAACAGAAAGTCCCAAGTCTTCCCCAGCCTCAAATTGCTATTGTAACGATTCAAGGAAAGCGTAATCAAAATATGAAGCCCAGCCTGGACTAAGAACAGATGAGAGCAAATGAACATAAACTTTCGGATACAAGAGCATGTGTCTTAGTTACCATGGACAAGCACTTACCACAGCAAATCCGGCACACGCAATACTAAAACCAGGGAAATGAAATGGTGCATTTGGAGACAGGAATAAAGCTGGAATTCCAAAGAGATTTCATTAGTGTAAATTCACTTTCCACCCAACAAACTCTTTTTGGAAAAAGGTGTACCTGTTAAAGGACTGTAAACCAAGGGAGAAAGAACATGGGCAAAGGAAGATAGGCCTGAAATGCAACCTTGAGCCTTCCCCTTAAGAAAAATAAATAAAGACAGTCAGAAGAACCAAAGTATAGCACAACTGCAGCGCAATTTCCACATAATTTACCTGAAAGAAAAAAATATAAACCTAATGAAAAAGCAACTACTTTTCGACAAATAATACCTGCTCGTTAGGGCCAACTTGCTTGGATGCAATGCTCCGTAACTGCACATTTCAGATTGTCTATTCATCAAATACGATGCTTAAAGCAAATTAGAATTGAATTATAATCCTACAAAAAGCACTCACACAAGGCTGTGCAAAAACAGCTAGAAGAGAGATCACAGTGGAAGCGTAAGGAACCTGTCAAGTTTCAAATCGTAAGCTCAATGAAGATTACACAAATTAGCTACCCATAAAGTAGCATTAATTTGACAAAATACTACTATGGAACAAGAAGTATTTTTTTATGCCACAAGGACGTACCCAGGGTGCCCACGCAATGCTATAAAGAAGCATCTGCATCGAAGAATGGAAGACAATGAATCAAACCACTGGTTACATTAATCATAAAGATCTAGGTGGTTAACAGTTTTTTCATGGTAAGGACTTTGAGCTCAAATAAATGTAATGTAAATGAGCTAGAGCCTAGAGCTAGCAACGTGCTTACATGTGTACAGCTGAAAAATAGAGATATTGAAAGCAGCTTCTCCTCTGCTATGGCAGGGGCCAAAATGGGCATGATAACCATCTGTTAAAGATAGCTTTCAACATTCCGATGCATACCCGTACAGACAGTTCTAAGCAAGTTAGATAAGAAAATGAAAATTTAAACAAAGCAGCAGAAACCATGCCTGAGAAATGGTCCCTGAAATCCCCAAATACACCATTAAATCAGCAAACTGGTCTTTGCTGAAGTGAAACTTTGCCTTTAAATAGTACTGCACAAGATGGTGGTGGAATTTAAAAGGTCAAACAGAGGAAAGAGTTCAGAGTGCCTCTAAATCCGTAGCCCAAGTATGTAAGTACACTTCCAAACTGTATCAGTATAAAACAGTGTAGTACGTGTAACCAAATTGAGAACAACAAAACTTTTGTTGGGTGGGTAAAACATGTAGGTCTGCATGTATAAGGGTGAAACAGGGAACGAAACTATAAACTCTTTAATCGCAGCGAGGTGGTTAGAAGAAGCTGTGCAAACTGCAGCAAGTAACACTCTTCCTACATAGATTAAGAATTATTATATCCTTTGCAAAAGTATCTGTACAAAGAGAAAGCATAATCCCTTCTCCCTCATTCTTTTGCCCATTTAGAAAACAAGGGAAAACGAAAGTACCAGTAATGCAGCATGAAGGCCAACGTCCCCGAGACTGTTAAAGAATGCAATAATAGCTGCTTGTGAAAATGTCAAGCTGCGAAATGATTTAAACAAAGACCACCTAAATCACAACAATCACTCGAAGATGCAAATTGGAATGGAGATATGCATAATGGAATAGCATATGGAATAACGACATGCTATCAAAAGTCAGCTTCAGAAGACCCCAAAGTACTTGAAAAGCACATTAAAATAGAAGTATGGAATAACCCCATAGGCAGCTTTGATTGGCCGGGTTGTTTAGGACAGATGTATGGTCCTACATGATGAATATTAATCCAGTGATACTACAGTGACGTAATTACCTGTAATGTTATATCCGTAGGCCTTGTTTGATTAAGGTATTAGGCGTCAGGGATAGGATTACTTGCACCTAATCCTACGTTAACCCAACCCGAAATGGCTGTCGGGATTGATAATCCTTGGATTAATTTTAGCCCTATACGCGAGATACTATCTAATCCCGGGACAAATGGTCCAGGGACTACCATACCATGATTGTTAATCCCGTCTATTTTAATCCACAAATCAAACGAGGTCTTATTGTATAAGAGTAATCTTGTTGGACTAATAGCATATGATTGAATGGGAAATGAACAATGGCTGACCAAGCTATTTGATAAAAACGGCCAAATGCAAAATTGTTTTGAGTTTCAAAGGATTACGGTAAAAAAAAAAAGCAATTTTGAAAGGGTTATTGTTATATTATCAAGATTTTGGGTGGCCTAAATACCAAATTTTACCGTAAAATACCAAATTTTACTAACAAAATACAAAATTATACAGGTAGAACACGAGTGTCAAAAGTTTTGGAGTGTCGTGAGTGGGGTGCTTATCAAGCCAAACATTCTTTCTGGTATTTCTGATTGAGCCTGGGGTATATCTTTTGTGAACAAGCTTGAGCGAGACCAAATCGAGCCAAGCTATTTGATTCGTTTAGGAGCCCTAGTCGTGAGTGGTGACCCCGCCTGCACCCGTCACTGCTAATTGTAATAGAATATATCTACCAATTGTCGTATGATTGTATTACAACCCACGGAATGCAGTCTCATGAGCTATGTAACCAAATGTTATGTCTAATCTAGCCAATCAATGCATTTCTAAGCCAGAGCTAATAATTTCTCATTATTCAACTACCACTTGATGCTTATTATGAAATGAGAGAGTGAATGAGTCACCTGCTCCTTAGCAAGGAGACAGTATCACCAACGGAAGGCATTGTTTTGAACATTTTGACATTCTTTCTGGAGTTTTTATCTTCATCCAAAAGGCTAACAGTAATGCTTTCTTGATCTTCTTCCTTTGCAGCATTTCTCCGAATTTCGTCTGCGACCGACTCAGGTAGCAAAACCCTCATGTATACTGTCGCTATTGCCGCTAATGATGCAGAAACCTGATCAAATCATTAACACCAGATAACGGCTTCAATCAATTTAGTTGATCAATCATGCGTACGTATATACAGTGAGTGAGAGAGAGGAGAGAGGAGAGAGAGAGAACTTGGAAGGTGCAAGGAGTGGAGAGGAAGCGAGTAGAGAGGTTTCCGCAGACGGATGCAGCGGAGGTGATCCCCGAGAGGATTCCGAACACCGATGCCCGTCGGTTCTCCGGTACATTATCCGCCTGAAAAATCAATCGAAGTGATTCTCAATTTTCAACACTACTGAAACACCCTTAAATTGGCCCAGTATCATCCCAAATGATAGAAGCCCATTGTGGGAACTTCGGCCCATTACCTAAACATAGTTACCTGCCAAACTTCTCAAAAAGGTGACCTTAGCCCAAATTATTGTAACGAACAATGCTAGGAGCACAACTCTAATGTCTCTGAAAGTTGTCTCGGATTACATTTTAAAATTGTGTTTTTGAACTTCTTGCTATCATATTTTTCGGCCAGCAAATTCTCCGCAACAAAATACAAAATCTTTGCGTTTGTGTCCACATTTCAATAACCTACTAAATCATTGGATAATGTTTCGAGATTTCTATACTTTAAAATTCCTTCATTATTCAACGGCCGGATCCTCCATAAGTTGAGCGAGTGTGTGATCTCATCGACCCAGAAGTACCCAATTGGAAAGAGGAGTTGATTGAGAGCCACTTTGCAGCAGCTGATGCCCGATTGATGTTAAGCATTCCTTTATCGGTAACGAACAAGGCGGATGAGTTAATTTGGCACTATTCTCGGACGGGCAAGTACAACGTCAAGTCAGGTTACGTAGTGGCTTCGGATGATTACGTGGAAGGAAGTGCAGGCACTGAAGATTTAGAAGAGCAGCGGTGGAAAGAGGTCTGGCAACTCAATGTACCACGAAAAATTCAACATTTTCTTTGGAAGTGTTGTCACGGAATACTAGCTACAAAGGCGGAGTTAGTTCGTAGAAAGGTCGTTGAGGACCCCAACTATCCGATTTGTGGGGATGCAGTTGAATCCATTATTCACTTGTTTTGCACATGCCCACTAGCCCAGCGAGCATGGTCCCTTTCGGCTCTACCAATTAATTTTGAGAGTCAATAGATGTTTTCATTTGTGGATCTTTGGGATGCTCTGCGACTGAACTAGCAACACGAAGCAAATAAGGGAAGAATCTTATCTTTGGATGGGGTGTTGATGTGGCAGATATGGAAGTGCAGGAATGGAGCGAGTTTCGATAATAAAGTCAACACGCCGGGAGTTGTTAGCAAGCGGGTTGCTGAATATCTTCAAGAACACCTCACGGCTAATCAGCCAGAACCTACCTCGTCCATTAACAGGCCAAGCAATCACAATGCTACTCCAAGGGTGGTGAGGTCATGACAGAAACCTTGTGCAGGGTTCTACAAAGTGAATGTGGATGCAGCGTGGGATAAGGACTCCTTGTCGGGCAATGCTGGAGTTGTGGTTAGGAGTTGCGGGGGTGAATTTAAGGCTGCGGCAAGGGAACAAATACAGTATTGTGCTAGTGCTATGGTGGCAGAAGCGCTGGCCCTTCGTCATGGAGTGTTGCTTGGAGTCAAGTTGGGGTTAAGCTCTGTGTTTTTTGAAAGTGATTCGCAATCGGTGATAAATATGCTCAATGGTCTTTCAGAAGTGAGTCACGACGTGGGAGTTATTTTACACGATATTCAACGCTTGGGGCAAAGGTTCTCACGTGTAAGCTTCTCCTTTGCCCACCGATCTTCTAATACGGTGGCTCACGTTATTGCTTCTAGGAGTTTAGGTGGTATGGGGTATGGTCTTTGGACCGAGTCCCCTCCGTTTTGGTTGCTCGATCCTTTGTCGAAGGATGAGGCCTCTTCTTGATGTATCGTTTTGATTCAGTTAATAATACCATCTGTTATCGTTTTGGCAAAAAAAAAAAAATTCCTTCATTATTCAATGGGAAGGAATGTATTGAAACATGGTACGTAAGGAAACGATAGTTTTCTTTAATATATTGTCCCAGAAGAAAGATTATGTTCGGTTCTACTCCTGTTCATTTTTTACCTTGCAAATATAACTTTCAGGTGAACTTTTCCCCTAGAACAATGAATGTTCGGTTGACGATAATAATTTTTAGATTTTTTTTTCAATTAATTTGAGAGTTCGTTACATCGAAAAGAACTATTCTTGAATTTCAGATCCTCATCGCTTCTGATTTTCTTTTTTTCATATCACACTTTACAGGCCACAGTAACCACTCCAAATCCACTGAAAAAAGAGAAACCCTAAACTAAAAGGATTAGTCTATTTTGCAAGCAATTGGCAAAATCGGCCTCATTATGAAGTCGCTTAAAAACAAACTATAATATGACCCTAAATCCCAAAAAACTTATTTAAAAAACCTTACCCAGAAAAGAAAAAAGAAGAACTATAATATGATATGCTAATTTATGAAGCTACAAGCTAGTAGAAAATTAATTTTGTTTACCAGCTCATGACTAATCGGTAGATCATAAACACGAATGACGAATCGACTTACCTAAGAGGTATATATAGAAAACTTACAATATAAGCAAGGGAAAGGCAATGGACGCTTCCTTCACAAATCATGGATGTTACAACCTTGAGCACGTAATACGCATAGAAGTAGTTCCTTTCCCTACTATACGCCAATATCGCTGCAGTAACCAAAAGCGTAATCCAAGATTGAAAATTGCAGACCATTTAAGTTATACAAGAAGAAGTATCAATTACTAAAGTATCACTAATGACATACTCAAATGTGAATACTCAAATGTTGTCACATCATCTTTTAAGTATTCATTCAATGGGTCCTGACGCCTTTTCCTGTAGGTAATCTACTTTGGAACATGCACCCTTTTTCTTTTGCTTCTTTTTTGGTCGGCAAAGGGGAGATATTTTGCTTGTTTATTCGAGAAATCTTTTCATCCAGTTAATGTGAGTGGCCTTGGCACTGGTAGGTGGTAAAAGGTTTCAAATTGTTGACTTAACAGAAGATTAACTTTTCCAATGTGAGAGTAAAATCAAGTCAAGGACAAGGGGTCCCTACTGTGCACCATGCACCACATTCAGCTGTCTGTTACGAAAATACACAACTCGGATTAAATCTAAGCAATGACTCTCGCATGGGGTAGGATTTTATCCGAGTTGTGCATTTTCACAACGAACTGCCGGATGGTTGCTTGACACGGAGCCATGCACCTAGTGCACGGCAAGATCCCCCTATCCGTTGATCCAACAATAGGAGTACTCAATGTCGTGGGTCCACAACTTCGCTCACATTACCATTGTACATTGTTTTTTGGAAAATACTAAGCACAAAAAAACTTACCTAGAAAATACCCAGAATTCAAAAATGAGTGGCTCATATTGACTTGGGGAGAATCTGAGCCATTCATTTTTTAACTTTGGGTACTTTATGAGTAAGTTTAATGTGCATGTAGCACTCCGGTTGTTTTCCCATATAATTAAGTGAACTCGAGAGAAGCTGAATCCTTAAAAGAATGTGCAGATATATAATGCATACCTAGAGGGATAATAGTGAGACACATGGGGACAGTGAGCATAGATTTTCTCCCATAAATATCCGATAGATTCCCTAGCAGAGGCATCATCACCAGCGTTCCCAATCCCATTATCTGCAAAATTCAAATTTCAATTATGATTAAGGTAGTGCCCTAGTTGTAACCCCCACCAAAAAATGGTAGTGCCATATGACTAAAATTCTGTATCTCTGTTTTTGTTTTGTTTTGTTTTTTTGGAACATTAAAATTCTGTATCTCAATTGACTATTTGGGAATAATATTGTTTTTTTTTTTTTGTCACTCGTCATTCCTAATCTATTACATGGGGAGGGGGACTGGGACTTGATCCCGAGATACAGTGTAGGGCATCTAAGAGTTTTACCGCATGAGCTAGAACAATAATGAAAGTTGCATTTCTATTTTAGCTAGCTACTCAGTTAACCCTTTAAATAATTTTGAGATGATAATTGGTCCGGTCTTGACATGGACCGGTTATATTTATTGAACTACCCAACTAGAACATTTGTTCATGTTGTAATAGTGCTTATTTCTCAGTTAATTAACACATTTGGTCAATCCCTCGGAGTTAATTTTAATCTTGAACTTTTTTTTTTTTACAAAAAGTCTCATGTTTGAATCTCAATAAACTATTAGCGAACGAGTGAGTTTCATCCCTCACTTTGTGGTGATGTCGCTAAAAAACAACTACAAATGTTCGGATAGGAAGTTAACTAATGCAAATCCTTAGAGAGACCGTCGGAAAACCATCATAGAAACTTTTTTCATAAGTAGATTATTGAGAAACAAATTGCTTGCATCCTCTAGTAATTGTTGCTTCTTACTCCTCATATCATAGATCTTTAAATTGAAAGGACAAACGTGTCTTATGTTTCGTCTGGAAAATGACATAATTTTCAGAAAATAACAAAAATTATGGGTAACTTTATCTACTTTAATTACTTTCGCCCGTGAGTCCATGAAATTGGATGAGTTCCATTTGGGTCCCCTGTAATAAAAACAACCCTGGTAGCTTCCCTCTTGTACTTTCACCCTACAGAGCGAGTGGGACCATGAAGTACCTTTGAACCCGAACTTTCCTCCTTTCACTTTGACAACATTTTCTTGAAACTAGAGGAAATTTCCTAACCCAAAGTAAGGACTTGCATGCTACGCCTTTCGTTCCAAAATAAATGTCCATTTTGAGACTGCGTGCCATTTTTAACGGCTTATTTTGTGGTATTATATTTACCACAATTGTTGCATACATAGGTACGTTAATGCAATCAGTACGTTACGGGTTCATCGATAATTGTTGGATACATACACGTTTCGTTTTTCGCTATACTTTTCAAGATGTTTTTCCTTGTATGTACATAGTGTGTTTTAAACGTGCTACGTACTCATATAATTGTTAAAAAAAAATGTTCCCAACCAAACCAAAAAAAAATATCATAAGAAAAAATCAAAAGGGAATACAAAGAAAAACCGACACATATATTTTTAGGTGGTTTCTAATCATATAATTAAGCACATCCGCGGCACACAACAATTGTTAGTACTACATTTCGGATCAAGAAAGAGTATTAGACCCGTTCAAATCTTCCGGTGATCGCAAATATACTGGGCAAGAAATGCTTACCAACTTGCCTTGAGTTGGAGTATGTTCTAAATTTCTCCTACGAGCCTTGTGCTATACTACAGATATGTATATTAGATTTAAAGTTTCACCATTTAAAATAGCTTTGGAAGAATTAAATATAAGATGAATTTGCTTGTAAGTTGTAAGCAACACGGATGACAAGACATCAAAAAATTATTCTTGCTGGGCCACTTAGAATTTCTTTTAAGAATTGAAAAAAGGAAACACTATCGGACACACCCCTCAATGGCTCAATGCCCCTTGAAGTTATAACAATTTGCATAAAAACATCAACCTTGAATTCGTAATTGTTGGATAAAAGTTCATAAAATTTTTCTGCAAATTCATAACGTTACGAATTATATACAAATATTATGAACTTTTACACGATATTATGAATTCAACATGATTAAATGGAGCAAATATTGCACACATCCAATAAGGGATCATACACCATCCGTCCCGAAATATTTGTCTGGTCCGGAAAACAACTTTTTATTTTTATTTTTTTGATAAAAAAGTACTCCTACATTATTTTTAATTTCGCGTGTGAACTGCACAAACATTTTAGGACAGATAGATTAACATTTTCAATGAACATATAAGTCTTAGTGACCAATAACCATGATATCCAATTTCTCATTTCAAGAAAACTAGCCCCCGTTCCACTAACAGAGTGTTTCCCATTTGCTAATTCTTAAAATCATACCTTCCTCATTTGTTAAAATCTAACTGTTAGATTTTAGCAAATGTTGATTTTCACCGATGGAAAAACTTGAATTATTGCCTTTTTGGCTTTTCGTGTTTTATGAGATAGGTATTCTCCTTGCATACATCAACCGAAAAAAGTTCAAAAAGCCAAAGACCAAATTAGTGGAACGGAGCCCTTGATTCATTCTCCAACATACGGGCAAAACAAGAAACAGAGGAGAGAAAAACATAGGAAAAACCAAGGACACGAGTTGTTGCTGTGCAGCTTAGCAACTGTTGTGCACAATCTGGGCCGTTCGTTATTTGGATAAACGACCCAGCTTTTAAACAAAATAGGAAAACTATTTGCGCGAATAATTTATTTTCAAAATCCGAACCGTTGAAAGCACCTGTGGACGGTCCGGATTGTGCATAACACTAATCTCAGGTCCAAAAAGCAAAAAGGAAAAATAAAATAAAATAACAGTAAAAAGAGAGTAAAGGAAATTAAATGCATGTGAAAAAGACATGATATCAGGATAAGAAAACCCATACCGCTTGTTGAATTCCGGTGAGATATATGGCTATTGAGCAGTGGTCTTCTCCAGGGCAAAGTGCAGACATGGTGACGTCGGTAATGGCCGGAGCCACCATAAATACGGAGAAGTTGTAGAGGAACACTGTCATGAAAATATGGCCTAACCCTGAGATCTTTTCCATCTCTCTCTCTCTCTCTCTGACTCTGAAACTCTCTCTCTCTCTCTCTCTCTCTGACTCTCTCTCTCTCTCTAAAATTTCTCAGCCTTCAAGTGTAATGTCTCAGAGAGAGTAAAGGGGGCCGGCCAGTACTCCTGTATATATTTATATATATACACGGGTGATCCAGTCAAGGATCCCGGATTAAAAGAAAAAGAGTGTTTTGAGGTTTTAAAAATTGTTTTTGCATAATCAGAACCGTCAAATATGTTTAAAACGTGTTTTTAAGGGTCCCGCGAGAAATCATAAAAAAAAAGACCAGGAATAGCTTGATCCGAGTAGTTTTTCACAAAAACTGTACATATACAGTTTTATAAAAAAAAATGCTCGGATCAAGCCTTTCCCGGTATTTTTTTTTTATGATTTCTCGCGGAGGCCCTTAAAAACACGTTTTAAACACATCGGACTGTTCGAATCATGATAATTTGATCCGAAACTATGAGTCCCGGACTTAGAGATCCCGGACTATGAGAGTTCCTCTCTATATATATATATATATTCTGTATTGTATAAGTAGTATTCGATGACACTTGGGTTGCGAGAATACTTGCTGCTTGCAGTTATAAATGTTCGGCATGTCCGTTTCATAGGATAAAGTGGTACACCGAAGGTCCGAAAGCACCCTCGCATCACTTTTGACAATTGGGCCTCAGGAACACTGTATACCACTCCTCAGTATTGAGCTGATATTTTCCCATTTGCTTAGTTTTTGACTTTTGTGCATTGTAAAGCGTCAAATTACACTCATCCATCAGTAAAATTGGTCCACTAACTTAAGAAAAGACATACGGTAAAGATTAGATCGAAAATTGACGTTTTCCAGTGCAATTTTAAATTTTCTTTTGGAGAATTGAATTTTTCATTTGGTGCCAATAAATTTCAAAAAATTATGAACGGAAGTACTTCATTTTTTTTATCTAAAAATTGCACGTTATGGAGAGGGAGTAACTTTGAGATTACAGCGTTCATATTGCCATTTTTACATAATTCTCTTTTTTTTTTTCTTGTAATACAAGGTATCTCGGGTCAGCTTGCACACAAATCCAACTAGTCCCTACAGTCCTTTCAAATGCTTACGCCTGAAGTGAGGTGACCTCAAGGAGTTGCTAGGAATGGGAATTGAACATAAATCTTATGAGGGAGCAACATAATTCTCGTGTTAAACCAACATTATTTAAGCCAAGTTTCCCAAAAGATAAAATCAATATTTGATAAAATTTAACAGTTGATTTTATCAAATGGGGAAGATATCTTTTGCTTTGATTTAATCACATGCTCATTTGATAAAATCAACTGTTTGATTTTATCAAATGTAGATTTTATCTTTTGGAAAACTTGGCCGTATGAAGTTCGGAAATGTTATTCATTTTGTAAGACTTTTGGCATATTCAAGGAGATCGAGCTATTTAATTTGTGAAGAAACTACAATTAGATTAATTTTACCAAGATTAAATTACTAGTGTTGGGGCTGTGATTAATTCTAGCTATGCTTTCACATTACAAATTAGCTTGTCACAAATTAAAGTCAAAAGTGTTGCGAAAGAGGTGAAAGAAAAGAATTGATCATACAAATTTGCGTGGCTTCTAAGTGCAAGCAAGTTTTATACCTAAAATTTTGCTACTTACTTTTTGAGCAATTACGCATTGAGGCGTGCAAGTTTGAGTTGTGCCCACGTTCACATCCTCCTCTTGGTCCTACAAATTCATTTTAGGGGTGTTTTCACAAAAATAATCCAAGTTTTTTGTATTTATTCATTTTTTTTTTTGCATTTATTAGTTTTATGTCAATTTTGTGGATTATTGGTTCGTCTCAACTAGAGAAATCTAAAAAGTAAAATTTTTATACCAGCTTAATTTTTTGTGAATACAAACAAAAATAATCCAATAATCCACCAAAATTCGGATAATGTTTGTCTTTAGTGAAACTTTTTAAAAAATTTATTATGATTTTTGGCTTTTTAGATTCCTCTAGTTGAGACGAACCAATAATCCACAAAAAAAATTGACGCAAAACTAACAAATGCAAAAGATTATTTTTGCCAAAACGCCGCTTAGTAACTGTATGGTACATTGGTGTGTTCATGTCATAAAAACTTTTTCGAATTTGGTTAAAAGCTTTTCAATATAGATTATATTGCATCTGTCAGATATTGTATCTAAAAAATAATATGATCTATGACACCATGGAGATGTGCAGTATTTTTCCCTTAATACGCTTATCTAGACTAATTCTATGATCCTGAAGTTAGTGATCGAGAAAAGTCTAAGTGGTCTCATGATTTTTTCGTGCGATATAGAATTACTTAGTTCAGAGTGGAATTGAATTAATACATATTTTATGAGATTATACATCTAGTCAAATAAACGATCCCTTTCGCTAAAGTTGACAATAACCATGAATACATTCAAATTGATGATAAAGATTACCAATATTCTATTGCTGATTAAGGTACCCAAAATATAAAAGAACAAAAGAAACGTCATTGGAAAGGCAAATAACTCTAAAAAAATAGGGAGAGAAAAGAGGTTACCTTGACCTCTTTTAAAGTACTTTGAACAAATCCCACCAAATAACTAGTGATCTCATCCTATTGAAGTACTTGAACAAATCCCACTTATTTTCAGTGGATATTTGGCGAATTTAATTTTGTTCACTCTTATTTTAAAAAAAGTGAACATTACCCTCCCTTTTAATGGTTGAAATAGTGTGGATCCGACCAAATAGTAATCTCATCCTTACCAAAAAGAGTATTGCAAGGGTGGAACCTGTAACATTTCAACCAATATTCAAAAACTATCCCATAACAAAACTAGTCATTGTTGATACCTGTCTTTGGTTATCTTTTATGAAGAAGCTGACTACAATAAAGAAATAGCCGAGACCTACTGTGAATGTGGTCATAAATCCACAAAAGAGTCCGCCTCCAATCACTTAATTGAGTGTTTTTTTTAAGTATCTTAAGTAAGAATAATCGCATAGTCCTCCTAATATGAAAATTTGGTTTCTTACAGATAGATTATCTATCTAACGTAGTGGATGAGAACCATTATTTTCATAATATGGAATATATTGTATATTTTCCTTTCTTTCTTATAAGTAGAATAACTTTTTTTTTTATTTCTATACGATTGAGATTAACTCAATTATCTATGTCGTTTGTTTGATGACTTTTTTTGGATAAGGATGAGATCGCTCTTTGGTGGGATCCACATTATCTCAACCAATAGAAAGAAGGGTAATATTCACTCTCTTTTAAAGAAGGTGAACAAAAAGAAGAAGAAGAACATTTGGGCCCTACTGCCTAATTTCAATCCCTTTTGCGAGTCCATATTGAAGAGCATTTACAGATGGGCCTTCAAGCCCCAAAGGTAAGAGACTATGGGGTCGTACTGCGAACTTTACCGGTCCAACTATTTGGGCCTCCAGGAGTTAAAAAAAAAACTATTTGGGCCTCCAAACCTCAAAAGAAAAACGAATACTGGTTTTGCACTCCCTTTTTATTGTCTTCAGTCTTCATTTTTCACCCAAAAAAAAAAAAAATCTTCCATTCCTTCTTTGTCCTCATTAACGTGGAATAACAAATATTATCCTCACTTTTCGCTTTTCACACATATGAAAGACCATGTTGTTACTCCCTCTATCCAGATTTGTTGGTCCGTTTTGGAGATTTCAATTTTTTTTCTATTACATTTTGAGTTTGTTAATTTCCTATTTTATCCCCAATCCCTCCATTTAATACTCCCTTCATTCCAATTTGATAGTCCATTACGAAATTACGTGAAATTTTCAAACTGAAAAATAATGTATTTGCAAAAATTATTTTTTTATCAATATGGATCTTATTTTATAGATCTCATTGAGAACTTTAATATAGATCTCATTGAGAACTTTAATACAGTGCAAAAAAAATTCAAAAATGTAAACATACTTTTCAAAAAAAATTAGTTTTTGTATGTTTTAGAAAAGGGGCAAAAAAGTAAATTTATCATACTTTAAGCTTTGACTTTTGAAAGGGGACAAACATTTTAGGACTGAAAAAAGTATGTTTGTGGACTAATATTCGGTACTCTCGGAGCACCGTCATGTAGTGCTCCGAAAGACACTAACACCATATAGTCTTGTAGGCTCCATAACTAAGTGTATAGATTATAAATAAATGTGTAATGTTGAAATGATCCGAAGTAACACGTGCTCGGGACTACTACTACAGTAATAATTCGGATAAAAATCTTCACAAGGTACCCAGCCCCTGTTTCTAGACAATATGAACCACATATCTAACGAGTGGATATGATATCTTTATCACCTAAAAATCTCTCAAGAATTTCATCATTCCTCCCCTTCTTCCCCTGTATCCTTCTCTTAATTTCATATCCAAAACTCTCTCTCTCTCTCTCTCTCTCTCTCCATGGCTACCATCACAAACTTCTTAGCCAAACCCACTTCTTATCTCACTTCCTTCCCCAAACTCAAACCTTTCACCCCTCATTCCTCCTCTTACAATCTCTCCAATGTCTTCACAAAACACCCAAACCTTCTACCTAATTCCAAAACAACCCCAACTCTCACACCCCTCTGCGCTACCGCGAAAGCCACAGCCACCGGCTCGCAACCGAAGAAAGTTGAAAGCGACGAGAGAGTGCAACAAGTCCACAGCGTAGCCGAGTTCGACGAAGCCCTGAAAACGGCGAAGAACAAGCTGGTGGTGGTGGAGTACGCCGCAAGCCACAGCTACCACAGCCGGAAGATATACCCGTTCATGGTGGAGCTGAGCCGGACGTGCGGGGACGTGGAGTTTCTGCTGGTGATGGGAGACGAATCGGAGAGTACGAAGGAGCTGTGTGAGAGGGAGAAGATTGATAAGGTTCCGCATTTTAGCTTTTACAAGAGTATGGAGAAGATACATGACGAGGAAGGGATTGGGCCTGATGAGCTCATGGGCGATGTTTTGTATTATGGGGATAACCATTCTGCTGTGGTCCAGCTGCATTGCAGGTAATGGCTGAGTTACATACAAATTAGTGGGGGAAATTTTTTAGTGCCGAGCGGGCACGGGCACCAGCTGGCACTGCGCCATGTGGTGCCCGTCAGCTAATCCGGGCCGTCCATCCATGTTTTGGACGGCCCATGGGTTGTTCGGAGGCATTTTTGTAACTTTGAGGGGGTAAATTTACCGAATTAGATCTGAGCCGTTCAAAACACGAATGGATGGCCCGGATGAGGATGAGCTAACGGGCACCACGTGACAGTGCCAACAGGTGCCCGCGCTGGGCACTGAAAAATTTCTGAAATTACTGGGGGTCAATTTATTGAGTGAAAAAATATTTGGTACCAAATCCCAAGAAGCTAATCTTTTAAATTAGTACCACTTGTGCACGTTTAGTATCAATTGGACTCTCAACTAGTGGACGGTGTACCTAGATGAGTGGATTCAATAATTCGGATACTGAATTGTTAAAAGAAATATTATTCAGAAACACGAACTTAATTTGTTCCTCCTTCTCAGATAAGTATGTGACCCTGCTTCCGAGTGTGGTGGATCAACACATTGTGACAGGAAGTGACAATGTCTCAGGACTTGATTAAAATTTGAAACAAGGAGTCTATGAAAACAAAATTCATAACAATTTGTTATTGTGCTATAATCGTAGTTTGGTCACCATATTTTACGTATAATGTGATGTGTCTCAGGGTAGCAACACATCACATGATATTTTATACACATCACTATATGTGATCATCGTTCTATTATTGTCTTTGCATAATTTGTTTACACATATATGTACAATGATCCAGTCACATTTGTGCCTGAAATGGTTCGATACACGTGGTATCATGTCTCTTAGTGCTTTTTTCCCCCTAATTTATGTAAGGAAAAGTCCATATCTACACATAAATTTACGCATGTATGAAAAAGTCCGCCTACACACAAATTCATGCACAATGATTCCAGTCACATTTATGCCTGAAACGGTTCGATACATGTAGACTTCACATGACATGACATTATGTTCCGATTAATGTGTGTACTTAGTATTGCCCACATTTGCAGGGAGGATGTGGAGAAGTTGATTCAAGATCACAAGGTGGACCAAAAACTGATCGTCCTCGACGTGGGGCTGAAGAACTGTGGGCCCTGCGTGAAGGTATATCCAACGGTGCTGAAGCTGTCCAGACAAATGACGGACACGGTGGTTTTCGCAAGAATGAACGGTGATGAGAACGACAGTTGCATGGAGTTCTTGAAGGACATGAACGTTGTTGAGGTCCCCACGTTTTTGTTCATCAGAGATGGGGAGATTTGTGGGAGGTATGTGGGGTCCGGTAAAGGTGAACTCATTGGTGAAATTCTTAGATACCAAGGTGTTCGTGTTACATAATTTTAAAAAAAAAAAAATGAGGGAATTTTTAACAAATTAAAATCATGCATTTGATTTTACAACTAAAAGTTGAAGGAAATATTGGATAGTCAGAGTTAATTTTAATGTATACGACTATCGAGTACCATTATTTTTGGTACACCAGATGTACACGAACTTTACTCGTTTTATTTTGGTGGAAATTTCCCCGAACGTGGCATAATGTACGTTGCCCTATATTGAATATTCATGAACCAAATCCATTTTGGTCACCCACCTTAGTTTAAATGGTACAAAGTAAAGTCTACTGCTAAGAATCTCACATGAATAGATGGTTGAGGCCACCAAATAATAACTCACGTTAATACACGTCTGTGAAGATGCGAACTACGTACCTGTACCTGGACAAAAAGACCCTGTGAATCTTTATTGTTCTTGGGATTGGCTTTGGGCCTTTCCTGCGTAGCTTAGGCGGAGGGCGAAGATTCGGCCTCCTCGTGCCAGGACTTACAGGCCAAGGGACAGTCTCAAGTAACAAGCAGTTTCACGATCTCACATTAAGGATTAAGACTTCAACTATACATTCACGTGGAATTCATTTCTAAGTGTAAGAATCTCACATGAATTCATGGTTGTGGAGGAGATTGAGGGCCACCAAATAATAACTCTACTGATTCAAAGCCATGACTTGGTTAACGAGTTTCATGACTTTATACCCTTGTTTTCACACTAATGATCATGACAGTGTATAAGTCATATAGCTTCATAAAATATTTCTTTCTTGTGCAACAATCAAATCCATCCCAATGGTCAAATTAAGTAACTCAAAATATACTGCTCTTGAAACGGTCAAGTCATTCACCCAAACTCTTTGTTTAATCGTCTGCGACCTTTGCTAGATTAGAACTGATCATAGCCAAACTTTGCATATTTGAAAATACAACAAAACAGAGGCCTTTTGAGGTGCTAGATTAAAGCTTATCCTTTTTGTTTTACCTCTAATTGGGAGTCGGAAGCGTGATGTCCCTTAAGGGACAGTATGCATGTTGTCCCCATCCGAGCCGTTCGTGCTCAGCAATCAACGTCCGTTAAAGTCTATCCTTTTTGTTTTACCTCTAATTGAGACCCCTTTGGATGCATCCGAATTTTGTTCTTTCTCTAGTCCAGCACAAAATTAATTCTGATTTCTGGCCTTGGGTAAAAAAAGGTGAAAAGTTTAGCTAAAACTGTCAATTGAAAAGCAAAGTCAAATAATGTACTAGTATATTTAATCAACTGGGCTAGCTCAGTTAGCCATGACTCTTGCATCTTACTAATAGGTTAGAAGTTCGAATCTCTCCACACCTACGTGTGGGTTTTATTTTCCTTGTATTGGTTCATGTGTTGTGCTATTTCTCCCGTTAATAGGCTATTAGTTGGGTTGGTATTATAGACATTGTGGACTAATTTGTTCCAAATCTCTCCATATTTGTGTGGATGTTTTGAGTTTGATAATTTAGATTTGTACTCTCCAACGGTTTGACAAAAGAAAAAACAATACTATATGTATCTTTAAATAAAAACCATATTCCAGAGAATTCTATTTTCGTATAACACAGTAACACTAGTGATTTTTTTTGAAAACCAAACTGTTGGCCTCATGGATCAAGCATTATCATAAAACAAGATAGGACGGAAAATGATTTTCACATTCTCTTTTTATCCGTTTGCACTTTTTTCTTCGTCTTATTCATGTAAAATTATCAAATAGTCCTTCACATGTAAGAAAAGAATAGAGAGTGGAAGTTAAATAATTTCACGTGAGTAATGACCAAAAATAGAGTGCGTAAAGATGGAAGGGGGTGTGAAAATCTTAAATTTTGCCAACTTTGAATTGTTCAATGAAAGAAACAATCAATTTGAGAAAGCCAAAGACACAAGCAAAGCGAAAATTTCAACAAAGAAATTGTATTATAACTTGCATTGAGTATACAAGAATGACATAATTACATAACACCACCACCTTTTTTTTTTTTGGTTGCAATCCACCTTCTTATTTACAATTTCAGCTGCAGGTCCAAAAAGTTGAAAACTCACAGTTGATATTTTTTTGTTTTTTAGTCTATTTTAAGTACAATCAACATATATAACATAGATTATATTAGTACGTATGTATAAAATTACAATAAAAATAATTGAAACCCATGTAAAAACTCCTCAAATATTCTACACCCAAATCTGCATGTATCTGCTCCGTTTTGGTGTATCTTTTGTTATTGAATAACGTGAAAATCTTCTCATCTCTTAAGATTCTTAGTTTCTTATGTGATTCAATAGCTTGAGAATTTGAATAGATAAACTTGGGGTTTGGTATGTACATACAATTTTAATTAGAAAAAAGAAAAAGAAAAAACAAAGAAGGCCTAAAAATCTCTTTGAAGCAACCTCAACCAAACTTGAACTATATGAAGGGTTTTTAACATACTTGAAGAGGCTTAGGTTGAGGCATTGTTCTCCTTTTCCATAAATTGATTTCTTTCCTTGGCTCCAAAGAAACACCACCACCACCCACCAATATTATTGGTGCAGAGAAAGGAACTATCACCTCCTTCTCTTCTCCTTCACTCTCCTCGTCAGAAAAATAGTCCCGGTCATGATCTCCGTCCACCGGCGCAATCTGAGCCGTCCAATCAAAATTTGCCAGTGAATTCCGACTACTTGAAAGCCGCTTGATCTGTCCCAAACCCGGCGCTGATCTTTCGACCGACTTACAAGGCTTACCATCAGAATCATCAGATTTCCTACCGCGTGGTCTCGAACCACCGAATAATTTTCTAATCCCCAATTTCTTCTTTTCTGCCTCATGATGGGAATCTCCGGGCTTGAAATTTGTAGGAAGCGACACGTGTTTATCTTTGGTTATGATCTTGATATTTTTCTTGTGCTTCTTGATTTGGCCCATACATGAGACTTTTGGTGAAGTGGGCTCGTGGGCTTTGAAGCTTGAGTTGTTGAGATTATTCCGGCGGGCTTCTTCGGGCACTATCGATATGATAGGGCCCGAAAAGCCTTTGTAGAGGTGGGATTTGGGCTTGATTGGAAGATCAAACCCGAATCTCTTGTCCTTTTTTGGGCTGAAATGATTGGTTTGGTACGTTGTAGCTGGAGCTGCTCTTGGTGGTAGGAATTTCAACAACTTGTTCCTTGATCTTACTACTTTCTCCATTGGTGTTTTCAATCTCAATCTCCGAAATCGGTACTGAAGAACTGCTGTGCTGCAGGAAATCCTTCTCTATACAAGTTCTCGGATGTGTTTTCAATCTCGATCTCCGAAAGATCTTGTTCTCTCTCCCTCTAGATCTATCTCTCTAATATGTTTGTGGTGTAGAAGCAAAAAGGTTGAGAAGAAGAACTCAAGAAAGGACTTTTATATGTGAGGATTGTGTTGTATTTGACCTTTTCACGAGAGAGAGAGAGAGAAGGTAGTTTGGTCAAATAAAGAGGATAAAACTTATCCGCAAACCTTCACATTGTCCACGTACAAGAAAGGACTTTTAATACAGCTAGTTTTCTTGGGACCTGGGGGTGCTGGTGAGCGCCCCTAGAGATCGCTCTTGGTGAGCGCATCTGAGCCATCCATCTCAGCAATCGATAGTCCGGATGCGCTCTCCAGGGTGCTCTCCAGGGGTGATCATCAGCACGCAGCACCCCAAATCCGTTTTCTTGCATATTTCTGGTGCATGTGCCCAAAATCTGGAGGAAAAAAAGTTGATTGACAAAAGAAATTTTCTTTAACCATTGATTTATGATAACCCCTAGATATAGGTTACCAACTTATGTTGTTAAAAAAAAAAAAACAAACTTATGTTGTCATCACTCAAATAAAAACCTCGTAGGGATCACAATAAAGCGAGAAGATCTTCCACTCTCGATCTCAATTCTCGTATTACATTCCCGCTATCAGTCCGACTCTCATGAAATGTTACAGTTTGAGATATTTTTCAAATTAACTTTTACGTTCTCACTCATGCTCGTAAAGCCGCACATTATGCGACTTAAGATAGGACATAGGACAGTAGCGTATATACTTTAAAACCATTACACTCACTTTAAACTTGCCTACGGTTTTTTATTCATTGACTAGCGGATGCTTGTGCCTAAAGACATGTTAGAACGTAATATAGTCTTAATGTATAGAAACTGCAACCCACTCGCTACCCGGAAAACGCAAACTACACATAGCCTCATTTACCATTTTGAGATGATTTCTTATATGATCATAAAAGGTAATATTTAAATAGAGATATATTGCCTAAAAAATGAAGGAAAGAGAGGAGCAAATTTATTAAGAGAATATTCTATGTATCGTATGAAAAAGAACTGATCTTACGGCTACAATATTAACATCAAAATGTGATCGAACGGTCTTAGATGCTGCTCTTTTTCTATGCCTAAACATTTTCCGCTCTGGTTGATACTATAGATTAACACACAATGCCTTCCCTCATTTTCAGGAAAGCGACTATTATATACTATCCCATAAAGAATTTTGGCAAAGTTTTATGTGTATAATTTTGTCAAAATTGGGATTTGCATTAAAAGTCTAAAACTGTGTACTGAATCAATCAACTGGTTAATTGGGTTTTGTAATGAATTGCCATTTTAGTCGCGTAATTTTATCTTGAAATACACGTATGCTTTTATGATTAGTTCGTGACAAGGAATCCTGCGCCGACTTCTAATCGGGAATTAACACGAGGAAATTGGTACTACTACATAAAATCTTACTACCAGTTTTCCAAGCTACCAGTGACAGGTATGGGATCAGTTTCGTGTTCTTTTGGGTCTAGGCCCATTGGAAATCAAAACAATTTTCTGTTTTTTATATAATCAGATGTTCGGGCCAATTTACGTGCACTTCGATTAATTTCGGAGCCTTAGAGGTAATACCGGGCATAAACTCCAATGGCCCCCCCATAAGTTTGCTGGTAAAGAGAATCGAACCTGAGACCTTAGATGAGAGCAAACTTCTAATTTTCAAGGTAAGACCACTTTGCCAATCCCTTGAGTATAATCAAAAAATATTTTCATAAGTAAAAGTATCGCCTTGATTTTAATGTAGTCTTATACATAAAGTTATGCTTGTTCACGACCAGCTCAAGTTCAGTTCAAATGCTAAACGAGTCGAACCCATTTAAACTTACCTTTGCTAGCTGAGCTCAACCTCGACTTGTTGGCTTGTAAATGAACCAAAAATTGTGTTCGAGCTCGATTTTGTTTAGTCGAACCCATTTAAACTTACCTTTGCTAACTGGTCGTTGATAACTTGGTTCTTTGAGGTAAAAAAAAGAAAAAAAGGATGATGTAAGTAATTTTGTTTTTTTCAAGTGGTTTGACATTTGGTGCTTGGATTTACGCCAAGTCAAACAAGTACGGCACACCAATGTTGGCATATTTATATGATGTATAAAATTCACATTAGCTTTGAACAATACAATTGTAAATAATGCCGGCTGCAGAAAATAGGAAAATATATATTGTACGTATAATACATATAAAGAGAGCCTACATCCAAAAGCGTTGGTCTATACGTTGAGGGGGAGCAGGGCTTTCGAACTTGCACGTTTTGGCTACCACCGTCCTCGAAATCAGTGGAGGATGCAGAATTTATACACAGTGAGGGTTCGAGTAAGTGTATTTCTATTGTAATAACAAAAATTATAGTAGTTTTATGTTTATGTATTGCTACTCGGGATATCTAACTTTGTGTATACATACGTAACCATCATTTTATTTTACAGACTCGGTCAAGAAAGTTGTTGATAACTTAGAATAGCAAAAGAGCTAATTTTTTCCACACAGATATATTTACATTAAGAAATATTTTTCATCCAAGGGCAAAGGCCAATTTTATAGAACTTCTCTAAATTAACTTACAAAATTAATACAAAATATTTGGAGTTGTGCAGGGCCTAGGCCGTTCCCGGCCTACCCCTGCTCAAAGTACTTTTGAAGCTATTGAAAATTGTTCGGTAGTAGTTATTTTTCAAATTCTGAAATTAATCAAGCACATAAACGAGTCTAATTATTTGGTTATCGGACAGAGAATTTGATGTCATGCCAATTGGAAGTGTGGTACGTAGAATGAGTCCTTAAAGTCCACATGAGAAATTAGGAGGGAGAGGTTGGGAAATGCGCCCTAAGTCATAGAATTGTAATGTTAGCAGATTGTCCTGAAGAGACTTGTCTTTTTTTTTTTTTGGGTAAATTTGAAGAGACTTGTCATTTAGGGCTGTTCCACTAAATAGTTTTTTTCCTAGTTTTTTTCAAAAATTTCAAAAACTAGTTTTTCCCAAAACCAAGACAAGTCATCCTCTCACAATACATCTCATAAAAAAGTGTGAACACAAAAACCAAAGCAATTTTAAAACCAAACTCCCTTAGTATTCGCATGGGCACAGCGGAGGGTTGTCTGGAGCCGCACAGATGAGGGCCGAGCTATTTGATTGGGGGCCTAACGGATAATAGTTCCGTCCTGGGGTAAGCCCAGGTTCGTTGCCCTGGAAGTAATGATTACAGCCTCTAGCAATATAGCCCGGAACCTCATCATAAAATGTAGCGTTACACACACACTCTCTCTCTCTCTCTCTCTCTCATTTGCTAATTAACCATCGAAGTAGCTTCCCAACCAATTCCCGGTCGAACAAAGACATGTATATGTTTCATTGTAGTCATGATGGGTTAGAGAAGATTCCAAACCATTCTGGTTGCCATGCGTAGTCTTGTACTCTTCAAATGGGGAGCGAGTCGGGCTTCTCTTTCCTCCTCTGTGCCATCCCCTTTTTAACTGGGGAGCATCCGAATATGTCTCTTTTAACAGATGATGAAACCAGTAGGTTTTTTTGGCGTGACCATAAGAACTCCCGAACCGCTATAGAATGTCCGGTTCGACCCATAGCTACTATCCAAAAGGATTTGCCACCACCAAAGGACCTTCCATGCTAGTCTTGCAATTGGCTTGACTCGAACTTAGATCATGTACGGGAGAGAGGAACACTTAAACCAGTAGGTACATAATAGCTGGTTTGGCATTGCCTTTTTTCCATAAAGACAAAAAACATCGTAATCAAAAGGAACGTCCTAGAACACATTCATGTAACCAGATTCATTCAGCTACAACCACAAAGTGGTTTGAATGCTTCATTTTTTGTCACTCTTTATTTTTACAGAACTAAATTTGCCATCCAACTTTTGCGGCGTGAAAAAAAAAATTCGCAGACTTGGATATTGTCTAGAACCCCTTTGCCGGCATGCGGCGATCGTGTCCGTAATCACTCGGGAACGACAGTGGCGACTGGCGAGACTTTCCTCTTTTGTTTACCTTCCTTAAAAATATAATGACATACAATGTGTACATTTCACCAAAATACATGCAAGTTACTCGGTTGCCGGCTAAGCAAGACGTTTCAACCCAAGCTAGCACAATCCTTCGTTAACTTCCATAAACAAAGAAAAACTCACTGAAACTCCATATAACATTAAAAAGTTCCAGTTTCATCTAACAAAAGTTTAATAGAGAGTTAGTCAGTACCGTTATTTACTACAACATCCCTACAACGCCAACAATTACTACACATTTTTTTTAGTACAGAACCACAGCAATATCGGATAGAAATCCAACACGCCCACATTGAATCATACAAGCACTCATATCCGGTATGGACTTCCCTCTCAAATTGCAGAAAAGATCGTAACCCAAAATGACTTGAATTGTCGCGAATGAGATGACAATCTAGCGCTTACTCCCGTTTTCCTTGTTGCTCATCTGTGGAGTGTATTGGCTGGTAGACGAGGGTGAATACCCAGGTGCACTTGGCGAGTACCCAACACTTGGACTGTTGCAACCATAAGAAAAATAAAAGGTTGAAGTAAGAAATGGTGCACCAAGTTTGAAAACTTGAGACTACACGAACTGTAGAACAGAAAATGTTGAATCCGGATGGACCCACCTGTACTGTGGTGAACTTGGGCTATAATCTGGGCTCACCCCAGAGTTGTAAGGGCTGCACAGATCATTAGTCATGAAAATTGTTAAAGGAAAAGTAAATTCAAAATACATAGTAGCCATCACAAAGAATCGCGACACATAGATTACCTGCTTGGACTGTATGTTGGACTTGAGGGAGAATAGGACGGAGATGTCGGTGAATATGATGGTGATGTGGGGCTGCAACATAAAAAGCCAAACGATCAAACAATCAAGTATAACGTACGTCAAAAAAACAAATCTAACATCAGGTTAGTTCTACTAATAAACTAAAGGAGGAGTTTTAAGGTAAGAGCAAAGACTAAAATAGAACAACGGGATCAGGTTGCCGTATTTGTGAATGCCAATTCGCCAAACAGATAGTGATGGATAACCCCATATGGAAGTTGCTCGATCACAGCAACCCAAGAATGTAATTGAAGCAAAGGGTTTGTTTGTCGTGATTAAGTGATATGATTGAACTAGACTACATATCTCCCATTTTTGAAATTTTAATCTAGGATTTAATAGCTGTCGGATACTACATCCAATAAAATATAGGATATTCAATACCTTGGGAGATGTGGTATTAAATTATTATTAATCCCTACACCCATGATACATTCGGTGAGATTACTAATATAATGGGATTGTAAACCCCTTCCCTATACAAGTCCAATCAAATAAACATGGCCTGAAGGTAGAAACAGTCGTTTACCTGTAATTAGGTGACGTAGGACTATATGGACTGGCAGGTGACATCCTTGGACTGCTAGGCGAATAAGCCAGGGACGGGCTGTATTTCGCCGATGAAGGATTGTAACTCGGCGATGTAGGGCTGTAGCTCAGAGATGTTGGGCTGTAGCTCGGAGACGTCGGACTGTAACCCGGAGATGTTGGGCTATAGGCTGGAGAGGTAGGGCTATAAGAGGGAGACGTTGGGCTATAAGATGGCGAGGTTGGGCTATATGACGGCGAAGTTGGGCTGTAAGATGGCGAGGTTGGGCTATAAGATGGTGAAGTTGGGCTATAAGATGGTGAAGTAGGGCTATATGCCGGAGAGGTGGGGCTATATGCAGGTGAAGTGGGGCTATAAGCCGGTGAAGTGGGGCTATAGCTTGGAGAAGTGGGACTATAGCTAGGAGAAGTGGGACTGTAACTTGGAGAGGTAGGGCTGTAGCTAGGAGATGTAGGACTATAACTAGGTGAGGTGGGGGAGTAAGAGGGACTTGTCGGTGAATAAGTAGGGCTTGTTGGACTATAACCCGGAGAGCTTGGACTGTAAGTCGGGGAACTTGGGCTGTAACCGGGTGATGTGGGGCTATACCCAGGCGAAGTAGGGCTATAACCAGGAGAGGTAGGACTATATCCCGGTGAAGAAGGGCTATATCCAGGAGAAGAGGGGCTGTAACCAGGGGATGATGCAGGAGAGAAGCCCATGCCACCAACATAAGGAGAAAATTGTGCATCCGTAATAGGCGATAGACGGAGATTGGGGCTTAACAAGTAATTCGGTGACATCATCCCGTCATGATAAGGGGTACCCGTTATGGGTGAACGAGCAGGCGTCATCCCGAAGTCCAATCCTTCCATGTAACTAGGAAGCTGGATATCAATCGCATGCTGCAGCATCTTCTCGTTCAGATAGAGTGCACAATCTCCAGTACCAATGGGTGCCAGCTGTCCGAGCATAATATTTTCTGTAACACCTCGCAAGTAATCTGTCTCAGCAAATACAGCAGCATCAAGAAGAATGTCCACCGTTTCCTCAAAAGAGCATCTCATCATCGGCCCAGTGTCATTTCTGTTTATACCATGTCTAGTGATGGCCATCAAGTGACCTCTATAGGTCATGGTATCACACAGTATAGCCAAGTGTCTGTAATTCACGTAGGACCCATCGAAAGATATGACAACTCGCAATTCATCAAGCAAGGACCGGCGTACTGCTTCAATTCCAAGAACTTCAATTACTTCAATCAAGTGATTACTAGTCGTCCTCCTAGAATCAACATCCTCATGGCACATAACGGCCAAAAGATTGACTCCTTCAGTATCAAGCATCCACTCACTCTCAGCCTTAAACCCTTCGTTTTCATCAAATTTATTCACTTTACCCGATTTAATGAAAACCTTGTTAATATCCGGGATGCCACGAAGAGCCATTTCAGTCAACATGTTACTTTCAATCTTCTTGAGGAAAACATCATCCTCTGCAGATTCATCCTGTAACTCCCCTTTAGGAGCCTCATCGTTCATGATTCGGATACGCAGAATCAACTTTTCAGCATTATCATCGTTGAATATGCAGGTTAAATCATCGTCAAACTCAAGGTTGATCTTCTCAGCAATATCAGCCATACTCAGCTTCTTGTCGACCATCATTTCACGATTTAACTCTATACGAAGTAACCAAGGAGAAATCTTCTCCGGGTCAATTTCTTCATCCGGCATTTCATAATAAGACTTAACAAAATCAACATCCTCTTCTATAATCGTGCTCATGGGATCCGGGTCGTACCAAACTTCAGTAGCCTGCGTAACACTACGTAGGGTAGTGTATTCCAGAGCACACTGGACGTTTTTGGCCCTTTCTTTTGTCTTGCCAACTTCAGGATTCAAGTAGACAGAGAGAGAAGGGGTTTTAATCTTCTTGGCCACATTGATAATTTCTCTCAACCTAGGGACTCCAAGTGTGACATTTTTTGCACTCACACCAGCATAATGGAAGGTATTCAGAGTCATCTGAGTGGCAGGCTCACCGATAGACTGGGCCGCAACACACCCAATCATTTCTCCAGGGGCTACAAGTGACTGTAAAAATCGCGATTCTATCTCACCAATAACCCACTCGAATGCTTCACGAGTAAGCTTGTATTCACTTAATACCCTCTTGCTGGCAAATGTGCTTCGAAGAAGAATGTTGAAGAATGTCGTGGCATTTTTCTGTGCTTCCATACTGAGAAGATCATCACCAGGCACAACCTTCAACCTCTCCTGAAGCTTATCAACAGCTTCCACAATCTCCATCGGGTGCATATCAGAAGGCCTTCTTAGGTCGATCTTAAACGTCTTCTGTGCATTCCAAATAAGCCGCTTCAGATTCACAGGCATTGGCCAACTATTATCACCAGTAGTTGCAATTTCCGTTCCCAGCTGCAACCGATCTGCTTCTAGTTTCTGGACTTCAGCATCAAACACATTGCGAAACTCCCGGATGGTTTTCAGATCCTCCACATGTTCCTGCAACATGTAGCTCGGATTCCAGTTCCCATCGTCAATCTCATATCTGAACATCTTGTCAAATGCGTGCTTTTTCATTTTAAGAGAATCAAGCATCTGCGATTCGATCCAAACAGCATCCATACCGTCTTCCCCATACAGAAACTGGATAACATCCCCTAGTGAGTTCCTAACTGTACCATCATATTTAACCATAATATCTTCCATAGCTTTGACAAGTCGCCTCTGGATATATCCAGTCTCAGAAGTTTTGACTGCAGTGTCAATCAACCCTTCTCTACCACCCATGGCATGAAAAAAGAACTCCTGGGGGGTCAAACCCCTAAGGTACGAGTTCTCCACAAACCCACGACTTTCAGGTCCATAGTCATCCTTTGTGAAATGAGGAAGAGTCCGGTCTATGAACCCATATGGAATACGCTTACCTTCAACATTTTGCTGCCCAACACAAGCAGTCATTTGAGATATATTAATAAAACTTCCCTTAGACCCTGCCGTGACCATTGCCTTCAGATTGTTACTCTCTGCCAAACTCTTCTGTGCACTACTTCCAGCATCATCACGAGCCTTGTTCAGCACCTGAACAGGATACCAAAGCACTAAGAAAATTACCAACAAAATCATAAGACTTCTCGAAAATTAACCCATGTGGTAGGAAGCATTCAACACTCAGATAATAATCCACCTGATTCACTCTGTTCTCAAATGATTCCATCATAGTACGGCCAGGCTCAGCCTCCAACTGCTTATCTTGCGCAGCCCTAATAAGGTCTTTCACTTCATTCTTGGCTTTAGAAATAGTTTCATTAATTTTTTCCATGGTTGCAGCATCCGCAATTGTGTCCCCAATACCGATGCTAAAACCATTCTGCAAAAGCCAATAGTTAACAAGCCACTGGGTATGTCCCAGGAATTTGCGAGCGGCATCAGGACCAACCTCCTCCCTGTACATGCAAATAGAGGATAGGGTAATGTATGTTTTACACAGTAAAGAATGGAAATGCATCCAAGGATCCTCTTTTTATCTGATTTTTTCAGATACATACCAGATGACATGAATAAGACTTCCCGTGGATGTGCCAAGGGTTTTCTTGCAAAGAGTTCCAGTAAGGACTTCTCCTTTTTCAATCCGAACATGAGTGTCTCCTGGGGTTATAGGTCCAGTTTCATTTTCTGAATGCCACGCCGATGTCCTCAAGAGGTTTATCTGCTTCGGAATAATTAGATTAAACACTTGCTTTCCGGTCCAAAGAGGTCTAGGCTTCAAAATTGCTGGTGCTGGTATCTTTCCATCGAAATCCTCCCACCACATTAAGATGTTCATGAAAACATCCTAAAAAATCAATCAAAATCATTAGAATCAACATTCTGGTGTATCGAAGCCAAAAAAGTTGAACAACAGTAATCAACGAACTAAAATCACCTTCTCAATAAACGTATCTCTCTTTGTTATCTTGCGGCAACCTAAAAGTGTGTCCTGCACAATACCCATAACAGGTCTGTTTGCCTGAGGTGACACAATGCACTTAGGCACCATCATCAACTCCAAAACTTCTGCTCTGGTTTCAAACGACTGAGGGACATGCATGTTCATCTCATCTCCATCAAAATCTGCATTGTAAGGAGAAGTGACAGATAAATTCAAGCGGAAGGTTGAGTACGGCATGATCTTGATTTTATGCCCCATGATAGACATTTTGTGCAGGCTTGGTTGCCTGTTGAAGAGGACAAAATCTCCATCATTTAAGTGTCGCTCAACCTGCGAGGAAGAAGGAGCATGTTTATGCAGTAATATATAAAAGGAATTCAATAAGAACCATTAAAAACATAATACAAGATATCTGCCTTGTATCCAAGCTCCAAATGATGATCACTGCTTTTCTTTAAATAGCGAAGATCAAGCCTCTGACCATCTTCTCTAATTATGTACTTGGCTCCAGTTTTGCCAGGAGGAGGATGAGGGCCATACTCAACAAGCTCCTTCAGTCTAGCGACAAAGGTAAAAAGATTCAATACCATAAAGCTAGACAAAGAAAATGCAAAACAGAGTGAAGTTTGTAATAGACATGAGACCTTTCAATGTTGTAAGGAGTGACAGTTTCCGGGTACGTTAAATTCAATGCGATACTCCATGGTACCCCCAGCTCATCAATGTTAATAGTTGGATCTGGGGTGATGACTGTACGTGCAGAAAAGTCCACACGTTTGCCCATCAAATTGCCTCTAATACGTCCCTCCTTCGCCTTAAGCCTACTACATATAGACTTGATAGGCCTTCCTGACCTCTGCGTAGCCTGACAACCAACAACAAATAAAACAAGATTCAGCCAAAGTAATAATTCGTCTGTCAATGGGTGAGCGTGTGTGGAATTCAGAAGCAGGCATACCCTTGGCTGACCCGGAAGGTCATTGTCAAAATACGTAGCTACATGGAACTGCAATAACTGTGCAAATTCAGAGATTATGTGCGCAGGAGCTCCATTTCTCTCCTGTTTCCTCAGGTTTTCATTATGTCTAATGATCATAGCCAACTGATGAGTCAAATCATCCTGTTGTAAGAGAAAATGGCAGGGTTACAATACTGAATTTCAGGATTAACATGTAGTACACAAGTTGTTCCTGCAAACAGTTGGCCCACATATGAGCATGTATTTTTTAACTCTCAAGTCACAAAAAACAATGCACTGTGAATTCCAACAAATCTACTGCGCCTTTAAAGGAAAATCTCCAGCAAATGAAAGTGACACTCAAATGAAAAGACTTGCCTCGCTCCGGGCAGAAGTATCCATCATCACAGAAGGCCTCACCGGGGGAGGCGGAATTGGAAGGACTTGTAATATCATCCAATCTGGTCGAGCATACTTAGGATTCAAGCCCAATAACATGCAGTCTTCATCACTGATACGTTTCAGGACATTCAGAACCTGTGTATGTATCACATAGCTAAGTAAGTCTTGATAAGCCGAAAACCAAGAAGAGAAAAAAAATGTACGAATTTCTTGGCAGAAGTTACCCTTTCAGCAGAGAGCTGCTGTTTTCTTTCAACAGGTTCAGGAAGCTGCTCTGGGTCATCATTTTTCTTCTTCTGAATCTTGTATTCAGCTACCATTTTCATCCCTTCAATAGTAAGCTTTGGCTGCTGTGCACCACAACCCCCTCGGCTCTTCTTAACTGGTTCGTCAGTATCTTGACCTTGGGTATCAATATCATCTCCGCCTTCACATTTTGTTTTGCCCTTGCAGGCATCCAAGATCTTTTTGAGCCTGTTTTTTGGATTTCGAATTTTCAGAGCTTGCTTAAATTTGTGATCCTCCTACAATTGTAGCAAATGAATCAGGAACTCAACCACAATCATATCTATTAGGAAAGATATCAAAGGAAAAAATATATATATAAATGTAGAAACATCAAACAAACATCTTCCAATATTAACCAACATAATTAGCTCGAACCATTCCAAGTCAAATACTAAGAACCTAACAAACCCAAGCAGAACTCAATTACATATAGAATTGCAGATGATACGCCCAATACTTGTTTATATTCAAATAAACTCCAAACCAACTTTCAAGCTGATCAGGGCAAACTCAATTAGCTTGGTTTTCTTTATTAAGCTTATTGTTCATGTTGTAGTCTGTGTCTAAGACTAAAATAAGCTTTTAATGAGCAGACTTTACAAGCTTTTACTGAGCCAAACACAAGGCAAACTTTAGTAGTTTGTTTCTTTAACAGCCCTAGTTCGAACTAATTGAAGCAAAAAAGTTACCTCATCAGTCAGGATTATATGAATTCCATTGGACATGCTCTTATTCAAGCCCTAGCAGTTTGTTTGTTTAACAGTCCTAATTAATTACTGCAACTGAACTAATTGAACCCAAAAAAACCCACCTCATCAGCGAGGACTTTGGAGCAATTGAAGCAAACGCAACGCATTATACTAAGAACAGTTTTCAAAAACCCGATATGAAACATGGGTTTAGCAAGCTCAAGGTGCCCGAAGTGACCAGGGCACTCTGCCATATTCGCCATACAGGTCTCACACTTCATTTTACGGTCAATTGTACCCAGCCGTGGGTCGCTGAGCCCGCCCGGCTTCGGCTTCCCTCTCTCCGTGGTCTCGCTGTGCTCGATCTGCACCACTGACATTTGCCTCTGCCACAAAATCAAAATCAACAAAAAAAAATCAGATAAACACAGTACAAAAACCCTAACTTTTTTCTTCTTCAATCGGAAATCTGACTTACGATCTCATCGGGGCTGAGGATGCCGAACTGCACCAAGCGCACTTTGGCGACCTCCGCAGGGGAGTAAGGAAATCGCATATCCATGGCTACTGCTAGGGTTTTAAAGATTCGATAAAGATTTGGTTTTTTTGGTTTGAAATCACTGACAATTTGTGCTTATTTCCTCCGTCAGCGAATTGATGTTCGATTTTAACGGTATTTCTCGATCTTGTTCTTCAACAAAAGTTTCTTTGAACGCAGCGGAGAGAAACGCTCTCTCGCTCTCTAGATGAGAGAAGAAGATTTGTTACGAGGTCCACGCTGTGGCGGGAGTATTTATAGAGCGAAATCCCTAGGTTGTGTAAGACGGTGAACAGAAGCGAATTTGTGAATACCGAAAACGCCCCTTTGGGAGTTATGTTTGGAGGCGGCTATAAGCCTAAACGAATGTAGTAACTGGGTGTTTGGGAGCTTAATTTTCAGCTTCTCATTTTTTACTTTTTTACTTTTTGGTTTTTTGGATTATAGTCAGAATGTGTTTTGAATCTGCGTAGAGTGTTTGAGAGAAATGTGCAGAATTCATTTTCTAACAGTAGTAGTGTTTGGGAGAACAATGATGAAAATGAGTTATAGATTGATTGTTTACCATTTTACCCTTGTCTATTAATTATGGTATTAAAATGAGTTTGAATATTGTTTTTAGTAAGTTTTTTTTAAAGTCATATTGGGAATTTTTTTTTTTTTGTAAATTTGACATGTCCAATTATGAAAAAAAAATCCCTGAAAAATAGTTTTTGGTCGCCCTTTTTTGGGTAATTAAAAGACTCTTGTACTTGATAAAAAATACATAAAATGAAAGTAATTGTCAAAAGGAAAAACAAATTGGTCCACAAATTTGACAACAATCAGACCCACAAAATTGTTGATAAAAAAAAAAAAAAAAAAACAGAGCCACGAGATATGCCCCTTTTCTTCCATCACACCGATTCCATATCACTTCTGTCTTTGGTGGGCAATTTCTTCCATCACACCGATTAATTTTTTACGTTCTATGAAGACACACATCTTGGGTTCCTTCACCCTTATTCTGCTCAACAAGTGACAACGGCCCACAAACAGAGAAGATATCCAAAGGCAGAAGATCATTATTTTCAAGGGAAAAAAAATTGAAAAGAAAAAAGGGTGAACAAGGTAAAGATCTGAACAATCATGACGGCGACGAGCGTGGTAGATTTGCGGTGTGGTTGCTTCTTCTTCTTCTTCTCTCTCTCTTCGTTTGTTTTTGTGGTGGAAGAAGGGGATTTTAGTGGATAATATAGGGGTAGAATGGGAGAGCAAGTTTTGAGGTAGAAAATCTAGAAGCCAGAAGTAGAAACGAAAAGGAGAAAAGGACCTTCGTAGCTCATTCTGGCTTTTCGCTTGGAACATGAGAAATGGAGAATGAGTTCTCAAAGAATGAGTTATGCTCTTTGTCGCCCAAACAGGGAGAATAAGAAAAGTAGAATGTGAAAATGCAAGAAAATGTCGCCCAAACACCCCCTAAATCTAAGAATTTGCTATCCTCATAGCAGCTTTGGATACAGAAGATGTTTTTGAAAGGATCATATTATATTACCGCGAGAAAAGTGCAAAAGAAGCAAAAGGAGACAAGAGAACATTATTAAAAATCGGGCGGAAAATAACCCGTCTAAAACAAAAATCTCCTAACTAAACAGTCTAACCAATGAGCAGCCTCATTAGCCTTTCTGCTGCACCAAATGAACTTCCAATTTGTAGAAGAAGCCCATGCCTTTATATCTTCAATAATGGGGCAGATTTCCCACAACCCTTGAGAATTCCTGTCGGTTAAGCAGTTGATGAGACGCAGACAGTCAGCTTTGAAGATGGCCTCAGTCAAATTTTGTTTCATAGCCACAATGCAAGCTATGCGAAGGGCCCAAGCTTCGATGAAAATAATGTGGACACCCCTCCGAGGAATTTCGATTCGGAGTCGCCACCCAGATTTTATCGGATTGTCCCCGAGGAAGCGAACTCGATTGACTTGTGCCTCATTTTTAGGATAAGGTTAAAATACCGGTCCGTCATCACCATACTATCTTGGGTTTGGGAGCTCAGTTAAGAGGGGGGAAAGGATTTTACGGCCCCCCTCACCCGGTTCGAAGACCGGTCTCTACTAAGCATTTTGTGGGATTATATGAGATGTTTGTGATTTAACTTTGAGCAAATAAATGGGGAACGGGGAACAGGAGCCACTTAAGCGATGATAAACACGACAAAGGATTACGGTGTATGCTTGTGCTTTGTGGACTACATGGATGATGATGATATGCGAATGTGAACTACATGGATGATGATGATATGCGAATGTGAACTAACAAGAACATCAAACAATAACCAAGAGTATTTCTATGTACATGACAGTAACATAATAACTAGAAAATAACACCACCTAGGGTTTTTTCAGTATTCGTCCAAAAAATTGTTCTCTCTCTCTACCCTCAGCCTCTCTCTCTCTCTACCCTCTTGTTCCAGCCGCCCCATCCTAGGGTTTTTTCCGCCTGGGGGGGTGGAGCGGCTCCTCCTCCTCCTCCCCCCCCCCCCCCCCCGGGCTCCCCCATCCCCTCTCCTCTTCCTCCCTCTCTCTACTTCCTCCTCCTCCCTCCTCCCCTCCATCCTCCATCCTCCCGATCTCTGTTGCAGCTTCTCCCCTCCCCATCTGGTGGATCTGACGGTGGCTGCATTGTTGGCTGCGGCTGCGAAGCCTAACGGTGTGTCGGTCCGGAGGCCAAGCGCGCCGATTTTCTTGCTGGAGGATCTCGGTTTGGCTTAACGGCTAGCGGCTAGGCTGCTTTCAGGTGGTGAGGTCTCGCGTCCTCTGGTGGCAGCGGAGGCGTGCTCCTGGACGGCGCTGCTCCTCCGGTTGGTGCTTTCCTTGGTGCTGATGTTGGGTATTGCATGGTCCATGTGTGGTTGAGGTTAGTCTCGGAGCTACGGATGTGGGATGCTCCGTGTGGCGACGATTTGGTGGGTAGCTCCAGTGCAGCGCCGGTGGTTCCCGGCGGAGCTTTCCTGGGTGGCAGCGGCTTGGGTGGTCTTGGTAGCTAGGGTTTTCCCTTTTTTTTTTTCTTTTTTTCTTTTTTCTTTTTTTTCAGGCCTGGCCCAGTTTTCTTGTCTGGGCTTTGGGCCTTTTTGGGGTGGGCCAGGCCCTTTGGGTTTGGTCCAGCCACCTCTTATTAGCTTGTTTATCAGCAGCGCAGGGACGGCGGTGAGGTTGCCTTGCGCGTAATCCCTCGGCGTCGGGGGCGACCTTGTAACCAGTCCGAGGACCTTCGGTTGATCTTTGTATCTGTTGTTGGTAGGCTTTTGAGTTGTATCTGTACTTTTGAATTTCCGTTGGACCAAAAAAAAAAGAAAATAACACCACAAGCTACTGCAAAGCTAAACCAATCTGATCCCCTTTGTCTAGGGGATGCTTTAGGAAAAAAGTAAATTTTGGTTTTATGGTTTTTTCATTTTGTCTTTATTCAATTTTTTTTTTTTTTACATTTCTTAGTTTTGCGTCAAGTTTTCGTGGTTTATCGAGACGATTGAATCCACAAAGTATAAAATTATGGTTGAAACTATATATATATATATATATTTTAAATAAAGCCAACTGGTTTAATTTTGTTTATTTTCGGCTTTATTCAAAAAATTACTCCCTCCGTCCCAAAAAGTTTGTCATATTTACAAAGTTCCAAATTTTATGTACAATACACATTGTTACCCAAAAATTTTAACTTTTCAAGTTTGCCCTTCATTAGTTGACTCTAATAAAATAGGAGTTAATCAAGTTTTGAATTTAAATTATTTTCCGTAAAGCGGAAAATCTTGCCGCCAATGTAATCAGAGACCTTTTTCAAAATTTTAAAATGCACTATGCACTTTAAAATTTTCAAATATTTTTCTTTTGGTCTCATTGTTTTGATTGTTAAAAGCATCTCAAGGGTAAAAATAGAATTTACCAACTTTTCTTTGTTGAAATTTTTAAATTGGTCCTATATTTTGGGACAGCAAAAAAAGGAAAGTAGGTCAAACTTTTTGGGACAGAGGGAGTATTAGTTTTGACCATAATTTTATACTTTTTGGATTCGTCTCGTCGAGGTGAATCCATAAACCACGAAAACTTGACACAAAACTAACAAATGCAAAGAAAATTTGAATAAAGACAAAACGAAAAAACCAAAAAAACATGTTCTGCGTTTTTTTTTTTTTTTTTTTGCCAAAGCACCCCTAGTGTGGTAACGCCCGGCCCACGTGAGTTAATATAAACAAATATTGAATTTAGAATGTTCGGTCCAGTCCTTGACTCCGGGGTTGACCCTACCCATCAATTTTGGAAGTGTAGAATTCATTTTTAATTACCTCTATTTTTGTTTTTTTTGGATATGTTCTGGAAATTTTGATGTTAAATGAGCAGTCTTTTGCAAGCGCATTTGTTTTAATTATAAGGGGAAATGACAAATACATGGCGCTTGGAGTAAATAATGACCAAAAGGTGGTCATGGTTTGTGAAATTCCAAAGGCATGGTAAGGAGAAAAGAAATGACAAACACATGGTAAGTTTCAGTTGCAATGCCCAAAATACCCTCACAATTAATTTTCCCCTGTATACCCTTCTCTTCCCTTCTTCTTTTCTTCGTCTTTCTTCGTTGTTTGAAATCCACCGACTAACCTCCCTCCATCTCTCTCGCTCCCTCCCTCCATCTCTCTCGCTCCCTCCCTGTGCAACCCCGTGCACTCTTTCTCGCCCTCTCAGGTAATGCGGTGCACTCTCCTTCGCTCTATCATCTCTATCTCTCTCCATCGAGTGTCTTACCAGAGCTCTATCGATGACGGCCAGAATCAAAGGCACTCGAAGCCCTAGAGGTTGTCTGTCCGACCTCACCCACTTCAACGACACTGAAGGTTATTCCCTTTCCTTTTTCTCTTTTTCTTGTTATTCAAATTTTTTTAGTAAGGGATAAATTATCTTGAGTTTGATTTTGCTACGTTTAGGGCTTTTGCGGTTTTGGTATTTTGGTTAATGACATTGTATTTTGTTCTCTTCGATTGAGCTAAGGGTTTAAAGCTTAGGTCGTTGCAGCATTTCACTTGTCGATTTAAAGGTTCACTTCACCTAGCATCGGTCAGTTTGTCTTTCAATCAAATTTCCCAACCTTAAGAGTTATTTTTTGCGCGTATGATTGGTTTCTAGTCATGTTCTTCTCTTCCCTCTTCAATGCCCTCTACATGTTCGATGATTTTTCTGATGTCCTAAAACCTTGATCTCTGAAAGAAAGTAGGAGTGATCTTGCTGAAAAAATTTATGCAAAGACCAAGCACGAAAATTCACTTACAGTATGAGAAGTTTGAATGAGGGATTTCATATTTTGTAAATCATTTGAGGCGTTAATCCTTAGGGGTTGGTCCGGTGGTCAAGAACCAGGACTTGGGGTTTGGTCCCTCCTAATGTCTCATGTTCGAAACCTCTCATGTTTCAATTGTGAGACAGTGAGAAGAATAATCAAATGATGAGGAAGATTCCAAAGAGATGTAGAGCAGAAAAGGGAGGAAAGTAGATGGTGAGAGAAAGTGTGATGTAGTTGAAGGGAACAATTTGTTGCTGAGAGTTGTTAAAGCTGAAGTTTTTAGTCGTCAACACGGTGTATTCACAACAATTTTAGGACCCTCCAATTCTTCAACCGATTGCTCTCAGGCCCCTCACCCATTATAGCAGTACTACCACTTCCATAGACTTAAACACCATCTCTTTGCCGTTTCCGTCTTACCGACGTGTATGTCACTTTTTTCTTTCTTTTTTATTTTCACTCTTCATTTGTCTTGTCCTTGTAATCCTTTTTTCGATTGAATTTACTTTGTCATAACTCAAAATCTAGAAGCTCATTGAATACTACACCTTGAATTAATTAAGAGCGTCTAGAAACTTTACAATATATTCTACAAGATGGTAGTGGGAGGATAATTGTTAGCCTTGGGACTCATATATGCTCCAACACTTTTGGCATTTCTCAGTCCCCTTCTTTTAAGTACATGTACCTATGGCAGCATATGTGCTTCATCACCTAACCCATTATTGTTTCAATTCTTTCCTTGTAAGAAAATAAATAAATACAAAAACAGAAAGTAGTAGTATATTTATTTTGCTATAACCTTTGATCCCATGCAGCTATGTCGCAATGGGCTTCATTAGATGTGTTATACTCATGTTGTATAAGAAATTTTGGGTACTGAACTTTTGATGTGTTCTTTAGTTTCAGGTAAGTTTTGCACAACCCAGGATAACATTTGTTGAACATGTACTTTGGTGAGTGAAAAATCAATTTGGATGGTTTGTGACCCAACACAGCCTTATGGGCTTGCACCCTGTTTATTTATTTTTTGGTAAATTGCCAAAAATAGCTGACTTCACATCATTCTGCCTATTCTGATAAAAGTAGGTTAATGGAATGGAGCTATAGTTTAAGAAAGTATAGTTCTTTGTAAAGAACTATTTTTCACTGGTATCAATGGGTATGTATAAGGGCACTCGTACAATACGGGCGCGTCGATACACTAATAGAAATGGATTATGGTTATGGCTAGATTCGTCCTTAAATATGCATTATAGATTACAAGTAGTAAATTAAATATGAAAATTCAGTAAAATTGCTTAATTGAATAAGCATGTAGCGTACAAACATAAGATCAAGGTTATAAGTAAGGTACAAATTAGAATTTAAGCTCGTTACTTTAATAAAATACACAATGAAGTGCAATTGTAAAAGCATGATAAGCATTACAATAAGTCTCATCAAGTTAACTTGTATGTGACTCTAGTATGTACTCGGTAACTTTGGGGTACGATAAAAGTTGAGAAGAAAGATTGTGTATGCATCTTTTGTATCCATATATTGGTAAGACATGTTTTGTGAACTATCCATATATTTGCAAAGGTGCATTTTGTATCAATTGATTGTAGGGAATATGGTGCATGTGATCCTTGTCTTCACATTTTTTTTTTTATTGTTTCTTGAATTGATTGTAGGGAATATGGTGCGAAATAAGGTGACTGCACGCAAATCTACTATACCAATTGAAGACTTGGATGATGTTCCCACCAAGCATCCAACCTATGGATATAATATTTTCGTGTAAGTTTTCATATATTTTGCTTTCCATATGTGTAGTTGAAAAAATGTGAATTGTTTTTATGGAGGATTACACATCTCTTCGAAATTTCATATTCCCCCGTCTAACTTTCTATTCGTTAACTTTTTGCAGAGCCGATTTTATTAGGGTCCTACGTTTAGGTCTCGGAGAAGGGCCACGCGGATTCATTGGACATGTCTGCAGATCAGAGGTTAGGCACTTGAATGGGGCTAACATGTATTGGTCTTAGTGTTGTCATTACATCAAACTTTTCTTTTATGTCCATTAACCGCATCTATTATTTCCTTGTACTAGGCGTATGAACAAGCTGGAATTGTGTGGCTCGAAGATAGACCGCCTACATGCCATGATTGGCAAGCCATGTATAAAAAAATATATTTTGATAGAAAAGCAGCCCGCAGAGAACTTCCTCGCACTCGGAAGAGGAAGAAGGGTGATCAAGTGGAGGTACTTGTAATTCCATTTTTGTGTCATTTCACACATGTAATGAAATTTGATATTTGAAATGCATCAAAGTTGAAGCAAGGAAAGTATATATAACCATAATGTTTTGTTCTTCACTTACAGAATTGGGCTTTCATTCGCACTCGCTGTACCCCGAAGCAACTTGTTGATTTGAACAAGACACTAAGTTAAGAGCGAAGGGATGCATTGGTGAAAAGAAATCCATTTCATAATCTTCTTCAACTCAATTGTGATTGGCTAAATAGGGAGTTTTGTGTTAAATTGGTGGAGCAGTTTAACATGAAGACTCACAGTCTTGAATTTCGGGATGGGAGAGTTTGCCCCATAAGAAAGGAAGATTTCGAAAGGGTCTTGGGGATGCCTAGTGGAAGTAGGCGCATACCAACAGGATGTCAGGAGAAACATAGAGTAGCCATTGACAAGTTGTTTACAAAGGAGAATGACGAAGGTTTTAAGGATGCTTTCAAGGGATTAAGCTTTGCCCAGTTGAAAAAAGTCATCCTACAACAAGATTCATCGGGTAATCAATTTCAAAGAGCGTACATGCTATTTACATTGGGCTCTTTCTTGTGCCCTACAACCAAGGATGCTATCGGGCCTGCGTTGTTTCCCGCCGTGACATGTGCGAAGATGGCCAAAATCAAGACATACAAGTAGCCGGCTTTCATTATGGAGTGGTTGGTAAACCAAATCAAGAGTTTCAAGGATCGAGCATCGAAAAAGCATCGTCCCTTACATGGAAAAAGTGTTGGCGGATGTTTGTTCCTTTTAATGGTATGTTGAACACCATTATGTGATCGACTTTTGCCTCTTTTTTACGTATACTTGAGTTATTTTTCTAACATGTCGGTATATAAATTTTGCAGATAATATACTTTGACCGATTCCCGATGGATGTAATGAGCGGCGAACATAGTGTCGAACATCAGCTTCCCATTGCATTATGGACGAAGGATTTGATAGCTAAACACATAAGAATGGAGCCGGAGGACATCGCACCTAAGGAGGCTGTGTTGGCTGACTTTCCTCCTCACAACATGAAAAATCTGGTGATTTTTTATTAAGTTGTACTTGTATACCCAAAATATGATCCTTTCATATCACATACTGGCCTATTATTAATTTACACTTGCAGGCCTATATTCAACAATACCATAATTATATATATCAATTTATTCAAAATGCGGACAACTTGCGTGCCATGGATGCTGCACACTCTCTGGCCTTGGAAAGGGAAAAAAAGGGAGAAGAAGATGGAGAAAGAGGACGAAATGGGGAAGAATATGAGAGAGAGAGAGAAAAGAAGATGAAGACATGGAAGAAGAAGAAGAGAGAGATAGAATACAAGACGGGGACAAGGAGGAAGAGGAGAGAAAAGAAGATGATGACATTATTATGGAAGAAGAAGAGGAGGAAGAAGAAGAAGAAGAAGAAGAAGAAGAAGATTCTCATTCTAAAGAAGATTCTGAAAAAGAAGAATAAGAACAACAACAACAACAACAACAAGAGAGACAAGAACAACAACAAAAGAAGAAGTACAAGAAGAGAGAGAGAAAGACAAACAAGAAGACAAACAGACCCCAGAGAAAGAGAAAGAACATAAAGAAGAAGATGAACAACAAGAAGAATGGAGGGAACAACCCATGAAGGCAACGAATGGGAAACACCCATTTGTCAACTTATTTAGAATGTGTTTGGCGATACACCCACTACCAAGGAAACAAAGGCTGTGTCTACTCAACCAACTCAGAGACGAGGGAATCGTCCTATAAAACAGAGTAAATCTACTCGGCATCCGTATGTTTCACAACCAGCTTTTAAGGTACAGAAGATGACGAAGGACAAGAAGAATATATTGGATTATCTTCTCCGGAGACAAACCAAAGCCATGAAAGAGTAAGGATTCTATTCTATTCATTTTGCTGATAATGTTTTTATGCATCTAATCAAATTACCTCTGTTGAATCTTAATATGCAACTGATATGGCTGTGAGGTCCTGTTGGTAATCATTGTCATAGTTGTAATACTTGCATCGCTTCGATTATTGTTATTTTTCAATGTAAATGATGTGTTGTTTGAAGTCCCATGAGGATGTTCAAATTAATATGAATGGGTTTATCTCTAGTTTTCCTTGATGGTTGTACTTCATCTCATGGGGCTGGTGTCATATATTATATTTTTTTGAAGTTTTGTTTGTTCTTCTACTGATTTTATTGCTCAAGTCAGTTTACAAGTAGGTGTTAGAATGGTTATGACGAGGTTAAAAATACGTACGTTTATATGGTACAACTTCTTTCAACTTCAAGTTATTGATCTCTATTGTTGCTGGATACTTGTAATTTAGGTCATGGGGTTATATTCTCCTGTTAAACTCTTTGGATACTATATTCAAATTACTGTGTAACATCCGTTGCTCACAAGTCATTTCATACATTTGTTGTAGTGAGGTGTGTATCCAAATGAAGTCAATGAAATGGCATTTGACTTTCACCAATGTTTATGAGTCATTCCGCCAAAAGGGCCTCGTATCCAACATGGTAATTACTTTCCTCCTTGTTGTCATTATGTTATATTCCTATATTACCAACCAAAAGTTATTGAATGTCTATGACTTCATCAATCATTCCATTATCCATGTAGGTTCTTGATTCAGTGAGGGATTGGATCATACTAAAGGAAATGGAGGAGGTAGAGAAAGGAAAGTCGCATCCCAGGCGTCACATTTTTCCATCGCATTTTGCGGTACGATCTCACTACCAATAGGTGCATTATATTTTTGTTTCCTCTCGCACTATGATGTGAACTTATAAAATTTTGCACTTTTTTTGCAGAAGAATCTACTTGAACGTACTCGTAAAAACAAGAGGTTTCCCAATGTCTTGAGGGATCAAGTTGATAGTAATAAAGTTGGGTATGACGTGGCCAAATGTGACCAGGTATGTTATTTTGCACTTACATTGCTATATTCAATTGGTTTGGTTATGCAACTTATGCATCATCGGCCGATGTCATTTTTCTTGCAGCTTTTACTACCACTGTTTGTTGGAACATATCCTAGTCATTGGTTTTGTATAGCCATATCCCTTGTCGATGTGCGTGTCGATGTGTTAGACTCATTGAAGCCAAATGACTTACACGATCGATTGTCCAAAGTCAAGACAATTGTAATATTCCCTTCATTTAATGTCCAAAAAAAAATTATTTAAGTTTCCGATAACAACTTTTGTTACTAATTACATGTCTTTTTCATATGTCTTGTAGCAGGATAACTTGTTCGGACTATTGGCTGCTTGTGAAATAAAGCTCACCCATAGTTGTGACGAGTATGCAATTGAGTTTGTACCTGTTCCACAACAAGGTAACTGGTGAATGTCCAAAACATGACGGAACATAAATATTTAACCATTGTTTGTCCCCAAAAGCACGTTTATGACTCATCATCGACACCTATTTCTATCTTCAATTATATGTTTGCTTCCCCTTTTTGTAGCCAAGATTGTGGCATACATGTCATTAAATATATGGAGTTGTGGAAGGGTTGAAACAGCTCTTCGCAGATGGATTGTCTTACTGTCGATAATGCTCGCAGCTGGATTTTGTACACCATCTTCACAGATGACAGAAACCAAAGACAAGATCCAGTAATGAAAGCAATCAACAGTCGATCATAACTTATAACTTGTAGGTATGGTCTCTTTACTAAAACTTTTTCACCCCTTGTTATTTGCATGTGTTCTGTTTGAGGTAAATTATAGTAAGTTTAGGAAATGTGTTTGGAATCATTTATTGTATACGAGAGAGATGCCTTTCTCTTCTCCCTCTTTGACTAACAATAATTAACTTGCTGCACGAGCATTTTAGGACCTTCTTGAGGTATTTCACCATCATATATTTGTATCTGAATCCCATATTAAAGTAGCTTCTGTTCTACTAATAAAATGACCGTGGAATTAGGAGATTTTATCGCGAATCTTGTAACAATATTTGAGGTATTTCTGAATCCTGAGGTCTAAATGTAGTTGCATATGGGTATTGACATACAGAATTGTGTCTTGTGAGATGAGGTGCCTTTTCTAAAAGTTCAGGGATTCAAGTTACAAAGGACTGCATCAGTAAAACATGTTAACACCTTATTATATGATGATGTCAATGCTTCGGTAATATTGGTGATGTAGATTTCGTCTTGTTTTTACAATTGTAACATTAGTTTTGGATAACACATACTCTGAAATTTATTTTCCATTGCGCACAGGATTTACCGAGATTTACAAACCTTGCTGTGGTGAATGGAACCCCTTATGAGAATGTTTTGGTGCAATCAGACGGCCCGCTCTTTCCCTTCTATTATGCAATGCTAGTCTTGGTTTTGTTTTCTTACATCTACGAGTTTGATGTTTTAAATTTTTGTTTCCGTTACCGTTGTTCGTTAGGAAGAAACAACTGATAGAACCCCTTCAATCCTTGTGAGAAGGATTAGTTTCAAGTGGAGTTAATTTGGCATTTCTTTTCCTTTTTAGCGCACGACACATGGAGTTTCTCTTGACGCGAAAGAGAAAAGGATCCCAAAGAGAAACTTAACTCCCAATAGCCTCTGCCAATAGCCTCTGCCACCGACCTTGAAAACATTGGATGCTTTTTGCAATCTAAATTCCTTGTTTTGTGTCTCCTTCATTTTTGCATTCTTTATGTGTAAAATTACATGTCTTTTTGTATTTCACACTAAATATTTGAAGTTAGCAGATGGATAATGCACCTTTTTGAATAGCTATGGAGGTGGGCATTTTGCAAAATGCAAGTACCTGTGTATAGCTGACCTTCTAATAATAGATAGCAAACACATAGGGAAGGTCTAATAGTTTGGTGTATTTTTTTATGGAGACATGAGTAATATATGTAACTACTGAAAAATGATATTCTCTATGTGCTCAATGTGACTATCTATGGGGACCCTAGAACTTGATTCTGCCTTGCTATGCTATGCTCTGATGATTGGAACCATCATATGATCGAGTAATATATGTAACTACTGAAAAAAGTAATATATTTTTTGAATAAAATCGAAAATAAACCAAAATAAATCAGTTTATTAGTTTAATTTTGGCTGTATTAAAAAAAAAGTTTCGACCATAATTTTATATTTTTTGGATTCGTCTTGTCGACGCGAATCCATAAACCACGAAAACTTGACGGAAAACTAACCAATGAATTTTTTTTTGAATAAAAACAAAACGGAAAAAAAAAAACCATTTTTTTGGTCTTGCAAACGTGTGCCCAATGGGCACACAATAAGCACACAAATAAACAAAAACAACACATACTCCAATACATTTTTTACACTTTTCAATATATTTTTACATATCCCTGTACATTTTTCACACTTTTCAATACACAGTAGACACGCGTTAGCATTTTCCTTTCTGTTTTTTACAAATCACCCCCAAGCCCTTGCGATCCAGAGGGAGAAGAGAGAGAGACGAGGAAGAAGAAGAAAGAAGACGCCTCAGAGAGAAGAAGAAAATCGCGAACCACCGTAGCCCCGTAAAAGGTCTCTCTCTCGCTGCTCTCTCTTTATCTCTCTCGCTGCTTTTTTCCTCTGCACCTATGAACCATAAAATTAGGGTTGGGGTTTGCGAGTATCTTAACAATTTAGGTATAACTAAATTCCCAAAAAAATATGGTTCCAGCATGTGAAATTGGGGATTTTTTTGTAGCGCTAGAGTGAAAGCTATTTTGATCTGGGAATGGAGAGTAGTAGTTCATTGGGTTTTATGGTGCTATTTAGAGCAGTCTCGAAGGGTTGATTTATTCTCCTTCGAAGAGGCTGAATTGTTGCTTGTGCGTTTGTTAATTTTGGTTACTGCTAACTTTCTGAATTTGCTGAACGTTTGTAATGCAAGAACTGAGTGAACTCAGCATTTGCTGAGTTCTCTAAATGGAGTTATTGCCCATTAGACTTTATCTTGTGGATCTCGGCGAAATGCATACTTGTGGTTTAAAATCATGTTAATAACATATTGATTAGTATGTGAACGGAATAAGGGGGAAAAAAAAAATCGAAAGTGAATTTTGGTGGTTGTGATCCAGTGTGTAGAGCATCATTTTGATTTGTTTTTTCGTCCTGCAAATTGGTGTGACTTTTAAGAACTTTTTATCTCTGTTTTCCCTTTCACTCACTGGTGTGACAAATCAACTACATTTAAAACACCACCTACATTTTATCACTTTTAGAACCTAAAACATACATCAACATCAGTCCCGTTGCCAACCCCAAAGGTTTAACACTTCGGACTTAGGGGTTTCTTCCGTCTCAAGTTCGAAACTTCTCAAGGGGTATCATTTCCTTTTGGGACTAGTGCATACAGAGCTTTTCTCTCCGGCTTTAATATTGGGTGTCCCGCAAGTGAGCGGTGCGATTAGGCCCCATGACAAGTCGAGGTGCGCGTAAGATACCTTGGACAAGTCGAGGGGTTAACACTTGGGACACCTAAAAACATGAAAAATGCTAATAACAACTCATTGTACTGTCAATAGCATAACAGAAAAAACATTAGTCCAATTGCCTTTTTCCTAAAACCACTTCCTCTTTATATTGTGCAGTTGGATCACGAGAGAAATCATGGCACTAAGATCATTTTTCAGTACAAAAATGTTAAGGGGAATGAGGCCATAAATAACTTACTTGCGCTTTGAACCCAACCGCCCAAAGCAGTGGAGCGAAAATGCCCCCCACCGTCGGAAACTGCAGAACCCTTGCAACTTCTCTCCACTACACACCCATCAACACATTCCTCCTCCACCGCCAATTCATACACCACGGCCCAGACACAATCGACGAGCTATTGGACAGACACGTCGTAAAAAAAGAAAAAACCTCTGATGACGAAGAAACCGATCTATTAACTCGGCAGCGACTCACTAGCACACGGCGGGAGGCTCTGAGTCTCTACCGAGACATCCTCCGTGCCACCCAGTTCTTCATCTGGCCTGACTCGCGAGGCGTGTTGTGGCGCGACGTGCTGAGAGAGAACGCGAGGAAAGAGTTTGAGGCGGCCCGGTTCGAGAGGGATCCGGAGATAGTGACACGGTTGTTGATTGGAGGGCGTGATGCTGTGCAGTCGGCTCTTGATAAGCTTGCTGAGAAACAAAGGGAGCAGATTGGTAAACAGCAGGGGGATCTGAATCGACGCTGATTTTGGTAAATTCTTCATTTTTTGAAAGTGTAATCGGTGTATAAGTATATGACGAGGTCTCAATGTGCTTGATGTATCGATGAATTAAGCAGTTGATTTTTGATTAATCTCAATCCTGAATTTCTTTTCATTTCGGATGTGTTGGTTTTTTATGGGTAGTTCGAAAAGACCCAGTTTGTTGGATATTATATAACACGATGTCCTCGAGGTCAATGAAAAAATGGATTTCTGTAGTTGACCCAAAGTGGTTGGGACTAAAGGCTCAGCTCGGTTGGGTTATGTTGGTTTTTTGCTTTCTGTGTAAGTTATGACTAGTTTCCACAGCTCCTTTTTTCTATGATTGATTCGAAGAACCCTACTTTCTGTTTGATACTTTAAAAAGAGCAGGAAACTAAATGAAAGTATTGGATATGAGTTCTGCTTATCTCTGAACTTGTTAGATTTTTCTTTTGTTGTGCGTTCACTCTAAAATTGAACGTGAAATAGTTTATTTGTGTTTTGGGCGTTGGTAAAAAATGAGGGGATTATTTACACCATATGGATATGCATTGGTCTTGTTCTCGATTTTATGGAGCTTCGACTCTATGAAAGATCAGTTTGATTTTTTTACTGTGGCCTTAAATTGAAGAGTTGTTTTAGACTTTTGGTACAGAGTGAAGATTGTAAATGGACATGCATAAGGAGAATGTGATCTTTGACATGTGGAATGATCGTAATGGATAGGTGTGTGAAATCCGTTTTCCCATAACTTGATGTTTTAGAACCTCCGATGTTGTGAGTTTGGTTCAAGGTACTTGGTGGAAGTTCATCTAGTGGCCTAGTTTTCTTAATAGAAATGTAAGGACTTGTTTTGAAGACATTATTGTCTGTCTATCATGAAGGGTTTTGCTTGGCAATAGAGGGGCTAATCCTCCAGATGTGGATGAGATTTTCAGATGTTAGAATGTCTTATCTTTATCTCAAGTGAAGTGCAGCATCAACTCTTTTCATTAAGTTAATTTTGGATTGCCATTTTTGCCGTATCTTGATCCTGGAACACACCTTTTCAGTATCTGGGAGATGGTGGTATACTGAAAGGCAGTGCAGAATTAAAGAGAATGGGGTTAAATAGGTCACTTTTCGACTATTTATTATTGATAGAATATCACATCCTCTTTAGTGTTTGAACAAGTGATGTTGGTTCGTATCTCATTCGCTACCAAGTTTCTCATCATAGCCTTGTGCCCTCATAGGACATTATTTTCAAAAGTTCATATTTGCAGAAGATCTTTGTAATTCTGTCCATGTCTCGCGTGCCTAAACATTTAAGGTATGGAAACCCTAAAACCATCTTTTCTACTGGGAAATTCAAGTATGTTTTGTCACTTTCTTCATCCAATCCTAGCCAATGCTTGCATTATTTAAGTGCAACCTATAAACTTGGAGTTCTTTGCTACTACATGATGTGTTAAACAGTAAGTGAGTATTTGTTGCTTGTCTTTACAATTTGCTTTTTTCTAGCACTGACATGAGGGGAAGCTGGACTTTGAATGAGACAAACCTTGTTGCCTTGTTGGGCGTTGTCCATTTTTTTTGTACTCATGGTTTAAACGTATTATGTGACTTGTATTGTCTAGACAAAAAGGATTGTGAAACATATTGCGGGTCCCTGCAAATGTTGATTTTGAGAGTAGTTGCTGGGTTTTGTCGTAATCTTGTTTGGTTGTAGGATGAGCCAGGTGCTTCACGGGGACTGAGTTGAAGAAGTTTCTTTGTTCTGCTTCTTGTTAGCTGTTGGGATACTGGTTTTGGGTTGATAAAACAAGATTTCGTAGGGAAGTTCATGCCTTTATCAAGGAAGCAAGGGGTTTATGTAACTACTCTGTTTTAAAGGATGTGAAGTTAATCGAGTGTTGATCATTCTTACATGCTTTTAAGAGAGAAAAGGTTGGGGCATGGTAAAAGGAGGGGAAGGGTGTGTGCAGGTATTGAGGAAATAGTAGTTGTAAAGCATGTTCTAATCTCTCTCCTAGAATTGATTGGACTTCACCACTACATGATACGATTAAATCCAGCATATAGCAAGTTTGGTATATTTGATACATTGATATATGTTTGGTTTTGTTGTGGTTTGTTTTGCCATTTAGAGACGAGGAAATTCTCCTATGGCCAAACTCTTCTTTTATCTTCCTTTTAGTTGACCAAGTGACATCAATAGGTTGCCAGTTTGATGTTTTCTTTTATTGTTGTTTGATATCCGGGTGTTCGGACCCACGTACCTCGATAAATTCCGATAAGTTAATGACCAGACAAACTCCTAGCTAGTAGCTCTAATTGGTTTTTCCCTGGTGGCAGGAATCAAACCTGCAACCTACATTGGGGGAGCTAAGCTCACTTTCCTGCTATATTATGATGGCTTCTTTGTTCTTGCTGCTTGCTGTTCTTTGCTTTGAGATTCAACTTTCGTTTTGCAAATTCTTACTTTTTTTTGGTAGTGTTTGTTTTCTGGTCACCGTAGCCCGCAGGTGTGTCGCAAAAGTGTTGTTATCAATGGTCGGATGGTGGACCTGTTGTGGCGGATGACGATGAAAATTGAAAAAGCTAGAAATTGTGCAACATAGAGTGGTGGGGCTTCAATTTTCACAGAGACCATCAAGAAGAATGAAGACGAGAATGTGGTAGGACTTGAAGGGCTGAACAAGGTGATAGCAGTCATAGCACACCCTTGTCTGGTCTTCAATTTTGAGCAGAAAGGAATTAGTGTATGTCGATCCAAATTGGACATTTTTTCGGTCACAAAATATAAATCAATAGTGTATGTGAACTGAATTATAGTATTAGTTTTTGTTTGATATGTCAATTGGGTTATTAGTTTTTGTTACATCAGTGTGCTGGTCGTTTGACCAAATAAGAAACTGAATACTCGTATCTTGGGTCACAAAATATCCGGCGTTTGGTTAATTTTTTTCTTTTTTAGTAGTTCTGATTAAAAATTTAAAACATCAATCGGATATATGATTTGGCAAGGTTTGAGATTTATAAATTCGTGAGCATGTGGTATTTGTGATTTGCTTGCTATAATCTAATGAATGTATTCTATTGAATCACATATATTCTCCGATCAAACAGACGGGTCCAATATGAAATAAACGACGTCGAATATAATTGTGAGCTTAAAATACTTATTATAAATTTTATTTATGAAAATGCCAAGTAGCCATAAAGTTTATTCAAAAAATTGTCCATAATTTAAAATTAGCGGCTCAGGTTGATTTTAAATTTTGAACAATTTCTGGCTACTGTTTATGGGTATGTAGCACTCTATGCACGTGTCGAGGTTTGATCACACTCATTTTAGTAGACATATGCTTCTCTGGGTGAGTTTTCCATTTGAAAATTGATTTTAGAAAATATATTAATTTTAGTAAATGGGAAACAACCGGCTAAAACGTGAACAATTTTTTATTCAGTCCGGCTATGCTTACGGATGTACGCGTACACAATATACACGAACAAATCTTAATCGTTCATTTTAACAAATCAACGGTCCGGATTTTATACACTCTTTTACGGGTAAGAGTTAACTATTATCGGTAAAAGAGTAAAAGCAAATCCGAACCGTCGAAAATGCTTTTGAACGATCAAGATACACCATCCATGCATTTTACGTACCGATGTACGTATGCATATATTTTTTGTTTTTTATTACCCTTGTGAATCCAAGAAATCGAAAATTGAGAGATTGCAGGATTATGTTTGAAGTATAAAATCTCATTCGTACTTTACTTTTTTTTTTTGGAACATATTCGTACTTCCCTTGAGTTTCAAGTCTTTTGACCATAATACTACGACTAGGCTCGAGGGCTCATTTATGAGAACCGAAACGGCCAGTTAACGAAGAACAAGAGGAAGAATTGGAAACGAACTCTTCCAATTTCCAATTCTTTCCACCGATCCTATATCTGGTTCGAAAAACCTAGGATTCCGATAAAAAAAATCAACGCTAAATCTCGAATCAGGTCAATAATAATGCCGAAAGGAAGGAATACTACTATGCGGCAGCATCATCATGCCAAGAGAGCGTCCACCGTCGCCCTCGTCCTCTCGATGCTTCTTATGCTATCCTTAGTCCTCTTGATTCTTCTCGCTCTAGGAATTCTCTCTCTCCCCGTTAGCTCCGACGATTCTCCTCCGTCGATCCGTGATAGCTTCAAGTTCGGCCGCAGAGCTGGGGTTTTGTACGTATTCCTTTGAGTTTTCCATTTGATAAAATCAACATTTGCTAAAATCAACAGTTGATTTTAGCAAATGAGGAAGAATCTTTGCTAAAATCAAAGATTTGAGAGATAAAATCAAAGATTTTAGCGGATAGCTTCCTCAGGTGTTGATTTAGCAAATGTTGATTTTAGCAGATTTTATCAAATGGGAAATTCACATTCTTCTTTTTCTTTGTATGTGTATCGAATTGTGTGAATTCATTGGAGTGGTTTTGCAGGGGTGGTGGTGATGCGCTGGGGAAGAGGGGAGAGCAGTGGACCGAAATTATATCTTGGGAGCCTAGAGCGTTTCTTTATCATAACTTCTTGGTGAGTTTATTTTGACAGTCGGTCAATCATAAAACGATACGATTTATTGTTTTCTTCTTCTTGATGCATCAGAATATGAATGGGAAATGAATGCGAACTAGATATGATTATACTCTCTCTGTCCCCATAAAGATGATCGGGTCCGTAAAACGAGAATCTATAACAAATGCAATTTTATCAAGAAAAATTCGAGCTTTTCTTTATAAATTAAAAGAAAGCATTGATTTTTAGTAACTGGTGGCAAAAAGTTTGAATTTTTTTCTACAAGAATTCATTGTTTTTTAGTTCTTGTTTTTCTTACCGGATAATCTTTTTGGTACAGAGTTAGTAGTTGATGGAAAGGAAAGTATCCTTCTAGCAAATGAACCCACAAGAGAAATTTAGAGTAACGCTGAATTATTATTGATGTAGATTGTAGAATGCTTTTGCTCTCAGGTTTACATTAAATAAGTTCCTAATTCTTGTAGGAATCAAACATTGCTATTTCTTGGTAACCCTGTGAATAAGCAAAAGCAAATAAGAAATCATGACAAAAATGGCAGATTTGTATTCAGCACCAAATCTGGTAACTTGAAAATAATGCAAATGTGCTAAAAACAAGGAGTACATATGATTGCTAGAAATGAAGTAGAGTTTCATAAAAAGGAGTTTCTAAAGTTTCCTAGAATTTTCCTTTCTCTATTTCTAGCAGAACTTTTGTGAGTGTAATGAAATTCAAAACTGAATCAGAATTGTAGAAAAATTGGTTGTCACTAGCGATAATGGACTTTGCCCTGCTCGAAAAATAGGAGGGTGCTGGGAGATGTGTTCACCAGTTTATTGCTTGTTTTGATTCTTAACAACTTATGCCAATTTTTTTCCTGCTACCAATTGTATCTTGAATATTTGGAAACAGTTTTGTCTCTTCCCGCTCTGCCACACTTCAGCCCCCACACCATTCCCCTTTCAAGTAAAGCAGCATGTGTATCAATATTTGGTTATTCTTGCTTGGTTCATTTGGCTAGATGAAACTCGATATTGAGTTGTTTTGATTCTTAACAACTTATGCCAATTTTTTTCCTGCTACCAATTGTATCTTGAATATTTGGAAACAGTTTTGTCTCTTCCTGCTCTGCCACACTTCAGCCCCCACACCATTCCCCTTTCAAGTAAAGCAGCATGTGTATCAATATTTGGTTATTCTTGCTTGGTTCATTTGGCTAGATGAAACTCGATATTGAGTTGTTCTGCGCCTTCCTATTTTTTCTTTTTTAAGCTTGCAACTTTCATCTGTCGCAAAATGAATGAGTGTTGAATGTTGGTGCTATTTTCAACAGTCCAAGGAGGAATGCGAATACTTAATAAACCTTGCCAAGCCTCACATGGCAAAGTCAACTGTTGTTGATAGCAAGACTGGTCAGAGTAAAGATAGCAGGTTTGTGTTCCCCAACGGTGCTCTCATTGCATAGTATATCCAATATGGCGGAGCAAATATTTACTTTGTCCTTCTTACTCCTTTCTTCTTTCTAGTATGACACTAATTATTTTCTTTTGCAGGGTGCGTACGAGCTCTGGGATGTTTTTGAAGAGAGGACGAGATAAAATCATCAGGGACATAGAGAAAAGGATAGCAGACTTCACTTTTATTCCTGTAGGTACGAGAAATGATTTTTTTTGGGGTTGAAATAATGATATGTTTCTTTTATTGTTCTATGTTGGCTTTCTAATGTTTATACCTTAAGCAGTGTTCTAAAAGAAGGTCTGGAAGACCGAGTACTCGCCGCCTAGGCGCCAGAAGGCCCCTCGCCGACTAGCCCAATTAACCCAACTAGACCGAATATCCCGACTAATTGCCCGACTAGGCGCCGAGTACTCGGCCCTGGAAGCTAGAAGGTGTCCGGCCGCCCTGGGAGCACCTAGCAAGTTTTAGAACCTTGACCTTAAGTGATGGGTCCACAATGCCCAAAACCTTTTGTTCAAATTTAGCTGTAGGGATTAGGGTTAGACAATATCTGGTCATCAGGCAGCTAGCTTTATGTAATTTTGATTAGTGCTAGCTCACAGTTGTCTATTGGTTTCTGATTTTTCAGTCCTGGAGAGTTTCTGAACCAAACCTTCTTTATGCCAACACTGGGAGTAAGTTACAATACTATCTTTGAATTACCCATATCTCTTTGACTACACTGAGAGTTGATGGCTGGCAACAGGACAGCCCCACAACCACCAGAGACAGTCATCGAATGTAGTTATTCGTCTACCACGCTTAAGTGAGTGAAAAAGCGAAAAAATACGCGAATGAAAGTGCCGCAAGAGAATTCCCTTGGTGTAATGTTCCATCCCTACAGGCTTAACTTGGTGTGAACCTTTTGTGAATATTTTCTCAAAATCCTTGGATCATGCACTTCTTAGTTAATTAGCTTTAAGAAGAGATTTTAATTACTGCCACTGCATTTACTGGTTTTGCAGCTGCTTGCGAATGAACGATGTGTTAATATAGGACAACATAAACTGGCTAGTCTTTCTGCCTGGTTTTTTTACTTTGTTTTCTGTATTTCCGTTGTTTACAATTTACAGAGCACGGAGAAGGACTGCAAATTCTCCACTATGAAGTTGGGCAGAAATATGACGCTCATTATGACTACTTTCTTGATGAGTTTAACACTAAAAATGGGGGCCAAAGAATAGCGACAGTCCTCATGTACTTGTAAGAGTTTTAACTCGTCTCCTCACATATTTCTTCACCAGGGAAAAATGCCCAATGCTGTTTCCCCCAAATGCATCTTGGATTGATTCATTTTAATAACTCTTACCCTTAAATTAATTTCTTCTCGTAACGATGTAGGTCAGATGTAGAAGAAGGGGGTGAGACGACCTTTCCTGCAGCTACGGGAAATTTTAGTTCTGTGCCATGGTGGAATGAGTTGTCTGAATGTGGTAAAAAGGGCCTTTCAGTGAAGCCAAAGATGGGTGATGCATTGCTTTTCTGGAGCATGAGGCCTGATGCCACACTAGACCCATCCAGTTTGCATGGTAAGTATTTCGAATCCCCACCTTACAACTAGCCAGTATATAAAAGCAGAGGTTTACTAATGATATTGCAGAATGGTTAGATCTGAAGTATCAGATTTGGTCTTGTTTACCACTGTTTTGCAAAACGCATACCCAATTCTGGTGATAGAATGTTACTTCATTTTTGCTGCACTTTTTTATTAGTTGTATAGGCAATAAAATCTTTCATGAGTTAAAATACTTTTGTTTGCTTTGTACTGTTCATCAGGCGGTTGCCCTGTGATTAGTGGAAACAAGTGGTCGTCTACTAAGTGGATGCATGTCGAGGAATACAAGGTCTAAGCCATATTTTTCCAGGTAGCTGTCAAAGCTTTTGGCTTTATTTATTGTCCGTGAACTTATCATGCTAGGCTTCTCTGCTTACAGGTTATTGCCATTACAAGCCCGATTTCTTGGTAGTTGATATAGTTGCTTTCCTCTCTGTTGTGAATGTGTAAGACGAAGCGTCATTGCCTACGTCATCATTTTACTGTGTGAAGTCGCTTATCCTATTCATAAGCTCAAGCTCATTATTTGATTACTTGCTACAATTTCCTCGTCTCCCGTTCTAAACTTCCTTAGTAGCACACGATATACATTTTTTTCTTTAAGTCAATATCTGATGCTCTCTACCACCCACCTCCCTCCCTTTCCTTCTCTCTTCCATTTATGCAATCTCGTTGTACATGATTTCTTTTGTAAGTTTTCCAACCTACTTGCTGAGGACACCAATGAGCGATGCAGTGGGAAATTTGCGCCTAGCTAATACATTTTCTCCAGTTTTGATGCATTAATCTGTGGACTTACTTTCTGTCATATGCTGCTGGCAGGCTACCTAAACATGTCTAAAGCCGATTTTTGGTGGTTTGCAAAACGAATGGCATTAGTACACCTCTACAAGCTTAACTCCCAGGCGCTGTCCCTATAGTCGCTGTAACACTTGCCAACTTTGGAACCATGTCTTCATTTGTTCTAATTTTTTATGATCTCCTGTTTAGCTTTCTAATTAGCACATGGTTGTATAGCGCTGTTCGTTCGGCCTTTGAGGACAATAAAACTGGCTCGGTTTGGCCAAAAGTGAGTATATGGGAAGGAGTTGATAGATTGGCATTTAACTGTAACTAATTGAGAGTTACACTGCTATTTATTTAGTGAATTTCCATTTGCTGACTCTCTGGTGCCCTTTGTTTTCAATTTTATAAACCGCCACCGGTTTTTTTTTTTTTTTTTTCCCTTACGTAAGATGAAATGAAATGGGAATCTTCTTTGTGATGAGCGGGTTTGAAATGTAGGAGCTTCCAAAAAGGAACGAAGGTCGCTTCATGGAAAATTATAGAGAGATTGTTGTGTCCTTCGATTGACTTGGTGGCCATCGGGGTCTCGACGACTTACTAGAAACTCCATGGAAATTTTGGCAAGAAAGGAAGATGGTGGAATCATGTGTTTTATGACAATGACGCCTCCTTTGAAAGCCACCTCGATTGTATTGGCACGTTTTTAGGGTGAGTTCTCCGTACACACTACTGGGTTGTTGGTATTTTCCTTATTTTTGGTATTTTTTCTCAAGTCATTCTCCTCATATACATCAATTGATTCGACAATTTGTAGTCCAAAAATACGGAAAATATCGTAGTCGAAACTCACCCTTAGATGGTTGTTTGTTCTTCAAAAAAATTGAACAAGGAGAATAGGGAAAATGAAAGTTTTCCTTTTGATAACACCTCGACTAATTCTAACAGGCCAACACCTCGACTAATTCTCATAGACCAATCTTATCATCTACTGGTAGAGAGCCCATCTAAAATCGGAACAAAGCCTCGTATAAACTTACCCCCGAAGAAGTTGGTAGCAAAAGCAACAGTGGGAATGAAAGTTGTACCTCACTATACTGTAACTTGGACCCAAACCTCACTATCAATACGTCAATAAGAGCACGTAACGTTGCATTCACGAACCACCTGGGCTGTCAATTGATTAAAGAAGAATATGTAAAAGTTTATTACACGTTAATTTTGAATTTTGAAAACTATTACATCAACGTTCATAAGTAGTATTTTTTTTTTATGTCATATCGAGTCATTAGTTTGTCGTTAACTTTCTTTTACCTTTCATTATTTTTTTCCCTTTATCAATCAACACACTACAGGACCTCCGATTTCTTTTAAAGAAGGTGCTATTTATTGCACAAAAGACTCACAATTCAGAATTTTGCTAACCTCATCCACAAGCGTTGCCGTTGGCATGAACGGCTTTTTGCAAACACAAGCAAACAACAATAGATAGATCAAACAGGTTTGCTACAGACACTAACACTTATACCAATAATTACACAAACTCTCTCACATGGGATATGTGGGACCTACCATTCAATTGTGGATCCCACATATCCCCTCTGAGAGAATTTGTGCAATTATTGGTATAAATATTAGTGCCTTTATTTTTTCTCTAGATTAAATGGCATAAGCAGCATGTACGAGATTGCGCAAAACAAGCCATAGCTAGGCTACATAAGTTAGAAAAGCAAGAAAAGCTAACCCGTTCTACTAATTTGATTTTTTGACTTTTTTAGTTGACGTATATGAAGAGAATGACTTGTCTCGTGAAGTATGAAAAATAAAAAAGCAATTAATTCAAGTTAGTGGAACGGGGCTTCCAAAAATCATTCATCAAGATTTTTTAAGCAAATAAGCTATAAGTTAGATTATAAGTGTAATTAAGCTAATGGGTAATTCCCAATCAATGAGGGTTTGAGTAAAAGAAGATTGAAAACAGTCTTGAGTTTGATATGTATGCATAAAGTAACTACTCTCAAGACTTTTGTGCCTTTCTACCATCCCTCAAACAAACATGTCATAATTAGAATAGAAAAATTATAAGTTGGTAGTTTTAGTTCACATTGAGTGATTATGGCTGATAAATGACCTGAACAAGTTGAGCAGTTGTTTTACATTATTAGTACAAAATTTTAATGAGTTTCCAAAAATAGATTCAGGCTTAATATGTTTATGAGGCGAGTCAATCTCAAAAGAGTTTTAATTTAGCCGATCTCGAGTAGTTTAAATATTTTATACTCCATCACAGCCAAAATTGAATGGTAGCTCCTTCGAACTTTGTGTGAAAAGCTGAACAATTTTCAAGAAAATATATATCATTAGTTGAAGTCGGTAATTAATTAAAAGTTATTCAAGCTATCTTTGAAAAGCTTAACGAGTTTAAAAAAATCTTCAAGCTCGATAATGATCTTGAACAAGCTTTTAACGAATGTAACACAAATTTGACTTCGAATAACTTAGTTCATTTATGATTCGGTAGCAGTTTATGTATGATTTGGAGGATGATAATCATTGCAATGAATAAAAAATAAATTATTAGGGGAAATAATGGAGAAAAAAAATGGACTTTCAATTTACAAAAAGGCAACAAGAGACCTCCAGGGGGTAGCCGAGTTGGCAGGAGTGTGTGGGATAAAATCCCCTCCCTCCCCGTCCATGAACCCAGGTTCGAATCCCCCCGTGACATCTCTGGGGCTTTGTGTGATTTGCGGGGAGGGCCTTCGGCCAACTCATCGGGAAGCCCAATTGTCATGCCTATGGGAGATTGCTACGCTGGTCGCCCCTTCCCACTTTTTTTGGTTTTCGTTCAAAAAAAAAAAAAACAAAAAAAAAAACAAGAGGGGAAATATGCAGAGAAGAAATAAGGAGAAACTGGAGTCTGGTCCCCACCATGACTTTGGAGAAACCGAAGGTCTAGTTTTTCATCAAAATAAATGAGATTCTCATCAAATCAACTCATTTTCATTTGCTAAAATGGGTTGATTTCAGCAAATGATTTCCTCGTTTGCTGAAATCAACCCATTAATTTTATGAGTTTTTCATTTTATCAAATAAAAAACTAAGCCCGAGTCAAGTTTGGCACTTTGTGGCAATAAAAAAGAGAAACTGATTGTCTCTCACTTTAGGAGAAATTTTCATCAAAATGAGAATCTCATAAAATCAACTCATTTTCATTTGCTAAAATGGGTTGATTTCAGCAAATAATTTCCTCATTTATTGAAATCAACCCATTAATTTTATGAGATTTTTATTTTATCAAATGAAAAACTAAGCAGTCAAGTTTGGCACTTTGTGACAATAAAAAGGAGAAACTGTCTCTCTCAGAGAGTCAAGTTTGGCACTTTGTGGCAAAAAACACGTTTTTCCCTCGATTTCTTCTCCCTTCGTCTACGTGAACCCAATCTAGCGGAAAAGCGTTTAAATCATTATGGTCCGTGTCCTCGTATGAAAATCACATTTATATAGTATAAAAATCCAGCGGGGAAGCTTTTAAAATTTAAAACATTATGGTAGGTCTCCTTCGTTTCTTTTATTCACATTATGGTACGGTCTCCTTCGTTTGAAAATCACATTTATTATATAAATTGACTCCCTCGAAACCCACTTGTATATCTGCACATAACCTGTTTGATTTTACGCTCAGGTGAGAAAATGGAGGTTTGTGCGTGCCCAAGTATCCCTTTGTGGGTATGGTCGTCATCTAATTTCCGATGTGTTGTTTCTGCTGATTATCAAAGGTGGATAGAATTCATTAGGGGTGTCGTTTCTGCTGTTCTTCGCGGCTTTTTCTTTGCCATTCTCACTTTCTTATTTGGAGTTGGTAGGTACCTTTCTTTCCAATTCTTTCCGTCTTTTTGTCTGATAATAGGAAGAGGAGTACGTGAACAATAATTTGAGTTGATGTACACAGCCAAAGAACTTTTTTTTTTCTTTCTTTCTTTTACACCATCCAAATGAAGACTTTTGGGGTGACTTTGACGGAGTTTTCATTTTTGAAGGAGTTATTCATTTTTGAATGAGTTTCCAAGTGAATATGATCCCATCTTACTAGTGGTGATTTAGAAGGTGTTCACTTGATGACAAGTTTGAAGAAGAGTTTGGTGATGTTCTAAAAAATAAGAAAAAGAGTTTGGTGATGCTAAAGAAGAAGGACTTATCCAGTTATCCTATCAATCAATAAGTCTTTCTTGACACCGAGGGATTTTCTCTCTCTTATATCAATCTTTCTTTTGATTTGGTTGCATCATGATAAGCAATGGTTGTGGACAAGAGAGGGTAGAAACGAAACTATTTTTTTTTTCTTGGTGCAACGGAAAGATTGTAGAAAAGAAACTATACAACCAAGAGAGGTGGTTGGTTTGAAATAAATGAAAAAACACCAATTTTGTAGCAAATAAAACTTGGAAAGAGTAACGCAAAATGGTATTGGAAAACTAAAGCAAACAGGGGTTATAAAAGACTCAGTTGCTTCAAATTTCAGTGGCTTGTCGCTATCTTTGAATTTTGATGAGCATAATAATTACTTCCTTTGAAATCTAAAGGTTCTTTCATTTCATTCGTTATAGCCTAATGTTTAATGAGGACCTGGGACATCGTGTCCTAGCCATGCCTCAACCATATTTGCAAAGAAGAAATGCTTGAGTTCCTTAATTGAATCATATAGAGGTAGAACTTGCTACAGATCTACGACGACTCCTTTGTAAGGATTGGATTCTGTTTCAGATATTTTCCTTTTGATGATATGTTTGCAGTTGTGGCGACTTTAGGGGCAACGGCAGCATTGATGGGGGCACTATTTGGCTTCAAAAGCAATAGAAGCCTCTTGCATGGGGCTGCTGCCGGAGCAATCGCCGGAACTTATTTCTACCTTGAGTTCATTAAAGCTTCGGTTGGTTTGTGGATTTCTTATGCCAATGGACCCGTGTCCTTCCTTCACTTGGTGAGTCCCTCAATACCTAATCATTGCTACAATGCTACCTTCTTAGTTCATTCGAACTCTCTTAATCCAGCAACTTTCCAATTTTTCAAAGGACGTGCATTCAATATGCTCAAATTCAAATAAAGATGTATTGATTTCTTACATAACCCTTTTTCTCCTGTTGATGAAAGTAGTAGCAAACATTTCCAGGGTGGAAACATAAAACATTTTACAGTTTAGCATTTCAATGTGGACGTGCATTTTGGAACATGTCAAATTAAAATTATGGACAAACAAAATGGGACAATTTAATTGTTTGCGTAGATTTAGCTCATCATTGTGGTGTGGATGTATTTGAATGATGATGCCCTTTTACGGACCCCTAATTCATTTTTTCACTCAATGTAATATTTGCAGATTGTGATAATTTCAGAACTTCTAAATCCGACACTGCTTTACTTGTTAGAACTGTTTGGTCCAGTAGGGATTCAGGTAACTCCATTCCCAATATCATTTAAATGAAACAACCTTTGAAAAGTTGAGAAAGCTAAAGGTGGATTTATATTGGGAAACATGCATCAAGTTTAGGATGTCGAGAATCAGATGGACACTGATCAAACAATCAATGAAGTCCAGAGATTAATCGATGCCGGAGGAGCCAATGTATCATCCGGAAGTTCAGTTCATTTGCTCCCAAAGACTAGAATCACACACAAGAATATATACAACAATTCAGGCAGTAGAATCTCCTGCCCAATTTGCCTTGAGGTATAAATCCTTCAGTCTGATATTCCTCTCTCTGAGTTTCTTATGCAGTGATTGCAGTCCTAATTTATGAGATGTGTGGTGGGTTCGATTCCTCCATATACCATCGTGTAGACAATTGCTTTCTGATCCAGCCACTTCCTTAGATTCGACTAATTACACAAGTAAAGGCAATGATAGTCCCAACCGGCCGCAGATTGGTTGGATGACACTCCGATGCTTATGTCGGCCTCCTCTCAAGAAAGTTCTCAATAGTAGAAGTTAAGTGTCTAGCATACCTCTTTAGGGTTTTCATTGTGTATTTTTTGAGTTGAGAGGGAGTTGGGCTTCAAACACCTCGTGCTTGGCTCATGCCCTCATAACGGCCTCGTGGCATGCATGATGTTTTTTCGAGTGCCAAGTCTAGTTCCGCCATGCTATCGAGCAGTGTCAACCTTGCATCCACGTCAACCCAATGACCGCATGCCTGCCATTCTACGTGTGGGCTCAAAGCCCTTAACCTGGCCTCTCAAAGCCCAAATGCCCTTAACTTCCGTTTGGCCCAATAGCCTATACAAACTTCGGATCTGCTCAACTTTTCACCCTGGTAGTCCAATTGTTTTTCCCTCCCAGGTCCAATTACGCTGTCCAGGATATCATGTCATAATTGACTCAGTCTCACCAATCTCATCTTTCCTCCCGAGTCGCTTCCTGGTCTCCTGGTCTGTCACCTCCACGTGCATTCGGGTTGCATGTGAGGGGGAGTGTTAAGACTTGTCCCACATTGCTCACGTAAGCCACCCAAACTTGGTTAATATAATCTGGAGATTACTCCACCTATAGCCAATTGGTTTTAGGTTGGAACCTTCCAAGAAATCTAACATGGTATCAGAGCTAGGTCTTGGGTGGTTTCACCTCGTTGGGAGAGTCTCATCAATCTCATCTTTCCGCCCGAGTCGCTTCCTGGTCTCCTCGTTTGTCACCTCCACGTGCATCTGGGCTGCACATGAGGGTGAGTAGTAAGACTTGTCCCACATTGCTCAGCCAATTGGTTTTAGGTTGGAACCCTCCAAGAAATTAACATGGTATAAGAGCTAGGTCTTGGGTGGTCTCACCTCGCGTGGGAGTCTCACCAATCTCATCTTTCTGCCCGAGTCGCTTCATGGTCTCTTGGTCTATCACCTCCACGTGCATCCGGGCTACACGTGAGGGGGAGTGTTAAAACTTGTCCCACATTGCTTACCTAAGCCACCCAAGCTTGGTTAATATAATCTAAAAGTTACTCCACCTACAGCCAATTGGTTTTAGGTTGGAACCCTCCAAGAAATCTAACAATAACAAGCAAAAATCTAATCTTGTTAAGGCTTTAACCCAAACTTGGTTTTGTGATGGTGTTTCTTGACTTTCTTATTTCATTTTTTTTTTTTTTTTGAACATATTTCATTTTTTTATACTGTAGGATTTTCAACATGGGGAAGTGGCTGGAATCTTGCCACTTTGTCACCACATATTTCATCGATCTTGCATTGCGAAGTGGCGTTCGAGGCACAGTTCTTGCCCCTTGTGCAGAAGGAGCCAATAACCAATTCTTGCCCCGTGTGCAGAAGGAACCAATAACCTTTTGATGTAGAGTAGCTCACAACAGAGAAGCCTAGTTGTTTAAGGAAAGAGAACTAGAGAAGCTGATAAGCTGATAAGCCCTCAAAAGTGTAAATAATGAGGCTTATCTCTTTTTTTTTTGTCACACACATGCATGTTATGGGTTTTAAACGATAAAAAAAAATGTCATGGCTTTTATACGATTTATATTGCACGTGGATGTATTTTGATAGTGTTAGGTGAAATTCGAGAATAAGGCGTGTTTTGACGCCACAGATAGTCAAAGGGGTACTCGAGCACCCAAGGCCACATTGGACTCCGCCACCAATTCCTGTGAGTCAATAAACGAAGCATCGGATAAGGCTCGGGAAGCCAAAAGGCCAAAAGAAGGTCAAAGGAAGGAGGGCAACAGATTGCCTAGAGGTTACCGATGTCGCTATATACCTTGATACCGGTATCTAGTAGTCAGAAATTCTAGATACCGGTGTCCTACTTTACCTTGATACCGGTATCTATTGTTGTTTTTGACAGTTTTTTGTGCCCGAACCTCCTTTTATCCTTCTGTGTCACACTTGCAGGTTTTGTTACTCTCTCTCTCCTCATTTAACCACATAAAGCACTTCTAGCTCAGAAAATAAAGTGGTTAAAAATTTATTTAAAAAATCAAATAGGGTGAAATTTAAAGAAAAATTTGAGTTAACTACTTGTGCAAGTAAAAATAGAAAATTCGCCAATAAAAAGAAGACTGGAGTGATTAATGGAGGTGCTCTTAAACACAGCCTACAATTCGCACCTCCAAATTTCTTTGTTTGTTTGCCAAAAGAATAATATGTGTGTCACTCGCATTTCCCCCATCCTTTTACCTAAAAATAATAATAATAATTTTAGGGACATTTTTTATTTTAACATCTATTTTATGATAAATTTGTCTTAATTCTGTGTCTACCAACCTTCGATATAATTTTTTAGACACATAATATGCTTAATATTCCTAAAAAAATAAACATTATCAATTCCTACAAAAATGTAGTGACTTGACTCATTACGAGAACCCCAAGTTTGTCCTAACGGGAACAGGGGATGTTGGGCCAATCATGACCGTCTGTGGTTGGCCATAGACGGCTCAGATCTGTTCAGCAACGGACAATTCTTATTTGTTTTTTTTTTTGGTAAAGAGATAAAAATATCATTAACAACACAACCTGATACAATAGGAGTTCATTCAAGCTTAAACCATCCAAAGCCCAACAAGTACATAACAAAGCTAAAACAAGAACAAGGCCTAAGAGCTAACTCCATCACCGGTGTCTGGGTGAGGAACAAAATGGCCAAGAGCATGCTTCGCCAAAGAGTGCGCACGCTGTACTATCGTCTGTGGCATCTTTGAGACCCTACAAAACGTCAGTTTTGCAATCTCCTTCCTCAGGCCGTGAATAAAAAAGGTGTCATGACGATGACACTCACTTCTCCTCCCTAGCTGCATAACGACATTAAAATAATCAGAAAAATATCAATAGCATTAAAATTATGACTAAAGCCCATTTAACCGCTTGATGAATCGCTTGGATCTCTGTTTGGAGAGAGTTGTTGCTATATGATGAAATTGAGTGTTGAGCAATAAGATGGCCATTAGGGAAGCTAGCTGTAAAACCTAATTTGTACCATGGATTCCCTTCCTTCCAAGCACCATCTATTGGGTCCCTCCTTATTCTAATTTTGTGGAGGCCCAATAATTTTGTGTTAGCCCAAGTTATTTGTTTTGGCCCAAAAGATTAAAATTAGTGGGCTTGTTTGTGGATAGAAGTTTCTACAATTTTTGGGAAGCACATGTCTTTGTCAGCTTCATATGGAAGCCGAATGGTCTACGAAATATACGATCTTTAATGGTCTTTGAAAATTATTCCAATTTGCAGCCTCCATTACGAGAATCCTATCAGAACATTAGTTGCCTTTGGAAGAAAAAATCGTACAGTGCTCTGTGTGCATGTGTACCGATTGGTGACTCAACGAAGAAGATCAAGTGCATCATTTTGTTTTTCATCTCCAGCACCTTTTGTACGTGAATTGTTGGGGCTGATTTGTGGCTATTTTCAGTTCTCTGTAGCAGCAGCTTGAAAGGGTTTGTTTACCCAAATATTTGGTGAGGTCTTTCCTCTTGCTTATTGTGACTTTGTTGGATACACCTTAGGGTGTTTGTGAGATCTTTGCATCTCTTGTAAAATCCATTTGTACGAACTTTGGTGATAGTGAAATCGGACTTCGGTCCCGTGGACGTACCTCATATTTTTTGGGGAACCACGTAAAAATCTCTTGTGTCTCGCTTGCTTCTTGTTTGCGCATTTCGGGTTCTTATTTGCTACGCATTTTATTTCCTCCGTGATTTCTTGTGGGAATTTTGGGTACTCTTTTTTTTCCCAACACCATCTCCAGGGAGGACGCAAGAATTAAGGATACACCCTGTTTCTTATTTGTTTGGATAAGATTTTAACGTCGCTCTTACAAGGCACAAGTGAAAGTGAGACGCACAATACTATTAAGAGAGTCCACCATCACTTGTGAGAAACAATACTAGTATAAGATTGGATGTGTCTCTAGTATTTTTACCTCAAAAAATATACGAAAAGTTATATTCATTGTTCCACTAACTTGGCTTTTGACTTTTCATGATTTTCGAGACAAGTTATTCTCTTGACATACATCAAATAAATTTTTTTCAAAAAACTAGAAAATAAAAAGGGCAAGTTAGACGAACAGTGTGAGATCCCACTTCAAAAATCTATGCAAATTTAATTCGATATATAAAGAAACCAAGCAATTAATGTACAAAAGCTTTTTAAGTCATTTGTTGGGCTAAGGACATCTCATTTGGCTCCTCACTTTAACTTTTGAGTTAAAGTAGGGGGTCAAACCCCCCCCAAAACCTCCAATATTAGCCTCTCTATACTCCCTCTTCAAATTATTTTTGCTACAGTACCGTACCAAATTTGGTGCGGCACTGTTCACGCATCACTTCTTTTTTTATTGTTTCTTCCGGTTACTTTTTCCCCGGTTGTGTCCAGAAGAGAGAGAGGGAGGGGAACAGGAGTGGGGGTGGGGTCATTGCCACGTGGCTAACTGGGTGTGGGGGAAAGAGAGTAAATGTGTGGGTTCTGTTGAAGAAGTAGAGTACTGTAGAAATAGTAGAGTTTTGCAGCTGGACAAAGTACAACTCGGTGGAAATAAGAGAAAAGTTTTTTTTTTAATTTTTTATTAGACTAATGGAGTATTATTCCACCACTAGTGGCGGAATCTGTTTGGCCTGTTGCACTCTCGACGAATATTGGTGAGGTCTTCGTCACCTCCACGCCTTTACTCCATCATTCACCAACCAAGTGTCCTCATGAGAGAGAGAGAGCGAGAGAGAGATGATTACTCCTATCCCTATACAAAAAAGAATTGCATTTGCATAAACCCTTCAATAGAGACCCCCCACTCTGATAATGGAAATACACAGTACTCTATTTCTCTTCTTCTTCTTCATCATTCTCAATATCTACAGTGGGTTCGTTAATTCTCAGTCCATAATCCCGCCGGCGAGGTTCGATGGGTTCGTGTACAAAAACCGCCTTTCGACCGGCATCGACTCGATCGCCATCGAGGCTTTCTTGGACCCGGTTTGCCCCGATAGCAGAGACTCTTGGCCTCCTCTGAAACGAGCAATAGAATACTACGGCTCTCGCGTCTCCCTCCTCGTTCACCCCTTCGCTTTGCCGTGAGTAATTTCATCTTCTCTTGTTTTACTCATAATATCACTCTTTCCGTTTGCGAAGAAAATTAAGTTAAAAAGATTGGATTTTTTTTCCTCGTTCGACTTACGCAAATCTAGACTAGGCCCTCGCAGCCAGCACTAGGGATATATAAGAAATTAGTTTGTTACGGCCTAAACCCAAGCATTGAACCAAACGGGAGTGTATGGGTGAGCTTACGCTAACCTCAACTAATCCCTCCCCGGCTAGGACTAGGTAATGTACCATAAATTACTTTGTTGCAGCCTAAATCTAAGAATCGAACCCGGTTAAGTTGGACCAAACCCACTAACCAACAGGATTAAGCTGGATTTTTTCTTTACTTGGGTGCATAATTTCAGTCACCCGTAGTGAGAGTGGAAGATTGGGATATATGCTCCAAACTAATCAAAAGGCTTAACTTCGTTTCCTTCGAAGATTTTTAGTGTCTTTTTCTGACTCATTGATGGATTTTTGGATGTTGTCAGCGTGTCTGCATCTGATTGGAGAACTGAGACGTACCATGTTCTTGGTCATTCTTTCTCCTCTGGGTGCCCCACTGCCCCCCATAATATTTTGATTTCGATAAGTTGAAAGATAAAAAGGGATAATCCTACGCGTACAGAAGATTGGGACCAGAAAATGTACCCATCTGCTTGGGGGACCCACTTTTGGGTCCCGCACGATCGATCCGAACCGTTCATTACTCTTAAAAACAATTTCCGAGGGCCCCCACAAAATTTCAACTCAATCGGACGGTTAAAAGTGTGTATACCAAAGTCCCACCGTTTCAATCAAAATTGTCCCAAACTTTTGTACCCCTATCACGATCCAATAAAAAGTCTGTAACTTTTGAAAATTACCCATTTATAAATAGCAATAAGTGTACTTGAAAGTTGAAAAAGGTATGGATAACTTAGAAAATAATGTCATTGAATTAAATTCGAAAACACCATGTGTACCCCAATTGTACACCATCAAATCCCGACCTCGAAAACACCATGTGTACCCCAATCGTACACCATCAAATCCCGACCGTCCAAATACATTTTTCAACGTTCCGGATCTGAGCGTTGAATTAAATTATAAGTGCATTAATGTTGCCAAACAAGGTGGTTTCTGTTTTTCCTTTTTACCATTTTCGAGTTTAGGTTCTTAGCCAAATAAACGGCGAGAGTGAGAGTGGGAGGGAGTTCTAGTTCTTGTTGGGACTACGATCATGAATTAAAGCAGGAGTTGTGGAGGGAAATGGAAAGATAACAAGATAGAAGAAGCTAAACTTATTTCTTTACTTTGTCCATTGTCCTATTTTGTAGGAAAATACCTTTTATAAATCCATGACCCAAACAGCCAAACACAACCTTAATAGTCTTTAGATTTGGGCAAGTTTCCTTGTTCTTGGGGCATCTTTCGTCCCAGACTTCGTTGCCATTTGCGATCATAACCAAATTCCCCCGATAAAGAAATTCAAACAGGCGTGAGGTTTCTTGTAAAGTGTCAAATAGAGTCGGCTTAGTCACTTATGATGATTATGCAAGATGCATAGCAAGATTTTGATCAAGTATATTGTCAATGTGGAAGCTGAGTTGTGAATTTCAGTAGACTGACAAATGACAAGGTTACTCCAAGCTGCCGCTTGTATGTAAAAAAGTTCTAATTGCGTGTATCTTTTCAGGGCCTTAACTGATTGCACTAGGAAGTTCTAGCTTTCTTGTACCTTAACATGATTGCACTAGGAAGTTCTACCTCTCTTGTAGTTTTACAGTCACCTTGGATTTTATTTGCTTGGCTTCTATTGTAGATTTCATTTTGAGTGCCAATTCGTTAGTGAATGAGTATTGACTGTTTATATTTAGTACGATTTTGGAGAAAGGTTAATGGATTAGTTCTGGAAATTGCAGTTACCACGACAATGCCTTCGCTTCTTCTCGTGCTTTGCATATTGCAAATAAGCTTAATGCTTCTGCCACATATGACCTGCTGGAGTTGTTCTTTAAGCACCAGGTAAGAACTACTCGTTAGCCCTCAATTGATGGCGGTTTAGCCCTGCTTTCGAACATTTGATTGTTTCGTCTTACTTTCAACTTGAGAAAGATTTTTTTTGGGTCTGATGCTATTGTTTTGGTCATTAGTGTCGGATTACCCCTTGATCTTTAGAGTTATCTATACCCTGCAACTAGATTTTGAGAGTGTACTCTTGATTTTTAGCATTTTCCTTCTTGGTGTATGTAATCTGCCTTTACCTTTGTTATGCTGGAAGAACCGGATTCCTAAAGCTTGAATGTCTGAAGTTGTAATCCCACATATTAAACTTAACGCAAACATGTTTATGACATCAGCTACGTTCTTTTCTCCATTACGTCGTTCTTATTGGGATATGTATTGGGCTAAACTCGGTGGATTATTAAATAGGAGGAGTTCTATGGCCAAGCAACCTTCAACATGTCCAGGGCAACTATTGTGAGTCGAATTGTGAACTTGGCTAGCAAAGCAGTTGGTAACTCCTACCAATCAGCAGTTGCATCTGGCTTTACTGACAGGAAAACTGATCTCATGACAAGGGTCTCGTTCAAGGTAAGGATCGACTACTGCTGTGGAATACGTGTTTAGTGATCGATGCAAGCTGGGAACTCTCTATCTTCCTTTCAGAATGTTTTTCGACTGTTTCCTTAATAATCATCAATCATTTGTTTTTCGTCGCTGTTTTGGGCAGTATGGTTGCTCGAGAGGGGTGTTTGGAACGCCTTTTTTCTTCGTGAATGGATTTGCATTGCCTGACGGTGATTCGACAATGGACTATGGCGAATGGAGGAGCATCATTGATCCATTACTAAAAGAACAGGCCACAGGATGAGGGGAGGAACTTCTACATTTCTTATGAAGAAAGCTTTTCCACTGTTTGTATTTGCACAAGCTAATAACACAAATAAAAGAGCTATAACTTATGTGATATCTCTTAAAGGTCTCATATTGAATTGAGCAATTAGCTGTTGCAAAAAATTGAATCGCTGCTTAAGGAAATTGGGTGTTCCAGCTTGTTTCACGAAAGCGGAGGCTCTGCCAACCCCAATCCAGACCATCTAATAGTGTTTTGGATGGTTCCTATTTTAAATAAAACTCTTGTCCCCGGAAGAGTTTTATATTAAATACGGACCATTGATCGCCGATACAACGGTTCCAGATGTGGTTGGCATGGCCTGCCGACCCATGGGGACTACAAACCCATGCGGACTACAAAGTCCCTGCGTCCTTGTTTCACGGTGAGGGGAGGCAGAGCTCACGGCAGATTAGGATAATGGGCCTGAATTGTGAATAGGAATGGATTGAAAGTAAGACCAGTTAGTCACAGAAATGGAAGAAACCACTACATGGAGGATTAAAATGCAGTCTTGTAGGTAACTCTTGTCAGTCTTCCAGAAAAGGAAAAAACAGCAAACCAAATTTCCGAAAGCTCAATTCCAATATATTGGAGCTGAGGAAGGTTAACAATTTACATATAATAAGCGCTCTCGGTTTATGAAAAGGGCATATCTAATACACGAAGCTCCCGCGCGCATTCTAAATTTATGGCTTGAGAAAATGCTAGATAAAACAGCTAACTCTCACAGAAAATATAGGTGACAACTTAAGAAAACATCATTGGGGGTCCTCTTATGGCAAACACAGGTAGTGCCTCAACTGATAGAGTTTTGATATGACATATACGTTGAGGTTCAACAATTGTGTTTGTTTTTTTGCCAAACATACAAGGGTGTAGGCACATACCATTTTGTTTATCTCCTATGTGTATTCAAATAATGCACGTCATGAATACATATTGAACTCACCATATTCCAAAACACATATAGATATAGGGATGAGCTGTAAACCCAGACATTCTGAGTTCGAAACTTGCCAACCTCTTGGGTCATCTACGACGGCTTTTCTTGTGAATTCTTTAGTCCCCGAGGGCCTCGTGGATGGAATATCTTTAACTGGACCAGGAGGTGTGCGTGAGCTAGCCCGAACACCCCTAACCAAGAAAAAAAAACACGTAAGTAAGACGTGAGGTAGACTTGGTAGTAAATTCCCAAAAAAGGCCTACTCTTTCAAACACATCTTAAATTCGGCCCATCCAATTTTTGCCCACATTCGGCCCAACAATTAACTAACCGCCTCAAACCGGGTATGACAGTTTAGGGCAGTTTCGAAACCCGGTGATATATATCCTCCACACAGTACACAGACTAGCGGTTGGGGCGTTGTTGAAGATACGAAGCCGAACACAGAAAAGGGGCTTTCCATCCTTCGTTGAGCACAAAAATTTCATCTTTTTCCGAACAAGGTAACTGAATTCTCTAATCAGATCCTGATTTTTCCTTCTCTTTATTGCCCTAATTTTCGTACTGTAATCGTTTCTGTTGCATTTGTTTTGACTTTTTGTATTGATAATGATTATATTACACAGGTTTTGTGACCTATGGCGTTCGGGTATTTGAATTTTTGTTCTAATTAATGAATGTTTTTTTGTTGCATGTGTCGAAGATGGATCGATACCAGAGAGTTGAGAAGCCAAGAGCGGAGACACCGATTGATGAGAACGAGATTCGGATAACGAGTCAGGGGAGGATGCGCAGTTATATCACATATGCCATGACTCTGCTTCAGGTTTATTTTCTAATTAAATTCCTTTTATTGAATGCCTGCAATGTACCACAAAGGGGAAAATGAATGGATGCAACTTTTGAATGTGAAGTAACTTCTGAAGTAGTGTGGCGGCATCATGCTTATATGAAGCTTTCCTTCGATGTCGGGCTACCCAAATTAAATACACTATGCAATTGAGTGGAATAACTTATCTGTTTCGTATGGCGTGTTCTCATTCTATAGTCTTGCAATATGTGATTATGAAGTCATAATCGCGCTGTTACTGGAGTTTTTGTATTAATCTTTCAAAATGGTATTTAGTTTTGTTTATTTTTTTGCGGTAAATGGCATTAGTATCTCATGGAGAATAATAAATTGCATACCTGTGTTCAAACTATGCCCCATTATTGGTTTTTGGGACCTTACTGAGATGACGCTATATGATAGGGATAGGTTGTGGCTTGTGTAATAGTCCGTGCTACTCTTGGAAACACTCCAGGAAGATGGTGGATTCCTAGTAGTAGAATTAATGGCTTCGTCACTACTTTTCGTCCATTATTGTGCAAGATAGATCTAATTTAGGAACTCCGTGACTGTTTTACCGTTGCAAGACGGATCAGAATGGCAGGATGCTGTGGTAGCGGTAAATTTTAGTTTATGTGAGATCTTCTGTTTCTCTTATTTGCTTGTTTCTATGCTTTCTAGGAAAAAGGTTCGAATGAAATTGTGTTCAAGGCAATGGGCAGAGCTATCAATAAAACTGTTACAATTGTGGAGTTAATCAAGGTTGTTATGCTTTTCATCTCTTTGTTTACCTTTCTATCAAGTGCTTCCATGCAATGTTAATGCAGTTGTACTAGACTAGTTTTACGATGATTAATTTGTAACATTTCAATGCTCTCTGTAATACAGAGGAGGATTGTTGGTCTTCATCAAATTACATCAATTGCGTCCACTGATATAACTGACACATGGGAGCCCCTAGAAGAGGGCCTTCTTCCGTAAGAGTGCTCAGAACCTTATCTTTGATGAGCAAGTTTTGTATTCTGGTTTTGGAATAGGAATTGGTCTCTCCATGTAGAATTGGCTATTGTGACAAAAAGTTATGTTTGTCGTCCTCTCTTAATATGGCATTTAAATGTATGTTTGTTTTGTCTGCAGTCTAGAAACCACCAGGCATGTTTCAATGATCACAATAACCCTCTCAAATAAGGAGCTGAATACATCCTCCGTTGGGTGAGTTAGTCTATGTCACTTTCTTTTTCACTCGTTTGTAGTGCTTTTTGCATCTCAAAGTAGGTTATCTTCTTTGTTCTTGCTTGCCGATATTCCAATTCCTTGATAAAACATCTTAAATATGCTCGAGTGTTGATCATCATCAATCTTAGGTCTATGATTGCACCTATTTTTTTACATGTTAGATACAAAATGAATCATTTGTCACATGTCAGATTTTTGTAAAATAAGCTATCCATGCAAGTCCTTGTGTATGATACTGACTTCCATAGTGTCCTCATCCAATAATGTTGACATCGAGAGGTGGTAAGTGTATATTCAAAGCAGTTGGCGGTAAAGAGTGACACTATAGGACGTGTATCCAACTGTTTGGCTTCCCATAAAATGTGTGCATACGTGTGCTATTTTTTTCCTTTTATTTGTTATCTTTGTTGATGATTAATAGATTCCACGGTGAATGAATTAGCAGATTCATCAAACTCGTGTATTTGTTACCCGTTGCAGGTACCAGCCTCCAATACCAGCTGACCAGGTCAAGGCATTTGCTGAATTTGATTATGAAGGAGGTAAAGTTACATTATCATCTGTGCACAGGTTCTGGTTCTCTGTTTTTCATAGTACGGGACTTATTCTGGCATCTTTTGTCATTCATAAGGATCGCCTACTGGTCGAGGACGAGGCCGTGGTGGTCGAGGGAGGGGAAGGGCTAGAGCAACTTACGGTATGATTTCATACGGTTCCTTTTGCTTTTCTAGTCCTTTGGGTGTGTTGGTGGATCACTTGTCTGGTTCTCATTGAAGTAAAATGGTTTTAAAATATGGGAGCTTCTGGCTCTGAATTTGGTTATAATTATAGTCCCTCCCTCCCATTTTGTTTGTCTTTCTTTCAGCATTGCTACTTTGTTTCCCAGTTTCAAAAATATTGGGAAGAGTGTTTTAGGTCGGGATAGTTTTGGAAACTGAGGAAATTTTATTTTCTGAATTTCGGATGTAGACAATCTGTTTTGGACTGCCCAGAATGAAAAGTTGGACAAACAAGATAGGACTAAGTGATTAATAGTGGTGATATTTTCTGACACGGCAGTCAAATCTTGTTTCAGGGAATGGATATGCAGCTGCTGAGTATGATGATGGAGGCAGGGAAGGGAATCGTGGCTATGCCAGGGGAAGGGGTCGTGGGAGAGGTCGTAACTTCCGTGGGCGTGGAAGAGGAGGGTTCAATGGTCCTCCTGTTGATACTCAATATGATGCTGGAGGTTACAACCAAGAAGCTCCTTTCCAAGGCCGTGGTATTGCTTCATATAAATACTCCAAATGACCTCATGAGTCAGAATTAAAAACTTGTTTCGATTGATGGCAACAAAGCAACATTAGAATCGCCAAATCCTATTCCTGGAACCATTCTTGGAATTGAGAGTTGCTAGTGTGAATTTTACCTGTTCTTTTGTTACGGTGACTTATCTTTTGTTTACTTGTAGGTCGTGGACGTGGGATGGGATACCGCGGAAGGGGTCGTGGTTTTAGATCTAATGGCCCTGTTCATGCAGCTGCTGAAGGTGCTTAACTAGATTCCCGTGGACACAATTGCAGCGTTTCTGCTTTATAATGTGTTTGGATGTCTGCTTCTCTTTCCCTACTAATTTTAGTTGGAGGAAGCTAGTGTAGACTAATTTTACAATTTTGAAACTGCAGCCCATGTTTGTCAGTTAATTCATTTTCCCTTTTTAAATTTATTTTTTCATAAAGGTGCGTAGATGCTCGAGCAACTTCAGTGTTCTTTGCTCAGTGAGCATCATTTTCTTTCATTTGTATCTTGCTTATGGAGTTTTGGGGACTCGTACTGTATTCGCGTGTTCGATGAAGTCAGTGTAGATTAGCATAGAAGTAGTAGCTTGAATACCAGTTTTGAATAAGGAGATGTGTAAAAACTAAGGTTGTAAGTTTTCCCACTAAAGCAATTTTGGTCGCTTATTTGTTAATTTCATATAGTTGATCGAATTGTGTATTCAGTGTTCTTGATACTCTTGAGCTAAACAAAGGGCCCGTGTTGATGGTTCTGTGCCCGATGGATGCAGTAGATGAAAGAATTTCGCAGCGTCACTCAGTGATAGTATTATCACAGTTACTTGTGATAATTGATCCACGGATAATCACATCGTCTACTAGCTGAGTTTCAATTAAAGTCGGATTTGTGCCTCGGTGTACTGACCCAACACAGACGTTGATAGCACGTGGGTTGGGGCTGAATCTCAAATCAAAGGCTTCACGAGACAATTAAGCCATAGCTGAACTTTTTGATTTTTTGATCGGCAAAAGTAACATTTTACTATTAGGGAAGGGGAGGGGAGTTTCAATCAAAGGTTGGAAAATGGACAATGCTAGGGATACATAACTTTTTGAAATGTACAACTCAGTCATTTCGGGACTATTTCGGGTCCTATACGGATGATCAGAGTCGTTCATATTCTTCAAAATAATATATTATTATACCCTGTAAAAAATCAACTCAATTGGATATCGGTAAATGCTCTATCTGTTTATCCAGTTTTTTTGTTCAAAACAAAAAATGAATAAACGGATGAAGCATTTATCGATATCCAATTGAGCTGATTTTTTACGGGGTACAATGAAATATTATTTTAAAGAACATGAATGTCTTCGATCTTTAAAGAACATGAACGTCTTCGATCTTTAAAGAACATGAACGTCTTCGATCATCTGCGTGAGACTTGGAATGGGCCCAAGTAAAAACCTTTGTACATTTTATGTACAATTTTTCTGTACCCATATCTTTTTCGTTGGAAAATACACCATTGGGCAAAGTCCAAAACACCAGATAAAACGATGAAAAACATACACCTCAGGGCGCCCAGATCAGACAATAACAACTCATAAAACAAAAGAACGTAGCCAAACAACGTGGGTTAAGCCCAGCCCAAGAAAACCCTAAACCTAATCTACTCATGTGCAAAACAAAAACTGAAGAACCTAGCCAAACAACGTGGGCTAAGCCCAACCCAAGAAAACCCTAAACCTAACCTACTCATCCGTACAAAACAAAAATTGTTGCCGTCCACCAACTTCAGGCAGCCGAACAAACCACCACCGCCGACTCGCCGCATCAAAAAACACCAAACCACCACAGATAAATTTGTTTAAGTGATATTTATAATCAAGAATTACATCTGAACAGTTTATGTGAAGCTCGTTGCTTCGTCGTCCATAGTTGTCATTGCGATTGAAAATTTAACGAGCTCTTATAGGACTTCTTAGCAAGTTACTTCAAGAACTGTCTCATGCCTAGATAAGCAGAAATGGTTACCACGTGAATTTGCTAGATGGTGTCTGTAAATAGTAAGCTCACTCCAAATCAGATGGTTTTCCAAGTGAGAGACAATTTTTAATGGTCAATCTCATCGGGATCTAGTGAATTCAACGATTACAGTATAAACGTGCTTGGGTACTTTTTGTGCAAAGACCAGCTGATCGATTAGTTGTGAGACAAGTTCGGTCTTGCCTTATCCTAGAGCATGGTGTTGGAACCTGTCAAGTGCATAATACTAGCCCAATCACCACCCAAGTTGTTAGTTCACTAGGATTTTCTCCCTCAACATTTGGTCCTAACATAGGGGCAGTGGCGTCTCCCACAGAAGGGTGTGTGGTGTTAAGGACAATGGCTCCAAATGGGTATTTGGAGTAGTTTATGGACGTACTTATTTAATGTACCAACAAAAGATTCCAGCTCCAATGTTTCCAGTCTCTCACAATTTTAGTTGGGGGAAAATGCTGCATCTCCATTCTTAACTTGCGTGCAACCTTTTTATTTTAAAGAAATGTTTTTACAAATCTATGACTTTGTAAAGATAAGCTAACTTCCAGATTTATTAATAAGTCCTTTATTTACTCGTTATCAGTGTAGTAAAACTTTTCGGCTTTACTTTCTCTAGATCAGACAAGTGGTATTTGTAAATGTTTCCTTGCCTTGTGAAATTACACTCCTCTTTCCCTGTTAAGAGTTGTTACCTAAACAACTTAAATGACATCCAAAATTTAACACCCCTTTGGGCGGAGGGGAAAAGCGAGAAAAGAAAGAAAACGGAGCGGAAGTGAACTCTCTTCCTTGTTAGGATGACCAAAGCAGTGGGAGAGGAAGAGAAACAGTGAGATTCCAGAATCCCTTAACACCCCCCGCCCGTTTCTCGCCAATTTTGACGCGATTCCGTGAGAAACCGATCGTCGGTAGCACGTGCGGTCCACCCCGTTGTTGGATCGTCGTCGTACCTGCATCGTTGTCTTCGTCTCGTTGAGGCGAAGCCGGATCTGTTATCAAAATTGAGTTTTGAGGTCGCCTGAGATGAGAGAGGCCACCAGAATGGGAGGGAGAGAGAGTGATTTCTCAGGGTTATTTGGATGACACAGTGAGAAATTCCTCCCCTTTCTTTTCTTTTCTCACTAGTAAGGGATCAGATCCCTCCCCTTTCTTTTCTTTTCTTCTCTCCTCTCACCAGCCAAAGGGGCAGTAAGTGCTTGAAAATAACACATTACTACAATTTTCACACACACTAGAAGGCAAATTTGGAAATGTATTTATAAGGAGTTTAAAAATTACTAATACTATATTTCTACTCTGTCCTAAATTGTTGGATCTTTACGAAAATTCATGTAAAATTAAGTACTTCCGCTCATATTTTTTTGAAATTTCTTTGCATCATATTAAAGATCTCATCAAGTACTATAGTTTGGTGTAAAGAAACTCAAAATAATGCACGACTTTTCGTAAGAACGAGCTATTTGGGATGGAGGGAGTATTTAAAATAGAAAAACTTAGTACTCCGTCCATCCAAATTGCTGGTCTCTCTTTCTATTTTCGGATGTCCCAAAATGTTGGTCCTATTTCTAAAAACAACTATCAAAATATATCAAACTTCCAGGTTTACCCTTAAAAGTACTTTTTTCCTCCCAATTTATTTCACAGTTTTTGAAATTCATATCATTTTTAAAATGTTTATATCTTTTAGTATATAATATTTTTTGTGATTTTTAAAACTTTGTATAAAACAACTAATTGAGATTTATCAAACAAGATCCATCTTGCATATTTTTTGAGATCCATATTGAAAGATATAAACAATTTAAAACCACTTAATAAACTTCATATTTTTGAAAGATAATTTTGGAACTATAAAACAATAATTTTGTCTCCTTAAAAAGTTGCATTCCCCCAAAAAACGAGCAATTTGGGAGCGAGGGAGTAACAATTAAAAAGAAAAACATTGAAAAGGCATTAATATCTATTGCTGATGAATGTCTCGAATGTAAGACAAGTGAGCTTTTCATTTAACCCCAAGGTGTTGTCTATGTGGTCAATGCTTAGCATTTAGTAAGAATTTGCTCTCTCTTAATGTTTTGGGTTTGAAACCTCTCAGGTGCTATTAAATCGTATAAGTGTTTACACCATAAAATTATCGTTTGTTGATATCGAAAAAAAAGTGATCATTCTTGAAATCGCAAAAACACATAGTTTTCTCCAACACATATAGAAGTTAAAGAGAGGTTCTTTGTTGAGTATTGTTTCGTTTTGTGGTCTTTTGGTGTGGTCAATTCTCTCTGGTTTTCTTCTTTTCCTTGAAATTGACTTTTAAAAAAAAACAAAAGAGACAGAGAAAAGAAAAAGGAAAAAAAAAGGCGGTGCAAATTTCTGATAATTAGTACAAAAATGCCCATATAATAATAAAAACATCTGTGGAGAAACCCGCGTAATTATGCACATGGAAGTATCATATGGGAAGATTCGAGAATTCATAATAATATATATTTTATTTTATGAATTGTTCCCAGGAATGACATTTCACATTTTTCCGCCACAAACACCGGGAGAAGGAAAATTTTTAGTACCGGTCAATGTTTTCTGAAGCACCAACAGATTTATACAATCCGTTTAAACGGTTGAGGCTCGGCATCCGAGAGATTTGAAATTTGGATTTTCAGATTTACTCCCTAGCCTCTTACTGCCTCTTAAGGCTCTGTTCGCCTGTTGAGAAATTAGTGCAAGAAAATTATTCTTGATAAAATTATAGTGATGTGAAGTGAATGAAAACTAAATGTATATTTCTTTCTGCGTTCATTTGCTATAAGAGAGCGAAGAGATAGTTAAAAAAGTAGTAGTTTAATCATGTAGAAACGAGATTCCTGTAAAATCTTGTGTTACGTGTTTTGAGGGAAAGTTAATCCTAGTTGGAAAGTCAGAGATATGAGTCCCATAACTTTTTTGCTAACCGAACTAACTAAAAATGCAAGAAAGTCAAATATCATCATACTTCCTTTCCTTTCCTTTCCTTGTAATTGAATGGCGTCTAAAGTGCTGTCAATTCTATGGGGGCCAGTCTAGCCACGGATTTAATTGGGCTTTCTACTAGTAAAAGATTGAATTGTTGTATGAGGATATAAGTCGAAATGCACGTAAACTGACTTGGATAACCTGACTCATCAAATCAAAAGAAACGGTTGAGGCTTGGACTACAGAGCTCCATTAGACGTGTACACATTGGTGGTTCTAGGAATTCTCACGAGGGTGTTTAGAAACTCTACTACGGTCCTCTAGAAATCATAACCGTACCTAAACAAAAAATATATATATTCTACTAATATCAACAATGCCACCAAAAAACAAAAAGTATCTAGCATATTACAATTGCCCTCGATGTCTTTTCATATTTGAAACCATTGCATAATAGCATCAATATCAACGATGTCAAATACATCACTCTCAATATAAGTAATCAAGCAATTGTTCATTGACTGATCTCCCATTCAATTGCGCAGATTGTTCTTTATGTACTTCATGGTTGAAAAACTTCTTTCAACTATTGTTGCAGCGACAATAAGAGTCAATACCAATGCTACAAGCTGATAGACCAATCTATATATGACATGCTTATTTGTCTCCACTAACTTTGCAGCAAGATCACGTTTGAATTTCAACAATTAAATTTCAGTATCTTACCTGTGTGTGTGTGTATGAGAGAGAGAGAGAGAGAGAGAGAGAGAGAGAGAGAGAGAGAGAGAGAGGCCCGGCCGAGAGACTCACTTTTTTCCAATTTCAACTCCAGAGAAAGAGACGAGAGAATATAACCCAATGTGGCAATGTTTCCCCCATTTCTTTTCTTTTCTTTTAGATTTTTTCTTTTCCTTATTTATTTTGTAATGGACTCTAATTGGGTTGGGTATTAAAATATTTTGCGTGCCTATTTATTGGGTTGAGTGTTCAAATTTTTTTTGGATTGGGTGTTCAAACATTTTGGGTAAAGTGTTCAAAATGGCAATATTTTTTTTTAAAAAATAATTTTTTACATGTATTTTTTTAAAAATAAATAAATAACAGGGTGTTCGGGTAACCACTCTCGCTCAAGGTGGAGCCGCCTCTGCATATACAAATCAATTTCAAAGTTTCTATAGAAATGAGGCTTTTCTTCTACTCAAATAAAAACATCTAAATGTGTTAACCTTTGTTTTAAGTTATGTTATGAAGTAATTTCTAAACAAATAGAAGTACACATCCAATGGTTTTCATCATTTTTATACATCCAATATTTCAGGTGTTTTGTGTATTGTACGACTCATAGGTGACTCTTATCCGATGTACAGAGTCAAGCGTAAATTTCACAGAAAGACAATGGAATATGGTGCAACTAACTATTCTACAATTATATGATCACATACTTTTTAAGCACACAACAACGGTTCTTATCGTGCGAAATGTGTGCGCTATAAAACACGCAAGTGGCCCTAAAACTTCGATATTTTGATTCAAGCGGAGGTTTTTGCAGTCTCGGTGACATAAAAAAACCTAAATATTGTTATCTATCCACGTTTGCAAACAACAAAGAGAGAACGTAAATAAAAACCACTAAGTGTTTTTGTAAGGACGAGTTTAGAACTTTATCCTAACTAATCTGAGCACGAATACATGGAAACCAAATGATGATTTAATACAACGCATCTTTTCAAACGCCGTACTTAACTAACTTTACATGAAATGAAAGAATTACTGTCACTCAGAAGATTTTGAAAAGAGAAAAGAAACAACTTTTAATGGGGTTTGGCCTCCTTGAGATGTACATTGAACAAACCTATGCTTTTAGATCCACCCTGTATCATCAAATCATTAGGCCAACAAAAAAAAAAAAAAAAACCCCTAGGAATCCCCTGTCAATAAGATGATTGGAATTTTCCACATCTAAGGTCAAAGGGTAGCCATGTGAGCTTCAATCAGATGACTCTAATTTGAAGCAAAAATATTCCTAGAAAGAGAAGCCATTGAATAGGTTGTATTTACCTTCCTATAGCAACAACCGCCAAAAAGATTAAACTAATTATATAGAAAGATGAGGGTGAAAAAGGAATAAAATTTTAGAGATTAGATTAATTATATAAATTAAATCAATTTGGATCTAATTTTTTGATCAATTCACGGCTCTTCTGTTGGGAAAACCATGTGAGTACTGGAGGTAACGTGGGAAAATTAAATGAATTTTTGAGAATTTCTTGAGGGTGGCTGCGAGTAAAATGGGATAAAAACATGATGGACCACATGGGAAGTTATTGGCTTAAGATGGGTCACAGACCCTTATTTAAGACGCACTCGTTGGGTTTGTCAAAATCACTTAATCAAAATACAGTACTCCCTAATCTTCTTCCTCAATATTTTCCAACATCTTGTTGTCTTTCGCTATTCGCAGACGAAGAAAAATGGCGAAAAGAGGCATTCTTGCTCTGGTGATCATCTCCATTTGCAATGTTTTCATCAATGTGGACGGGTACACGGCTTCTGGATGGGTTCAAGCTCATGCTACATTCTACGGAGGAGCCGACGCCTCTGGAACAATGGGTACGTACCTTGTACATTTCTAGTTTACCACTTTTAATGTTCTTGGTTTTTTTGTTCTTTTGAAGTGAAACGAATCGAAGCAATGCAGAGTTGAGTTTTTGGTGTAATTTATTCGGTAACTTATGAAATGACTTGGTTGGAAACAGCTGGAGCTTGTGGGTACGGTAACACGTATTCGAGTGGCTATGGGGTTAGGACCGCAGCTTTGAGTGGTGCATTGTTCAACGACGGGGCTGCATGTGGGCAATGCTACAGGATCATTTGTGATTACTCCCAGGACCCACAATTTTGTATTCAAGGAACAGAGGTTACTGTCACCGCGACAAACCTTTGCCCAGCTAACTGGGCTGAACCAAGCGACAATGGAGGGTGGTGCAATCCTCCCCGCCTACATTTCGACATGGCTCAGCCTGCTTGGGAACAGATTGGGATTTACGTCGGTGGGATCGTGCCAGTATGGTACCAAAGGTATTTATAACCAAATATTGGCACAATAGCCCAATTGCTTACAAAAAAATTTATAATATGTATGTAATCTTGTGGCTTATATGGTTTTGGTCCTCGTGTGTGGATGCAGAGTTCCATGCCAGAAACACGGTGGAGTTAGATTCACAATCAATGGACAAAACTGGTTTGAACTGGTATTGATAACCAATGTGGGTGGGGCTGGATCTATTCAATCTGTATCAATCAAAGGCGACAACACCGGTTGGATGACAATGTCATGGAACTGGGGAGCTTGCTGGCAATCCAATGCCTATCTCAATGGCCAAGGTCTCTCCTTCATGGTTACGACAACTGATGGAGAAGTTCAATATTTCAATGACATTGTGGATTCAAACTGGCAATTTGGCCAGACCTACTCTAGCTCAGTTCAGTTCTGAAGTTGAAACTGCCATTTCAGGGCTCAGGGTTTCTGTTGCTGCGGCGTGCTTTTTTATTTTTATTTTATAGAAGCAGCCCGCCATTCTTTTTTGGAATTTACACTTTTGGGTGGGATAAATATAAAGTTGATGGTTGAGACAGAATGAGCCCATGAATTTCCAATTGTTTGTAAACTGCTCACAGGGTCGTTGTTTTCGATCTAATGGCCCGATGCATGCAGCTGCTGAAGGCGCTTATACTACTAAACTACTTAATTTAGACACAATGCAGCGTTTCTGCTTTATCATGATAAACTTGCTTTGCTATTTCATTCATTTTCCACATTATCAAAATTTTAATGTGGTAAAGTTGGGTTGATGCTCGATCAACTTGACTGTTCTTGTTCAGCGAGCGAGATTTTATTTCATTTGTATCTTGCTTGTGGAGTTTTTGGGGCTCTACTGCATTTTTGTTGGCTATATATCAAATGTGTAGATTAGCATAGAAGTAGCTTGATTACCAGTTTCGAATAAGGAGTTATACGTAACAAGTACAGTTGTAAGTTTTCCAGATAAAGCAATTTTCGTCGCTTATTTGTAAATTTCATATATATTGTTGTCCTTATAATAATGAGCTGAATAAAATGATGCGGTTTTACAATCTCATATCCAGCTTCTATGTTCTATCTCGTACTACCTCGGTTCATCTCCCATTCGACAGTGTTTTTTTAATAACTGGGTATAATGAGCTCACTAATCCAGAAGGGGACAGATGCAACACATGCATTGATAACGCGCGAGTGGGAGTGGAATTTGAAAGCAAAGGCCTCGTTAGATCCGTTATTGTTAAGTGACATCTTCCATCCCAATTTGTTTAACAAATGCTACAGCTGAATTTCTTCTGGTGAAATTTGTATGCACATCGATGCTCCATTTTGTTTTCTATGCGTATTGTTATAAGTAAGAACTTGTTGGAGTAGGCAAAGCATGAAACATCGCTTTTGGCATCTTCCTATTGTCCATTGGTAGTTCTCACGACGGTTGAAAATAATGAGGTTTTATAATACTTCTTAACAAGATCCTCAGGGCACAGGATGGCCATGGGCTAAAGTCTAAGAGGCCGTTGCCTTAGGCCCACAAATGTGTAAAAATTAGGGCTCCGTAAGTACTTCTGGTACCTGCTAATATATAAGTCCAACAGTTTTTTGTGCATAGCAACACTAAGAGGCCCAATTTTAAACCCAAATAGCCAATTTTAAATCCAAGGTCCACAGCCCAACTTCTTTTTTTTTTATACATCACAGCCCAACTTCTTTAACAAATCAGAGGGTATAAAATAGTACATGCTTTTGGAATTTTGTCATCCTCTTTTTTTTTCTTTTTCTTTTTTTCCATGTTCATCAGTACATGCATTTTTTTCAAAAAACAAGTTCATTTATTTACTTTAGATTTTATTTTGTGAAAATTCGTTAAGGATCCTATTTTTTAAGTTCACACTGTGGAATGGGAGATGGGTCGAGATACTGTAGGATAGAACATATCCATCTATGCATTTTTACTTCAAAGGGACAACATTTATGTTTGTCCAATCACAGCCGTCTATACTCGGCAATAGACGGCTCGGATCACATCTTGTTCAAACAAATCTGAACCGTCCGGTGACGAACAAATCTGAGCCGTCCATCGCCGAGCACGGACAGTTGTGCTCGGCCCAACATGGATGCACCATCCCCCATTCTGGTTTTAAACCGCGCTACGCGTGGAGGGCTCTTTGTCATCTTGTACCAAAATGGTGCATGTGGTGACAGTCTGTCCTCTCGGACAGTAGCTATGACTTGAAGCGGACATTCCACAGGCGGGTCAGGAGCCCGTATGATCACGCCCAAAGGAGTTTGCAACGCTGGTCGCCCCTCCCACCATTCTTGGTAATAATAATAAAAAAAAGAAGGCGTTTTTTTGTTTAAGGGGAGGAATGTATCAAACTAATCAATGCACCCACCACACCTAATCATTTTTCAAGGGCCCCCGTTACTTTTTTGTCCCAAAGTTAGGCCTGTCATGAAATGGGCCTTTATACAAAAAAATAAAATAAAACATGGGTATATCCGGTTGGTACTAAAAAAAAATTTGAGCCTTATATTTTACACATTTTTTGGGGCCTACGACGCCGGCCTCTTAGGCCTTTTGCTAAGGGCTGGCCCCGACTGCACCTACGTTAGGACCAAAGCTTGATATGCATGCTAGAGATTAGATTTAGCCCCACCAATCTATTACATAAAAACGTAAGAAGTCCCAATCTACTATAAAAACGTAAAAAGTCTCGACTCGATAATACTTGCTGACCGGGAAAAAAAAAATTCTTTTTTAATTTTTTTAGGGGAGAGGGCCCACCCTAGCCCCTCTATACATCCGCCTCTGCGAAAACCCAAGCATTTGAGCGTGCGAGAGAATCTAAGCAGACTGGACTAACAATTTTGTTGTGATTGGAGCTGGTATCATGCAAAGAACTTGCCTAACAACTAATCGATCATGTGGCAATTCAGGGCGGCCCTCGAAATGTTAGGACAGCCCTGGGTTCATAGATGGGCGAGTAACGGTTCCTAGTGAGAATATGGATTAGCTTATTGCCTTATTTACATATCCATTTGGTGTACCAAAAAAATGATACCAGCTCCAATCGTTTCACGCCTTTCACAATTACTAGGGCATGTTGCACTTCCATTCTTATTAATTTGCGTGCTTCATTTTTTTATCTTCATTTGTATTTTTTGTGTGTGTGAAAGGTAAATGCTTGACCTTTGTGCAACCTTAAGAAATGTATTTACAAACCTATGACTTTGTATAGATAAAAGCTTACTTCCAGCTTTATTAAGTTACTCGTTATCAGTATAAAACTTTTCAGATTTACTTTCGTAGCAAGTGGTCTTGCTAATTTTACATTGCCTTTTGAAATTACACTCCTCTCCTGTCTAATAGACGATTGCACGCACTTCGATTAATTTTGAGAGACCAATCACACCGTTTACTAATGGGAGCCTCAATTAAAGTCAAAATAAAGCTCTGTATGAACTGGCATGTTGGGAGCCCGATCTGTCTGAGGTTCTTTCCATTTACACGTAGGCCAAATCCGTTTGGGAGTATTCACGGAGTCCACATCACCTGAACCCAATACATTAAATGATCCATATCTACTTAAAAGGCTACGCATTGTAAGTGGTGAGTTACTTAATTATATATTAAGGTCCAACTCTTATTCTATTTATCCAATCTTGGACTCAATCTTTCACACATTTCCCTTGTATGGCCCGATCCAAAGGAAATGATAGCACATAAGAGATATCGAGTCTGAAATCTTAGGAGGGAGCAAACCCCTAAGTTCTAAATCTTGACTATTAGTCAACCCATCTCCCGTCTTAGAGTTGTCAACTACACGACTACATTTTCATCTCTTTTTTATAAATGTACTTTAAAAATTTGTTTTTAAGTGCTCACAAATATGCACAACATAATAATCAAAACTACACTGAAAGACAAATTTTAGAATATATTTATAGGAAAGTGGAGTTTAGAAATTATTTTCTTATTTAAAATAGGAAATTCAAGTGTTAAAAAAGTTGAAAAGGCAACAATTGTAGTTAAGGCTTGACACTTCGAAGTTTGCTACCTCATAAGATTTTATGTTCAAAACCACTTAGTTGTTATCAACTCTTTTGGGATCAGTCCAAACATGATTTTGTCTTGGATTTTATTGGGCCTTCACTAGTAGATCGATGTTAGAATTGATCTTCCAAGATTATTGTCGAGGTGTGCATGAATTAACTCGGACACTTGAATTACTAAAAATGTTGATTTATTGCTTAAAAAAATGCCCTTCTAGTAAGGATGACAACAAGGCGGTTTGGTTCAAGTATTAGTAAAATAAAAAATTAAAATCAACCATAAGCAAAATCGGCGGTCTTCTTTTAAACCATAGCCAAAACCATGGTTACTAGTTAGATTCGGTTTTCCACCGGAAGCAGTGCAATATTTTTAATCACCGAACCTTAATCAACCAGATGAAATGCTAGAAAAAAAAAATTAAGAACAATATAAATACTAAGAACGATTAACACAAAGTGAATCCATCTTTCAAAAATAATGACAAAACCACCATGGAGTTCACAACAAAATTAACCCGTAACAACGCAAAGCTGTATTTATAGATATAGAAATACAAATAATATAGGGGATTTTCGTAAGTATATTGCGGTTCGGTTTTCATTTTCACTAAGGTTCGGTTTGGGTGCAGTTAACATGAAATCAAAACCAAAACTTAACCGGCCGGTTTTTCAGATTAAAAACTAAAACCATAACCACGGTTAAAAACCGTCCAGATTAGTTCGGTTTGGTTCGGTTAACCATCCCTACTTCCTCCTGGGCATTCTAGCTAAGACATTCTGCTAGACTAGGTTTGTTTGTTTCATAGGGTTCCATAGAGTCTCTTAATTTGTAGAGTAGCTTGCCTGTTTCAGTCTTTTGATATGGTTAGTTCCCTCTTTGCCTTGATCTTGGCTTTCCAGCAAAACATAAAACAAAAGTAAAAAATTGCTTCATTTTATTTGAACGAGCATATAAGAGCATATAACAATTAAACCTCTCTCAAAACCCGCGTAATTATGCACATGGAATAATATTGCACATGGAATTGAGTTTCTTTTCAATTTATGGAAGATTCGAGAATTATTTGTAATTAATAATAAGTCTTTGTGGTGTTATTTTATGAATTGTTCCAGGAATGACATTTCAATTTTTCCCGCCACAAACACCGGGGAAACAGGAGAAAATAGTACCGGTCAATGCTTAATTAAGCGCCCAAGTAATTTAAAAACCCGTTGAAACATAAAGATCAAATACTAGTATTATTCTCTTACCTTGGCCTTCAATCCAGCATGTTGATTAACTTTTTCCTTTTCAGTTAGATAGATCTCATACAAAAACTAAAATATGACTAATCAACGGTTGAGGCTCGGAATCCCGAGAAGTTGGCTCAATAAGAGTCGGTATTTAGGAATTTGCTCCCCGAGGGGTTAAGTAGAAATGCACATAAACTGACCCAAATAAGAAAAACTGTTGAGGCTCTGATTGTCGGACTCCATTAGACGTGTACAAATAAATTTCAAAAGCTCAATAGAAATAAGGCTTTTCTTCGACTCGAATTGCAAAAACAACTAAATGGATTTACCTGTCTCTTAAGTTATGCTATGAAGTAATTTCTAAACAATAAAAGTGCATGCACATCCAATTGTTTTTCAACATTAATTGTGTGAAGATTTTTACATGGCATGGATTTTGTGTATTGTCGTAGGACACTTTCAATGTACAGAGTTGAGCATAAATTTCACCAACGCAGATGCACGAAAGCTACAATTATCTAACTTTTGCGATGGAGTAATTTCCTATTCTATCTTGTTTCAAATCAAATATTTTTTAAGCGTGTCGTGATGCAAATTAACTACTCGTACATGAAATTAAAAAAAATAATCTTCACACCCATTAGTTAGGGCAGTTTTTAACAGGTACGTTAGATAAACCTATGCTTTTAGATCAATAGTGGTCTAAAGTATCAACCAACCCCCTGTATCATCAAATCATCAGGCAGAAACAAAACAAAAAATGAAAAATAAAGAAGGAAGAATAAAAATATAACTGTTGAGGATCTGACTGCCGCGCTACATAAGACGTGTACGAATAAATTCCAAATTTTCAATAGAAATGATGCTTTTCTTCGACTCGAATTGCAAAAACATATGAATTGGTTTACCTGTCTTTTAAGTTATGTTACAAAGTAACTTCTAAACAATAGAAGTACGAATCCAATTGTTTTTCAGCATTGTGTGGCGGTTTTTACATCGTGGGTTTTGTGCGTATTGTAGGACACCTTCAATGTACGTAAGCGTAAATTTCACAAACGCAAATGCACGAAAGCTACAAATATAATCACCTAGTCAATTCTACAATTGCTTAACTTGTGCGATGGAGTAATTTCTAATTCTATCTAATTTCAAATCAAATACTTTTTAAGCACGCCACAATATGTTTTTTCATGTGAAATCTATGCGCTGTAAAACACACAAAGTGCATGACTCTACACCTTCGATACGTTGATTCAACAGAGGTTTTGCATTCTTGATTGCATAAAAACCTTAATGGGTTGACCTATTTCAATGTTTTTCTTACATAAAATGGTTCGGAAAATTATCCTAACTAATCCGAGTACGAACACTTAAAAAAGCAAAGATGATTTAATTCAGGACGCTTTCTCATACGCTGTAGCTAACTAATGTACATGAAAGGAAAATATTACCTTCACTCCCATTAGTTGGGACAAAGTTTAGAACCCTGAAAAAGAGGAACAATTATTAATGGGGTTGGCCTCAATAAGATCTACATTGGATAAACCTATGCTTTTAGATCAATAGTGGTCTAAAGTATCTACAAACCCCCTAGCTCTATGATCACCAAATCATCAGGCAGAAACAAAAATAATGCAAGAATCACCTGCCAAGAATGATTGGCATTTGCCATATCTCTAAGGTCAAAAGGCCACCCATGTGAGCCTTCAATCAGAGGATTTTAATTTTGAACCAAAAATATTCCTAGAAAGTATAAGCCATTGAATGGGTTGCGTTTACCTTCACAGAGCAACAACCGCCGGATAGACTAAATTAAATAATATTGAATGATGGGTGTGAACAGAAACAATTTTTGGGTCTTGTTGTTTGATCCAATTCACGGCTCTTCTGTTGGGAAAATCATGTGAGTGGAGAGATAGTGGTAATTGTAAATCAATTTTAGAGAATTTCTTGAGGGTGGCTGTGACAATCAAAAAAATAAAAAATTTCACATGGGCAGTTGTTACCTTATAGAAGGGTACCCTTATTTAAGACGCACTCCTGGGGATTGTGAAAAACACTCAACGAAAACACAGCTCCCATCTTCTTCCTCTCATTGTCTTTTGCGATTTGCAGAGCAAGCAAAAATGGCAAAAAGCAGCTTTCTTGCTCTGGTGATCATTTCCATTTGCCACATTTTCGTCATGGTGGACGCGTTCCAGGCTTCTGGTTGGGTTCAAGCTCATGCTACTTTCTATGGAGGTGCCGACGCCTCTGGAACAATGGGTATGTAATGAAACTTGTATAGTTTTAGTTTTGACTTTCCATGTTCTTCACTTTTTATATTTTTGAAGTGAAACAAATCGAAGCAATGCAGAGCTGAGTTTTTCGGGTATTTTTTTTGGTACTTATGAAATGACTTGGTTGAAACAGCTGGAGCTTGTGGGTACGGTAACACTTATTCGAGTGGCTATGGGATTAGGACTGCAGCTTTGAGCGGTGCATTGTTCAACGGCGGCGCTGCATGCGGGCAATGCTACAGGATCATTTGTGATTATACCCAGGACCCACAATTTTGTATTAAAGGAACAGAGGTTACTATCACCGCGACGAACCTTTGCCCTGCTAACTGGGCTGAACCAAGCGACAATGGAGGGTGGTGCAATCCTCCCCGCCTGCATTTTGACATGGCTCAACCTGCTTGGGAACAGATTGGGATTTACGTCGGTGGGATCGTGCCAGTATGGTACCAAAGGTGTTTATATTCTTCAACCTCTTGACTTTGTTTCTCTCTTTAGTTTAGATTGAAAAGGCCAGTATCATATCGCAATGAATTGTTAGTAAATGGACTACGATCCTTAGTCCGCAAAGTCTCTGCTCTATTTTCTAGTGCATGTAAAGCCACACGAGCATCCTTGATATTAATGTAAGTAATCTTGTGGCTTATCACTTCGTCTTTCTCTGTGGATGCAGGGTCCCATGCCAGAAACACGGTGGAGTTAGATTCACAATCAATGGACAGAACTGGTTTGAACTGGTATTGATAACCAATGTGGGTGGGGCTGGATCTATTCAATCTGTATCAATCAAAGGCGAAAACACTGGTTGGATGACAATGTCATGGAACTGGGGAGCTAACTGGCAATCCAATGCCTATCTCAATGGCCAATCTCTCTCCTTCATGGTTACAACAACTGATAGAGAAGTCCAATATTTCAATGACATTGTGGATTCAAACTGGGAATTTGGCCAGACCTACTCTAGCCTAACTCAATTCAGTTGAAACTACCACTTCAGGGTTCAGGGTTTGTGGTTTCTGTTGCTGCGGCGTGTTTTTTTTTATTTTATAAAAGCAGCCCGCCATTCTTTTTTGGAATTTACACTATTTGGTGAAAATAAGGAAGATAAAGATAAAGTTGATTGTTGAGAGGGTTTGAACCCATGAACTCAGGACTAACAAATCCCTTTTTGTTCTATTTGACTTTCTTAGATTTTATGTTCGAAACCGTTTAGTTGCTATCAAGTCTTTTGTGAGAGAAATTTTTCAGTGCCGAGCGGTACCCGCTCGCGCAATCTGGGCCGTCCATTTCGGTTTTGGACGGTTCGGATTACGGATAGAGAAACAGGAGAGAGAAATAGGAGAGAGAAACAGGAGAGAGAGAGGAGGAGAGAGAGGGTTTCGATTTCGGCCGTCCAATACACTTTTGGACGGCCCGGATGCAATGTTCGGGTACCACGTGGGCTCGGCCACGTGGTACCCACTCGGTACCCAAAAAATTTTCCTTTTGTGATTAGTGCAAACAGGATTTTGTCTTGGTTTTAATTGGACCTTCACTAGTAGATCGACGGTAGAATTAATTTGCCAAGATTACTGTCAAGGTGGGCAAGAATTGACTCAGACATCTGACTTATCAAAAAGGGTGCTTTATTCCTATAAAATGCCTTTTCTAATAGGGATGTAACAAGGCGGTTCAGTTCGAGTATTGGTAAAATCAAAATTAAAACTGAAACTTATAACTAAACCAAAACCGTAACCAAAATCGGCGGTTTTGTTTTTACCTAAATCATAACCATAACCATTGGTTACTGTTAGATTCGGTTTTCCGCCGGAAACAGTGGTCAACATTTGTAATCACCCAACCTTAATCAAACAGACGAAAGGGTAGGAAAAAAAAGTTGAGAGCAATGTAAATATTAAGTACAATTAACACAAAGTGAATCCATTTTAAAAAATAAAGACAAAATCATCATGGAGTTTACAACAAAATCAACCCATAACCCTAACGCAAAGCTGTGTGATTCATAAGTATATTGCGGTTCAGTTTCGGTGCGATTATCATATTGTAGACATCTCAATTTAGACCCCTTTATATATCTTTAAGCAGTGGCTAGTCGGCTCCCCGATAATGAAATAAATCAAAGCGTGCTTTGGAAGCAAGGAACAATGCTCCTTTTTATTTTTATAACCAGAGCATTGTACTCAAAACCACGATCCCCGCACCGAAAAGAATCATTCAAGCGCTCGAGAGCACTAAATGAAACACCCAGGTCAACGTTGACTTAAGCGCTCAAGTCCTCTGCGCCCACCTGATTGTGCAGAGCATTTGTCAGGCGTCGATCTTTGCGAATCTCTAATGCAGGCGGCGACACAGGCCGCTCCCCCTTCCCCCCGAACACACCACCATCATGAAGATTCTCCCTCCTTCTCCAAATAATCTCAATGATGAGATTCCATACACTTCCATATACTGCAATACACACATTCAACCATACACTTTCCTCATACTGCAATGCACACATTCAGCAATACATCTTGCCTTATACTGTAATACACCCCTGCTACTTCACATTCCAAATTTCATATACACTACAGAGGCCTTACACTCCATAAAAACCCACCACCGTTCTCTCTACAAAAACCACGGAAAACCTCCAAAAAAAATCCTAAAAGTACTTCAAGATCTTTCTCTTAAAATCTTAGTCAAAGCTTCCCAAAACAAACACCTACCAACACACATTGTTTTTCAAAAGAAAGAGGGCACTATTTCGAGCCAGAAAAAGGTAGAAAACCATCCAAAAATACTATTTTGATACACTGAGGGGAGCCACTGGGCTCAGGTCAATTATGGGGAACTGACCCTGAGTCCAGTTGGCCTTTATTGCAAACAAAGTCAGAGGTTCAAAACCTCAGCACCCAGAAAACCACTTGAGCGCTCAGGACCAGTTCTTGAGCGCCCAAGAGTATATTCTGAGCACTCAAGTCATTTCCTCTAGGCTTTCTGGTCCATTCAATACCGGTTAGGCCCAGGTACTTGATGTTTGTTTATTGCTTACTGCTTCTTTAAAATAGTTCATGGATGTTCTGTTCAATCTCTGAAAAGCTTCCGGGGTCTCTGTTTTAAAAATAAAATTGCTTAATGTGATCTGGTCTCCCTAAAGCTTAAAAATGTGTTTACCATAAATCTGTTAAAGACCCACACTTGAGCGCTAAGGAGTGGTGCTAGGCGCTTAGAAGCATTTTGCAGTGCCCCGTACTATTTTGCTTACTGTTTTAATACGGAATGCCTAGGTGAGACCTGATCCTCTTCTAGAGCCCGGATTTGGTAGTTTAGGAGCTGCAAGGATGAAGAACCTAAGCGCTCAAGAATAGTTCCAGAACGCTCTAGTATACTGTTGAGTGCTCATGTTACGCCCTCGATTCTCAACATAAACAATAAACATTTCTCTAAATAAGAAAATACAATAATCTCATACATTTGCTCCACAAGACCTCACCACCAAGTTCCACAATCTAAGTCCGGTAGCTACGTACCCATGTCCCATGAGAAAACATGAAATTGGAGTAGTTAAATCATTACATTCTCCCAAGTCAAAAGGATCAATGAATTGAAGTTACATTTTCATCTACAAAAGAGGTTTTACAAAGGTGAAAAGGTAACTCCGGATGTAAGCTTTCAAAATGATTGATAGGCACTCCAATCAGTCAACGTCATACTCTTTGATTTGCTCCTGAAAATGAAGGTTTAGCTCAATAGAGAAATCTTCAACAATCTCTAAATGCATATAAGATAATGAGCATGAAGAGGATACGATAGTGTATGGACAAGCAACAAAGGGAACAATAACATACAATCAAGTTTGGAACCCAAGTGTCTCGTGTCTTAAAACCCTTTTTGTCAAGTCCAAGTACCAAGGCATATCTTTCATTTTTGTCAAGTCCAAGAACCAACCAAGGCATATCTTTCAATTTTCATCATTTCCAAAAGGTTAAATCCCACGGATACCCTCTCATCTATACCTTTTTTTTTCACAAACCCCCTAACATTTAAAAACGTCCACACAGACCCCCTCATCTATGACAGTTAGCCATTCTGACCCTTCCGTCACACAACCGTTTGTACTTTTGAGATTTGCCCATTTTCAGACCAAAATACCCCCTTCCACACCACTCAACAGACACACAAACGAGATAGGGTACTATTCCAAACGAGATAGGTTCTCGAATCTACGAGATGTTCTTGAATCCACAAGAAAAATAGAGAAACTCTATAAATTTTATTGATAATTGAATAAAAGCTAAAATGCCCATAGGCTACATCCTTATTTATACTAGTAGAAGTTAGGGCTGTCCAGCGGATCATCCGATCCGCCAATCCGACCAATCCGAACCGATCCAAACCATCCGTTGATCCATCCGTGAATGTTCGGTTCGGTTCCGGATCGAGAATTTCTTATTTGACGGTTCCGGATCCGGATCCGATCGGATCAGATCCGCTCGATCCGCTCAATCCGCTCAATAATCCTTCTTTAATCCGTCAAATCCGCCTGATCAGACTCGATCCGATCCGATCCGTAACCGATCCGTGAATGTTCGGTTCGGTTCCGGATCTTAAAAACCATAATCCGCTCTAAGCGGATCGGATCGGATCCGTATCCGATCCGTGGACACCCCTAGTAGAAGTCCTAATTAAAAGGAAATTACTTAGAGTGGCGACCAAGCAAAGCATTACTTGGAAACCTAGACTATTCGCTAAAAGGAAATAAAATAAAATCTAACCAAAACTAAATTAGGAACGTGCGAAATAGGCAACACAAATAAAATATTCTAAGAATAGTCGTAAATAAAAATTGTTACAAAAATAACGTTTCCATAAGTGATAGGGGTGTATATCTTGTCCTGCATCATTCTCCTTTTCTTCAAAAGAACTCGTCCTCGAGTTCTCGTTAGGAACCTGCCATCTTCCATGCCAAATAAATAAATACTTGGAATACTTCAATCGCTTGATTTCTTTCCAAAAAAGTTCCACACCAAAAATTATTTCTATTGATATCTCCTCAGCATGCTTCAATTGATTGATAAGATCCAATAGATGAATATTGAGAATCCAATCATATCGCTGCACTCCAAGAAAATCAACATCAACTTGACTTTCCGTGTTCTCCTGATTTTGTACTAGTTTGGTATTGGTTGACACGTCAATGATAAATCCATTTAGAAAGACCGGCTTGCTCGTATAGCCATTACATAAGGTGGCAGCATCGATCACCTCTTGTGAAAAATTGTGTTGGTCCTCAACAACTTGATCACCAACAACAATATCAATTTTTTGCTTATCGCCCAAATCCGTATCGATTTGATCTTCATTAACTTCAATCACGATATTCCCGTTGCCGCTATTGCTGACATCAACTTGCTTTTTACCATCAACTTGAATTACCTCTTCTTTAACAGCTTCTTCAACGACATCGGCAGATGTGTGAATTGTATGTTGTTGCTTTGGCCCATATTTTTCTTCCAAAAGTTGCTCATAATTTCATGGCAAAAATCTCTCCATCATAAGTCTTTTGATTCTTGACCATGCGCGAATACGACGCTTTCCCAATCGTTCTCTCTTATCTTGCATATCTAACCACCATCGTAGCGCTCGTCCCGTAAGTTTTGCCAGCAAATATTTTCACCTTATTTCTGACGGCATTCTCACACACTGAAAGAAATCTTCAATATCTAAAATTCAATCTAAAATATCTTCAAAATACTCATAACCACTTAATTTAGGCAAATTATCATAAGACTTGAAATCAGATTTTGATTCCTCACTATCAGCGCAGTTAGTTGGGTGTCTCCCAACTACAATATGGGTACCGGGCTGACGTTGGGCGAATCCCACCACGAGTTCCCGAACCTGGTTAAGAGGATGGTGTTGGGCAACTCCCTCCGCGCGATTCTCTACAACCCTCCCTGGTCTTTGGTCGAGGTGAAGAGTCAACAGTCGCAGCGAGTCACGGATTTCCGTCATGATACTTGTCTGTTGTTCTTCCACCATCTTCCTCGGATCAGCAAACCTTGAGCAACGTCAAAGGGTGTGTCTTCTACTTTGTTTGGTGACACTGAGCCAGGAAAAACCCGCTCTGATACCACTTGACGCAGCAGAATTCACGAGAGAATAGTTAGCGTACTATTCCAAACGATGATAGGTCTCAAATCCTCAAGAGTTCTTGAATCCACAAGAAGAAAGAGATTTAACTCAGAGTTGTTTATTGAATAAGAGGTAAATATGCTCATAGGCTACATCCTTATTTATACTAGTAAAAGTCCTAACTAAAAGGAAATTACTTAGAGTGGCGACCAAGCAAAGCATTACTTGGAAACCTAGACTATTCACTAAAAGAAAATAAAATAAAATCTAATGAAAACTAAACTAGGAACGTGCGAAATAGGCAGCACAAATAAAATATTCTAAGAATAGTCATAAATAAAAATTATTACAAAAATAACGTTTCCATAAGTGATAGGGGTGTATATCTTGTCCTGCACCACTCCTCTCTCTCTCACACACACACACACACACACACACACACACACACACGTAAGCTGAGGGAGAAAAATACAAAACTCATTTTCCAATTTGGGTTTTTTGGGTTTCAATTACCTCAATTTGGTGAATTTGGGTTTTGAATAAAAACCAACTTCATATACAAATTAATGTATGTATATACATACATACACAACCAAATCATCTCTCCTTCTCCAAAGATTCAACCCAACCACAGTCTCGGAGCACTCTCTCAATCCCTTTTTCTTCTCTCTAGATCAACACGATGGCCACGGTCAAGGAAATCATCACTGTTCAATATCAAACGGACGGTTTTGACAACCTAGCGATCCAAGAACAGGTTATCATTTTCACAATTTTCCAAAAATCTAAAACGAATCTGAAAGCACCACGATCCAATCCCAAATCTTCATTTTGGGTAGCTGTAGAAGGCATTATGTTTCAAATGCAAAGCAGTTACTGTAGGAAAAACAGTGCTAAAAACAGTAAACACATAATTAACTTCTGGAAATTAAAAATATGAACAAGAAATAATGGAAACCGTAAGAAAAATAGCAAACCGAAAACAAGCCAGGGCCCGTGTTTCACACGGTTTCCTTAAAGCAAATTCGCCGCCTCACCGTAGGTGTTTGAGGGGTTGACCGACGTCTGCTTCCCAGGATACAGTGGCTTACGACAATCAAACGGTAACACTAACCGGATTGCCCTGTCGAACGAACTAGTGTCTGTACTCTCTTCCGGAAAAACTGAGTGAAGAACAATGGAACAAGAGACTGATTTTCGGTGTATCAAAACAATAGAAAGGACTGCCTTTATATAGGAGTTGAGAGGAGCCTCTCTCATTCATGGGGAATTACCAAGCCATAAATCTGGTAATTGAAATTGCATAACCGTTATTGCAATCAGTGCAATGTAAATATTCCAATTGATTTTCTATTCAAACCATGGGACTTGAATAATCAGGTAATTGAAATTCCCGTAACTTATATTGCACTAAGTGCAATGTTCATATTACAAATGAATTCCAATTCATGACCAAAGTAAAAAACCGTAGGAATTGAATTCAAATCCAATTAGTAATTGGCTCTTGGGTATTGACTTGCAATTCAAGGTTGATACCAAAACTGATTCATAATCAGTGCAAGCATCTAACGGGTCGGGTCCGAACTAGAACTCGCAAGTTTTCGGCTTGTATAATTGTCTAGCCAGCCAGCCAAGCCCAAACCCAGGCCAAGGACACAGACCTCGAACGTACAGTCCCGGTCCCGGTCCGGTCCAGGCAGGCGGCGGCAGCAGTGCACGTTCCCTCCTTCGGAAAATTTAGTTACTCCAAATAGTCCAACCCGTAGGCCAATTAAACCCACTTTGAGAGACAATTTCTCATTCATCTCTAATTGGAATTTGCTCATTCCTCTACCAGATTAAACTCCTAACATAGGAGTGTCTATTACTGCTAAGGGCCCACCTCACGCGGTGTGGGTCCCACTTTAATTTAAGGGTCAAAACCCATAAATAATTAATAGAAAAATTCCAATTTTCCAACAGTTACAAGAGCATGTATGCAAGTTTCTCACCAAATAGAATGGAGGCAAGCTGTAAATATTGAAAATCATATGTTTCAAAGACATGGGTTTTGGAGAAGATGAGGATCTAAAGAAGCCATGGTGTAAAGTGCAAGATAAGAATCATGGAACCCAATTTTTGGGTCAACTGCCTCAGTAAATCCCACGAATCATGAACCAAATCAGTTTTTTTGGAGAGAGAGAGGAGTTTGATTTTCGTTCTATTTTTAATGGCACGAATAGTATTACAAGTGGGAATTCGTAAATGTGTATATATGTATGTGTCCTATTTGTTTATAACTTCATTTTTTCCCCAGTGGCTATTGCAGGTAAATGGGAGAGAAAAGAGGTTGTTTGTACTTGGAATTTTTTTAAAAGGGTAAACTTGTCCTTTTCATACTTCTGTTAACTGAATAAGGAGTTTTTTCAATTTTGAATAGCTAAGAGGGTGTGTATGGACGTTTTTAAAGGTTAGGGAGTGTCTTTGGAAAAATGAAATAAATGAGGGGTATCCATGGAATTTAACCTTTCCAAATCACTTTGTTTTAAAAAAGTTTTGGGGACCCGTATTCCCCTGCCGAGATCACTGGCCTCGTTACCCATGCCCAAGAATGCATCGAATGGTGGCCCTAGTAATTCTGAGATTCAAGGGCCTCGTTACCCATGCCCAGGAACGCATCGAATGGTGGCCCTAATAATTCCAAGATTCAAGGGCCTCGTTACCCATGCCCGGTGACACACCTAATGGTGGTGGTGGTACTATCTTCTAACAACTTTAATAACATACTTCTATTTTTCAGTCACCAAGTGTCCCCTTTCATTTCATCAAAGCGTACCCGTTGGTTCAACATAAAGTATCACCATGTGTCAAGCAAGTATTTGTAATCAAGATGTCCGTTGTGGATTAACGACCAATCAACTTAGTAAATTTGTAATCAAATTTGCAAGATTAAACATGTGTAAAGAGGTTTTCAAGATGGGATCACAAGTATTCCAAGAAATAGTGCAAGCGGGGACCAAACGAGAAGCAAGAGAAGACCCCGAATGAATAACAAAACTAGGGGATGGTTTTGTCAAATTCGTCCGGACAGTCGGGCTTAGCCAATGTGGCCGTAGCGATCGGCGGGTTCGGTACTTCTACCACCGCCGTGACGAGTGGCTCTTCCTCCCTTGTGGTGGTTGTTTCCCTTCCGAGTAGTGGTGGTGCGGCGAACGGCGATGTGGCTGAACGTGAGCCTTTGGGTGCCGAACACGTAGTTGGTTGAAGAGTCGATCTGGTGATGATGCGGACCAAAAATGCAGTAGGCAGCAATCACGCACATCAACAACAGGGTTCGTCCAAATCAACAAGAAAGGCTAGTTCAAAACCAAAATATGCTTCTAACTAATTCATAAAGACTTAGGGAAGGATGAATTTCAGCCCAATCAAGGAAGATGAACAACCAAGCTAAGGTACATGGTGAAATCGAATCAAACCCTTAGATAAACGTGGGTTCTCAACAAATTCAAAGGAGGTATGATCAAACTAGAAGTTTATGCTAAAACATCCATATATACTTAGAAAAAGGAGAAGAAATCCCTACCTTAATAGTTTGAGCTCCAAACAAGCCTTGAACCAAACCCTAGATTTCAAACCAAAGACCCACCGAGTAATCCACTCCCCCGAGCTCCTACACGTGAATACTCAACTTAAATGCCGTGGGTACAAAGAGTTTATGTTAGATCTATGTAGTTTTGAGTTTGGTTGAGAGATTTTGGTGGGAGAGTGAGGGAGATATCGAGTAGAAACCGAGAGAGGGAAGAGAGAGATGGAGATCAGCCGGTGTGGGGGAGAGGGAGGAAATGAAATCTCTCTCTCTCTCTCTCTCTCTCTCTCTCTCACACACACACACACTTGGTTTATATAGTGTCAATTACACTGCACACCCCTCAATTCACCAAAGTGCTACTAATCAGTCCAAGTCAATCAATTTTCCCACATTAAACCACATTTCAACACTATAGAGCAATTGCACCAAATCCCCAATTTATTTGGAAAAAGACTTTTAAAAATTTTGAAAATTCTGGTCTTTACAACTCAGAACTAGTTTATGTTGACAGTTAGTTATTTGGTTGTATATCTGGTCATTTCATTTCGTTTCGTCAATACATAATCGTAAATTGTCATTGTACACTTCGCACATGCATACACAAAACATGTTTATCGCTTTAATCCCCATTTGTTATTCCCCCTCCCTTATTTGAACAAAGTTAGGAAGTAAAATGAGTTTGAAATCCCACAAGCACTAAGTCTACTCGACCCTCGCGTTGGACGAGAGAGGTGTCATAAAATCCTTCCACACTCATAACCTGGCTCCTAAACCTAAGATAGTAAGATACTATGGTTATGACAAACCGGAAACAAAAGCCTTTTCCAAATAAAAAGCACGGATGTCATTCAAGTTTGGTTCTTCGAGTGGCAAACCTCAAACCCGCGTAATTTTGACTTTTAATTTGAGTAGTTTGCTTGTTTCGGTCTTTTGATCTTGGCTTTCCAATAAAACATAAAACAAAAACCAAAAGTACAAAATTGCTTCATTTTTTGGAATGAGCATATAATAATAAAACCTCTCTGGACAAAACCCGCGTACTTATGCACATGGAATTAAGTTTCTTTTCATTTTATGCTAGATTCGAGAATTATTTGTAATAATAAGTCTTTGGTGATATTTTATTAATTGTTCCCATTTTCCCACCACAAACACCGGGGAAAAGGAAAAATGCTAGTACCAGTCAATGCTTAATTAAGCGCCGAAGTATTTAAAAATCCGTTGAAATTTAGATAATCAAGCATGTTGATCAACTTTTTCTTTTCAGTAAGATATCATATAAAAATTAAAATATGACAAACCAATGGTTGAGGCTCGGAATCACGAGAGGTTGGCTCAGCAAGTGTTAGACTTAGGAATTTGCTCATTCTTACATTTCAGGTTCAAAACCTTATACGTAGGAGCTATCAATTTTGTGGGGCCAGGCCAACCCTGAATTTAATTGGGTTTTAAAACAGCTAGTTTAGCTCAAGCACTTTCAAATCTCTACGTCAGCGAAGTATTTTGGTTGGTTTTGCTAGAGATTTCACCCGAGCAAAAAGTCCAGCAAAATACCTGTATTTCAATAGCTCAAAATGCAACGCTATTAGGCCAGAAATAAGTGAGGCGCCATTCTCCCTCTTCTAATGGCAAAACATGTCTTGGGTTATTAGAGAGTGTTTCTTCGATTGTGCTTAGAGTACAGATACGATCTTTGTATCATGCATTAAGTGTTAATAGATCTCCAAGAGTTATTTTATCAACAACTACAAGATTGAAAGAAGACCCAAGGAAGGTTTCTAGGCAATGAAAAGTCCTTCGGTGGATTTCCGAAAGACAAATGAAAGGCTTGTGGATTCAAGGCAATGGCAATCAAAGCACAAGGTGTGGTGAACGTGGATTCGGCAAGTAGATATATGGCTCAATTGTGAGGATTCTAATCGTAGGTATAATTGCTTGTAATTACACATTGAGTATAATGTTTTATTCCTTCTCGTGGTTTTTTTCACATTTAGGGATTTTCCTCATATATTTGGTGTTCATATGTTTGGTTGTTTTCGTTTGTGTGATTGATGAAGCTGATTTTTACAAAAGATTAAGGAAGATTAAAGCATAGCAAATCTCTAAACTTAGGCGATATAGAATTTTTCATGTGCCTTATATATGGATTCTATTTCTTGCCTGAAGAAAGCATGTCGTGCCGAAGAAAAAATATTCAAGTTTGATGCTTGTGAGCAATTAAAACAGAACAATGATTGCCTTCTCATACGCCATAATTAACCCTAAATTTAATTGGGTCTTAAAACAGCTAGTTCAGCTCAAGCACTTTCAAATCTCTACGTTAGTGAAGTATTCTGATTGGTTTTGCTGGAGACTTCACTCGAGCAAAATGTCCAGCAAAATACCTATATTTCAATAGCTCTAAATACAATTATTTGATAGATGAATGATATAAATGATATTTGATAGATGCTCTCTCTCTCTCTCTCTCTCTCTCTCTCTCTCTCTCTCTCTCTCTTCTCCGAAAACCCTAGCCACCACTAATATTACTCTTCCTCCTTCCCCTCCCCCCCAGGGTTTCAATACCCATGGTGGTGGGAGGGGAGGGCCATGGTACTATTTATTTTCTTCGTTCGTTCTTTCTTTTTCTTTTGTCTCTCCAGATCAACGACTTGTCGTCTGATCTGAGAGGGTCATGTCTCTCGCTTTGTGAGAGTTGTTAGTTTCGTCTTTGGACGAATTTTCGTCTACAGATCGGGTACTTTCAGGTGTGGTTGCTTTACAATGGTATCTGTGCCAACAGTGTTCTTACCCGACATGATATCGCTGGTAGGGCAACTCGTGGTGGCTTTGAAGATCTATAGTTTTGGGAGTTCATTGGTGCGAGCATGTTTGGTGGGAGTCCATCCAATCGTTTGGGTATTCTTTGTCTTTTATCTTTAACTAGCACTAAGTCTCTTCAGAGATGCTGATTTTAGGTATGAATTCCGTTTTTGTAAGTGCCGTTGGGCGTTCATTCATATAATCTTCTCATTTCCGTGTCAAAAAAAATAATAAAATTATTAGGCCAAAAATAAGTGAGGCGCTATTCTTCCTCTCTCAATGGCGAAAAAGAGCTAGAAACATATCTGGGGTTATTGGAGAGTGTTTCTTCGTATGTGCTTGGAGTATAGATACGATCTTTGTATCATTAAGCGTTAATAGATCTCCAAGAGTTATTTCATCAACTACAAGTTTGAAAGAAGACCTATTGAAAGAAGACCTAAGGAAGGTTCCTAGGCAATGAAAAGTCCTTCGGTGAAATTTTCTGGAGGCAAATGAAAGGCTTGTGGAATCAAGGCAATGGCAGTCAATTCAAAGCACCGGGTGTGGTAAACGTGGATTCGGCAAATAGATAGAAGGCTCAATTGTGAGGATTCTAATCGGAGGTATAATTGCTTGTAATTACACATTGAGTATAGTGTTGTGAATCCTTCCCGTGTTTTTTTTTTCCTCATTTAGGGATTTTCCACGTATATCCGGTGTTCATATATTTGGTTTTGTTTTCGTTTGTGTGATTGATGAAAGTTTTGATTGGTGGGCTGATTTTTACAATAGATTAAAACATAACAAATTTCTTAACTTACACGGTATAGGATTCTTCATGTGCCTCATATATGGATTTTATTTCTTGCCCACAAAAAAGAATGTCGTGCCCAAGGGAAAAAAATATTCGAGTTTGATGCTTGTGAACAATTAAAAGAGAACAATGACCTTCACGTACGCCATAATTAACTAACTTCCTGAAATGAAAAAAATTATCTTCACTCCCATTAGTTAGGACAAAGTTTAGAACCCTAAAAGAGAGAATTATTAATGAGGTTGACTTTTGAAAAATTCTAATTTTTTTACTCAACCAATCACCAAGCAATGAGTAGGAAGTAAACAAAATACGATGAACATCGATCCAATATACGTGGAAAACCCTAAATGGGTAGAAGACCACGGTAATGAATCAAGTACTATAGGAAACATTGAACGGTTACAATTGAACTTACTACAAGTACAATTGAGAATCCTCACAATGGACTCAACAACGATAGCCGAATCGTCGCTCAATTTTGTGTGTTGTGACAAAACCCGAAGTATGAGAATATAACAAATCAATAAAGAAAACAAGACACAAGATTTATATGGTCCCCCCCCCCCCCCCCCCCCCCCCAAGCACGAATCTCTAGAGGTACGTCCACGGGCGAAGAGCAACAGAGGATCCACTATGAACGGGGAGAAATACACATAGCCGGCTATATCCGTAACTCTCAGTTGAAGCACCCAACAGATATCTACGGACAAATCTCTGAGGAGCTACCTACAGAGCATCAAACGTCTCATAAATACAATAGAGACACACAAAACCCTAATATCTAATCCCATGAACTAAAGACTATCAATGGAACAACTAAGAAGCCCTAACACACTACGGGAAACCCCATGGGGGCTCCCTCAAAGGGATAAAAAGAGATACACATAAATGTGTATTTTGAACATGAAATTGTCAACTCAAAAAAAGCTCGTCCTATGGAGCTTACAGTCTCCTTAGGAATACATTAGAAAACTGTGCTTTTAGATCAAAAGTGATCTAAATATCAACCAACTCCCTTGCACCATTAGACGTGTACGAATCAATTTCAAACTTTCAATAGAAATGAGGCTTTTCTTCGACTCGAATTACAATTACTGGTGTTTTAAGTTATGTTATATAAAGTAACTTCTAAACAATTGAATTACACATCCAATTGGTTTTCAGCATTGTGTGAAGGTTTTTATATCGCAAGAATTATGTGTTGTAGGACACCTTCAACGTACGGAGTTAAGCGTAAATTTCACGAATGCAGATGCATGAAATCTACAAATATAATCACCCAGCCAATTCTACAATTGCCTAACTTGTGCGATGGAGTAATTCCCAATTCTATCTAATTTCAAATCAAATACTTTTTAAGGACGTCATAATATTTTTTATCATGTGAAATCTATGCGCTATAAAACCCACAAAGTGGTGCAATTTTGATTCAACGTATGTTATGCAGTTTTGATGGCATATAAAGCTTAAATATCATAACATACCCACATCTGCAAATAACAACTAAGGGGTTGATCAGTCCTGATTAGTGTATTTCTTTCAAGGTTTCTGAAGCTGCTTGAGGTTGGGTTATTTTTTTTTTTTGCCATAGTTTTGCTTTTCTCTTTCCATGTATTCTAGGTCTCGGGAGGACGTATTTTAGGTGGTTTTTTTTTTTTTTCCTGAAAAGTTACGAAAAACTAAAAAATGTTACGATTGCCGATGAGGTGGCACAATCTGGACCATACAATAGGTGCATATGGTACACCCAAACAAGGGGTGTGTACTGTAGCCATTTCCTTTTTTTGGGAAAAGGCTACAATACACACTCCTTATTTGTGTGTGTATGGTACACACCCCTATAAAAGTTACGATTTTTTTGTAAAAGTTACGAATTTTTTTATAAAAGTTACGAGACACACCAAAATGTTATGAATCATAGAAAATGTTATGAATCATATTGCTGAAAAGTTACGAAAAACTAAAAAATGTTACGATTGCCGATGAGGTGGCACAATCTGGACCATACAATAGGTGCATATGGTACACCCAAACAAGGGGTGTGTACTGTAGCCATTTCCTTTTTTTGGGAAAAGGCTACAATACACACTCCTTATTTGTGTGTGTATGGTACACACCCCTATAAAAGTTACGATTTTTTTGTAAAAGTTACGAATTTTTTTATAAAAGTTACGAGACACACCAAAATGTTATGAATCATAGAAAATGTTATGAATCATATTGCTGAAAAGTTACGAAAAACTAAAAAATGTTACGATTGCCGATGAGGTGGCAAAATCTGGATCATACAATAGGTGCATATGGTACACCCAAACAAGGGGTGTGTACTGTAGCCATTTCCTTTTTTTGGGAAAAGGCTACAATACACACTCCTTATTTGTGTGTGTATGGTACACACCCCTATAAAAGTTACGATTTTTTTGTAAAAGTTACGAATTTTTTTATAAAAGTTACGAGACACACCAAAATGTTATGAATCATATTGCTGAAAAGTTACGAAAAACTAAAAAATGTTACGATTGCCGATGAGGTGGCACAATCTGGACCATACAATAGGTGCATATGGTACACCCAAACAAGGGGTGTGTACTGTAGCCATTTCTTTTTTTGGGAAAAGGCTACAATACACACTCCTTATTTGTGTGTGTATGGTACACACCCCTATAAAAGTTACGATTTTTTTGTAAAAGTTACGAATTTTTTTATAAAAGTTACGAGACACACCAAAATGTTATGAATCATAGAAAATGTTATGAATCATATTGCTGAAAAGTTACAAAAAACTATAAAATGTTACGATTGCCGATGAGGTGGCACAATCTGGACCATACAATAGGTGCATATGGTACACTCAAACAAGGGGTGTGTACTGTAGCCATTTCCTTTTGGGGTATGCTCCTTCGCACCTGTATTGGTTTTTCTTGAATACAATTTTACTTGCCCAAAAAAAAACAATTAAGGGGTTGTACATGAAAGGAAAAAAATTACCTTCACACCCATTAGTTAGGACAAAGTTTAGAACCCTAAAAAAGAAACAATTATTAATGGGGTTGGCCTCATTAAGATCAACATTGGATAAACCTATGGTTTTAGACCAAAAAAGTGGTCCAAAGTATCTACAAATCCCCTCTGATCACCAAATCATCAGGCAGAAACAAAAATAATCTAAGAATCACCTGCCAAGAATGATTGGATTTTGGAATTTGCCGTATCTAAGGTCAAAAGGCCAGCCATATGAGCTCCAATCAGATGCAAAAATATTGCTAGGAGTAGAAGCCATTGAATTGGCTGCGTTTACCTTCATTGAGCAACAACCGCCGTATCGATTAAATTACACAATATTAAATGATGGGTGTGAAAAAGGAACATTTTGGGCCTTAATTCTTTGATACAATTCACGGCTTTTCTGTTGGGAAAATCATGTGAGTGGAGAGATCGTGGGAATTATAATTCAATTTTAGAGAATTTCTTGTGGGTGGCTGTGACCAAAAGAAAAAGGGATCACATGGGAAGTTGTTGCCTTGGAAGGGTCTGACCCTTATTTAAGACGCACTCTACGGGTTTGTGAAAATCACTCAACGAAAATACAGTCTTCCATCTTCTTCCTCTCATTGTCTTTTGCGATTTGCAGAGCAAGAAAAATGGCAAAAAGAAGCTTTTTTGCTCTGGTGATCATTTCCATTTGCCACATTTTCGTCATTGCGGACGCGTTCCAGGGTTCTGGCTGGATGCAAGCTCATGCTACTTTCTATGGAGGGGCCGACGCCTCTGGAACAATGGGTATGTACCTTGTACAATTTTAGTTTCTGACTTTCCATGTTCTTGATTTTTTATATTTTTCAAGTGAAACGAATCGAAGAAATGCAGAGTTGAGTTTTTCCGGTAATCTTTTTGGTACTTATGAAATGACTTGGTTGGAAACAGCTGGAGCTTGTGGGTACGGTAACACGTATTCGAGTGGCTATGGGATTAGGACTGCAGCTTTGAGCGGTGCAATGTTCAACGACGGCGCTGCATGTGGGCAATGCTACAGGATAGTTTGTGATTATACCCAAGACCCACAATTTTGTATTAAAGGAACAGAGGTTACTGTCACGGCGACAAACCTTTGCCCTGCTAACTGGGCTGAACCAAGCGACAATGGAGGGTGGTGCAATCCTCCCCGCCTGCATTTCGACATGGCTCAGCCTGCTTGGGAACAGATTGGGATTTACGTCGGTGGGATCGTGCCAGTATGGTTCCAAAGGTACTTATATTCTTCAACCTCTTGTCTTTGTTTCTCTCTTGTAGGGTACATGGACAGTAATGCTACAAAATATAGAAGTTTCATATGCAAGGGTGCCACAGTTTTTGGTTTGAAGAGAAACACTCACGACTTACTAGGTTAAAAAGGCCGGTATCATATCGCAATGAATCATTAGTGGACTAAGATCCTTAGTCCACATTCCACAAAGTCTCTGCACTATTTTCCAATGCGCTTAAAACCTCGCGATCATCCTTTGAGGTTCGTTTAATTTTACATTTTCACATGTCATGTGTCTAGGGTGCATATGGGATAAAGGGACAATTCTTTGGGGGCAAGGCTCCGTATTCGCTTTTTGTATACAAATTATTGTTGTAAATTAATAATTTAATATGTATACACAGGTGGAACTAAAGGGGCCATAGCCCCTCCAAACTTCTAAAATTCTACTTGGACCCTATTGTTTGTGTATGATTGGATTTGGCCACTCTAAACTCAAGAAATCTTAAATTCAACACTCCAAAGTTATTTTCACCTACACTCTTCAGTCCTGTGGATATTGCTAGTACACTTTTAGCTCCCGGCCCTCGAGAGCTAAATTTTCGCCGCCATTCCTTATCAATGTTTATGTTTCGGCTTCTCTGAAGAATATAATACATACAAGCAATGCCTAGTGAAAATTATTTGAATATTACTTTTGTTGTCATTACTGCATTGGTGAGAAACATTGCAGGAGAGGTCATTCCACTAATGAATTACGGGTCACCGGATATTGTCACCATATATAGCTTTACAGACTACATGAATATATTATATGTACGCAATCTTGCAGCTTATGGCTTGGATCTTTCTGTGTGGATGCAGGGTGCCATGCAAGAAACATGGTGGAGTTAGATTCACAATCAATGGACAGAACTGGTTTGAACTTGTATTGATAACCAATGTGGGTGGGGCTGGATCTATTCAATCTGTATCTATCAAAGGCAAAAACACTGGTTGGATGCCAATGTCATGGAACTGGGGAGCTAACTGGCAATCCAATGCCTATCTCAATGGCCAATCTCTATCCTTTATGGTAATTGGAACTGATGGACAAGTCGTATACTTTTATGACATTGTGGATTCAAACTGGGAATTTGGCCAGACCTACTCTAGCCTAACTCAATTCAGTTGAAACTGCCATGCACTTCACGGTTCAGGGTTCAGGGTTTGTGGTTTCTATTGCTGCGGCGTGCTTTTTTGTTTTATAGAAGCAGCCCGCCATTCTTTTTTGGAATTTACACTATTTGGTGGGAATAAGGAAGATAAAGATACAGTTGATGGTTGAGACAGTTTGAACCCATGAACTCAGGTCTAACAAATTCCATTTTGTTCTTTTTGAAATTCTACATTCGAAATTTCGACAGAATCTTATGTGCAGTGGGGATTACGTCGATGCAATATTCAAAATTGTTGTATATCAATAAGCAGCGCAATTTCATCGTTGTTTCATATATTAGTGTCTTGTTGTGCTTGTAATATGTTTGTCATATATAAACAATAAATGTTGATTGTTGACATAATGTTTTTCTATATCGGTTTGGGCTAAAAACTCATAATTCTGTGCTAGTAATCTCTCTCTCTCTCTCTCTCTCTCTCTCTCTCTCTCTCTCTCTCTCTCTCTCTCTCTCTCTCTCTCTCTCTCTCTCTCTCTGATGACTAAGGATCAACTTAAAAAAATCCATATGAGTTTGACAATGCCTGGATATGCCTTTGCCCTTTGACCATGTTACCAAATAAAGTTGAGAGAATCACGACATGGTAGCAGGTAGTTAACGGATCTAAAATTGGTGCACCAAAATTAAAATATTTTATGTCTGGCACCAAAATTAAAATATCTTATGGCTGGCACATTCATACAAGTAATCTTATTTTTTAGATAATCCAACGAATACATGATATAATGGAGCAGAAAGTTTTTGAGCAATGGAGGATTATCTGAAATGTTTTTTACTGGAAATAGGAGTAGCTATATTGGTTCAACTCTGTCCACCACATCCATTCCCTTTTCATCCAATCACATAGCTCATTTTATATTTACCTGTTTTTAAAATAATGGGCGCAACAGTGATCTATTATCGCGAATAGTGAATTTCTTTTAAAACCTTATGATCAAAATATTGAGATAGACAATAAATATGAGAAAAGTATAAAAACATAAACAGCAGTTGACAAAAGTTCAAAAGGACATGCAAAAGTGAGACTCAAAAAAAAGAAAAGAATTATTTCGTCTTTACTGAACTTTTTTCCCCTTCTGCATACGTTCCAATTTGTTAAATTTCTCGTCAACAAGATTCTTTGATCCTTGAAACATGGACAAATTAAGACTCTTTGCTTCATTTAAAACTCTGATTTTCCAAGTACATCCTCAAATCACTTGAATCTTGGCGAGGAATGCTATTAAAAAACAACAGAAATGAAACAATAATCATTTCCTTTGAGACAAATTGGAAAGACTTCCTCAAGAACAATAGAAATTTGAAAATGTATGGTCTTGTAATGGAATCATTCAACAACTCTATTATGCCTGTAACATGGCTCTAGCTCACCAAATATGCTAACAACCTCATATTTTATGTCAATAAACACTCTCTCCCCCCCTTCAAATACTTGCATTGACAGGAGAAAGGGATCTAAAATTTCAAAGTATCTAAAATGGCAGCTACCACTCTTGCATTGGCTTTACCACTTCTTTTGCTTTCACTTTCATCACTTGTGAACTCACTTAACCCAAACTACTATGACCAAAGTTGCCCCAAAGCAGAGTCCACAATCACTAGTGTCGTGCAGAAAGCGATGACGAACGACAGAACAGTTCCAGCAGCCCTACTGCGGATGCACTTCCACGATTGCTTCATCAGAGTAACTATTTTCATTAGTCTCATCTCAACATTTTTTAAAACAATTGTTTTTGGTTTTTCGCTTGTATATTTTGTTGATGTCACCTTTTTTTTAAGGGGTGTGATGGTTCGGTGCTGCTTAATTCGACTAGCAAGAACCAAGCCGAGAAGGATGGTCCTCCCAACATTTCATTGCACGCGTTTTATGTCATTGATGTTGCAAAGACAGCACTTGAAGCTATGTGCCCTGGTGTTGTTTCCTGTGCCGATATTGTGGCTATGGCTGCTAAGGATGCAGTTGCTCTGGTTAGTTATTGTTTACACTAGTTTGATCAATTTGTACTAAATTTGATTTTGTCAACGTAATAGTAGTTAGAAATGCTTTAGACATAGATGTCCGAACACAAGTACATTGTTTGGGGCTCACGCGCATCGAACAGCTCCAGACATATGTTTCCTAATGTCTGTGTCGGTAATACTAGTAGTGATGGTAGATTGGTAGTGAATCTAGTGATACTAATCCTATTCTGCTTATAACATAGATTCATAATCCAAAAAACTGACAATTGTTTGTATGTGTAATTTTGCTAGTCTGGTGGTCCAAATTGGAAAGTGCCAAATGGAAGAAAGGATGGGCTGATTTCATTGGCTAGTGATACTAGACAGTTGCCAGCTCCAACCTTGAACTTTTCACAGCTTCAGCAAAGCTTTGCCCAGAGAGGTCTTTCCATGGATGATTTGGTGGCACTCTCAGGTAAAATTTCAAAGAGCTATGCAATACAAACAACGCTTTATGCAGAACAAAGTGAGTGAGTTGTGAGCCTGAAAAATCATTTACGGTTAGCATTTTCAGGTTCTATATAATAATGCAGGGCACCTAAAAACTGCAAAAAGAGTCCAAAATATAGTGTCAGCAAAACTCAGCACTGTCTCTATCATCATGTGTGGATCTATCACTGTGGAGTGTGATGTAGGTCTCATTCAAGTACAATATTTAAACATATGTAGCACGGATACGGATACGGACACAGACACAAGACATGGCAACTCTCTACGGACTCAGTGGAGGCACAATCTGTTTTTGAACTTCAAATTTTTTATTTATTTTTTATTTTTTTGTAGTGGTAATATATTCAATAACCATTGGATATTAGGTAGGGCTTGTCTTTATTGACCGATGGTGTACCATGTATGCTGATATGCATATACATGTCTCCTATTAAACTTTTGGTGTAATAGTATCGAAGTTATAAGTATTTACCTTTAAAAAATATTTCTTAAAAGTTTGAAAAAGTGACTCCGCCTCGGCCTCATGCATGTCCACTTGGAACTCAGGGACTCTGCCGTCTCTTAGGAAAGGCAACCGATCTCGGCCTTCCAAACGTGTTTTGGACGGCCCAGATTTGAGGGGTGCCGAAAAGTGTTTTGGGTGTTTTAACTCCCCTCAAATCTGGAAGATTAGCCTTGCCAATGATGTACTGCTCTACTACTTATGTTTACCATTTGTACCCTTGGCACATATGCAGGAGGCCACACTCTTGGATTTGCCCATTGCTCATCCTTCCAACAAAGGATCCACAACTTCACCACCCAAACCGACGTCGACCCTTCGTTGCAGGCGTCGTTCGCAGCCAGCCTGAGGAAGGCATGTCCGTACAACAACAAGGTAAACGCAGCCGGCGCCACCTTGGATTCGACCACGGCGATATTCGACAACGTTTACTACAAGTCACTTCTCCAGGGGATGAGTGTTCTCACCACAGACCAAGCTTTGCTCTCTGTTCCAAGAACTCAGGCTTTGGTTTCCAAATTTGCTAACTCACTGACAGACTTTGAAGATGCTTTTGTCAAGTCCATGATCAAGATGAGTAGTCTACCTGGTGGAGTAGAGGTTAGGCGCAATTGCAGAGTGGTTAATTAGGTAATTTCAGTCGAGGGTGTTTGTTTTTTCTGTTTTTTTTTTTTAGCTGTAAAAAGGGTCGGAGGGGGCAACCAGCGTAGCAACTCCTCTTGAGCGTGACCACAGAGACTCCCGACCCGCTGTGGAATATCCGGTTCGAGCCATGTCTATTGTCTAGAATGACAGGGTGTTTGTGTGTGTACCTAATTTTGTGTCTATTTTATTGTTAGGAATTAGAGCAATAAGAATTGGAATTGTGTGGGCTTGTGTTTGTGGTTGTAATAATGTCTCATTTGTAGTCAAAAGTCTGAATGATAAGTCATGGAGTTTTTTGCAGATAATTCCCCTTTTTATTTTTCATTTATTTATTTTCTGATGTGCAATCAAATTGCCTGCTAACAATTTAGCACGTCTGTAAAATTATATGCTTGTTTTTTAGTTTTATTCTATCCTTTTGTCCCAAATTTATATACACAATTTTATTTTGGCAACACATTTTGCAAGTTGAAGAGCCATTGGTAACAAGTCCACCCCAAGGGACTCTTCCGGTTTTTTTTTTTTTTTTTTTGTCACTCTTTTTACTCTAAGGGACCCACTTTGCCAAAAAAAATCAATTAATACACCAATCATCGTTATTGGAATTGATGATGTGTCAATTTGAATAGTCATTTCTCTCTCTTCAAACTTGAAGAGTGAGAGAACTACACCATTATGGTGTAGCAAGTTTGCTATCTCCCTTGGAGTTCTCTTTGCTGACATGGTTCTTCAAATTTTAGTTTCGTTTTCATTTTGCTAGCTCCTTCAGAGATGCTCTTATGTCTCTAAATTAAGTGAATACCATCAACGAATTAAGTCACTATGGCAATTACAGCAATTTTCTCTTTTGTTTATTTTTGAGAAAGCCATTACGCTTTTGTGTCAAACACCCTGTTTTTGGTTAAAAAATTTATGGCATGGATTAAACACCCTCCGATATTTGATGCCACAAACTATGAAATCGAAAGGGGGGCTCTGCTATCCCCTTAGGGTCGGCAGGCTCTGCCAACCCCAATCCACACCGTCCAAAAGTGCTTTGGATAGTTCAGATTTAGGGTCCACAGAAGAGTCTTATTTTTAATCCGAACCATTGAATGTCAAAACGCACGGTCCTAGATGTGGTGGCAAGCCCTACCGACCCATGGGGACAGCAGGGCCCCCGAGTTCGAAATACATATGTATTCTAGTAGTAGAAAGTGCGGTATTATTAATTACATCACTATTAATCCGATAAAACATACTCTATGAGATTGTACATCCCTTTGCTGTTAATCCCGTTAAATAAATGGACCTTAAGGTATAAGCCGCAAGAAGAAAAAATCAACAAAATTGTTTATACATATTAGCATTTTACATACAAATTGACAATTAGACCCTAACGCACCCTCCACAATGGAGGGTAAAAAATAAATGAATTCAATTGAATAAAACAATAATTTGCTTTGTCAAAGAGAATTAAATCAACAACAAAGGAAACTTTTTCCTCTGTTTTCTTGTTGGAGACCCATGATTTCTTCCATAACTAGCCTTCTTGACTTGTTTATGTTGAGAAAACACAAGTATATCTGCTCCTCAAGCTCGTCCAACTTCTCCAAAAAGCCCTTTTGGTCATTCCCAAGTTCCCCAACAGCCTTTTTCACCACCTCCATCTTTCCATTCCTAACACACACCTCACTAACAACTCTGATGTGTTCAATCTCATCCTCTAACCTCCTCACAAGCCGACTCATCGTGTCGAAATTATAAATCAGAATGTGAATCCATTTTTTCGCGACCTCAAGTTGTGCACCTAGTCTTTCCAGTGAGCTCGTTTTGAGCCCTAACCCTAATGTCTTCTTGCAACATCTAGTGAATTTTGCTCTCATTTTCACCTTTTTACACTTCATTGTTAATTTTTGTAGCAAATAGCCATGATTATCATGTACATCACCAAATTGTGATGGGCTAATTGAAAGCAAAGGGTTCTTGAGCATCGCGAATGAAGCAAGTTCATCAAGTAGGGTACGACATTGAGCATCGGTATAGTCTATGCAAGCTAGAGATTCTCTAACCTCGCAATTAAACTCTTCGCGTCTTGAAAGGTCTGCAAGCACGATCGTTTGACTTGGAAGGTCTTGAGATATAGGGATAAGAGTTTTGGAAACATAGAGTCCTGTGCAGCTTGCGAACTTTATTACCCATTGAATTCTTGAATAATTAGCACGAGCCTGATTGACGCTAGAAATAACAAGGTCACATATATTGCACGCTGCAAAAGTGGCCTCAAAGAAATTGACAACGAGAGGATGAAGATCGGAGCTTTCTTTCAGGTTGATTAGGACCTCTTGTCGCGGTTCAAGCAAGTAGTCACAGAGACCGACGCGCAAAGGAAGAGAAGACGAGGATGAAGGGGAGTGAATTCTACTAAGGCTTTTTGTTCCTAGGCGATATTCATGTGCTTTTTGCAACATTTCTATGTAAGAATTTGTCCTAAATGTGGAAATGTACTCCCCATTGATGCTTAATTGGTCAACCAAACAATTCACACGTTCTTCTTCACTTCTACCTGAAAATAAAAACAATTCAACATGACAAGAACAATTCAACATGAATAATTATGTTTTTTTTTTTCAATCACTTGATATAGCGGGTAGAACTCCTCAAGATGAATAAGACATGAAGATGAAAGAACGAAGCACAAGAAAAACCAATAAATTGTTTCCAATTTACTCGGTATCGAATCAAAAAAACAAGAAAGAACAAACAGAACAATCACATAAAGAAAATCGATATAAAAGCCTATGAAAGACGAAAATAAAAGACCATGAAAATGAAGCTTTGGAAATTTCAGCTTTTTTTTCCTTTTTGGCCCATAAGCTAAAAGTAGAAGTTATGCTTGTCGAGCAAGAAAAAAAAAAAAAGATACTTCAGAGACGCAACAAACACTCTTATTAGTTACATCGGGACAAAACATACACAACAATCATTCCGAAAACAAGAAACGTCACGAATTGATTGTGCGTATTGATCTGAAAGAACCCCAAGTAGAAAAAAACATTTAAATATCTACAGAGGGAACAAAAAAAGATCATAAACTAATTAATGGGTGGATTAGGTCAGAAGCTTACAATAAACTACGAACATGAATACTAGTATTATAGAAGGAAGAGAGAGGAACTAGAGAATCAGAAACCAACCTGTCTTTCTGAAATGAGCTTTGAAATTTGACCACACCATCTCCTTTTTCTTGATTTCAAAACTGGGGGACTCCAATTCTTATTTATAGGCTTATGGTTGGGCTTATGAGAGAGAGAGAGAGAGAGAGAGAGAGAGAGAGGGGTGAAATGAGCTATAGAAGCCAGTTGGCAGTTAACTACACCGCCTCAACACCCGGAAGATTACTTGCCATACAAGTTGTGTGTTTTCTCTAACCATATTAAAATGTAGAGCACTTTCGTTCGAGTAATAATTCAGTAGCCTCGGAGTACAGCTCTGGATCACTCCAACATTATATATTTATATGGGGTCTATACAGTTAGTCGTAGAGCAAACGAGAATGTGTGGTGTTAGAGTGTCCCGGAGCACCACGTGACTCTGCTCCGGGAGCACTGAATAATTAGACCAGTTGAGTGTTTTTGTTTCCTAACCTTAGTAAATTACAGAGTACATTCGTTTTGTAATATTACTAGAAACAATAACCGTGTTTTTTGATTGGGTCAAAATTATATGCACATGCTTTTGAACGAGTCTCCTTTCTAGCAGGTATAAACTTCGGAAGTTTCCGAAGGACCAAAAAAAAAAAAAAGGTATAAACTTCGGGGAGTTTGAGGACCAAAATGATAGGGCTTTTTTTTCCCAGAAAAATGTGCTATTTTAGTGCTAACATAGATCACACTGCTAATACTTTGTGTTGAATTGTGGTGTTTTAGCCTGCTAGTCCTAAATAATAGTATTAGCCGACAAAGACTCTTCTGAATATGAATGTGATATAATAACTAAGGGGTGTTTTGGAACCTCATTTTCAGCTTTTCATTTTTAACTTTTTAGCTTTTTAGATGATGGTCCGAATGTATTTTGAATTTGGTAAGAGTGTTTGGGAGAAATGTGCAGAATGTATTTTAAAACAGGATTAGTGTTTTGGGAAATATGTACAAAATACATTCTGTATGTCTTTTTGTTAATCAAAATGGAAAAATTGGAAAAAAGAGAAGTCAAAAAACTCCTCTCAACCGACTTTTGAGTTCTCCTCTAAACTCAAAAATCAAAAACTCATTTTCGCAGAATGTGTTTTCACTATGGTGTGTCAAACACCTAGAAGTAGAAAATGCAAAAACCAAAATGCAAAGAATAGGTGGCCAAACACCCCCCTAAGTGCAACGGTGTCACCATCCCACTATATCTCCCTGTAAAAATTACGTAAATAGTTATAGGGTCAAATAGTCGACCGCGGCCTCCCACTAATCCCATCATATTACGATTTTGTGTCAAAGAGAGATTTCTTAGTGATTCGGTGATGCCTGATATCATCCCTCATAAAAACTTCAATTTCTTTTCCATTGCAATTTCATGCCCCAGATATTATCCCTCATATAAGATTTTGTTAAAAAAAATTCGTTGGTTTTGTTTCCATTAACACAAAGAAGATCATTGTGATTAAATTTGGTATTGTGTATACCAGTCTTTGATAAAGGACCAGATCCTAATTGCCTTTCAACGGAGGACCCTCCCTCTTTCAGAAGCATACGGTAGACTCCATCCAGGTCAATAAGACAGAAAACTGAAAAAACGCCACCGCCGTGCTCTCTCAAGTATTTGGCACAAGAAAGCTTGAAAAAGACTAAAACCAAACGCCAACACAATCCCTGTGAAAAAGATCCATCGGACAGTTGATACTACTGGTCCAAAAATGTTACATCTCCCTTGTGAAGGGGAAGTCATCTTCCAGTGTTAACTTTTGGATCAATACCCTGAAAACTTGTCCACATTCAACTACCGGTACTAAATCATCATAAGGAAAACAAACACAAAACCATGATTGGAGAAACGAAATATGCTAGATTAACCCAGATAATCCAAAAAAAGATCAGTGTGGATAAGCTAATTTGAGGGAAATTTGCTCCGAGCGACCCTCACAAAATATACTAACTAATGGAAAAGGAACTGGGTGATAGAATAGACAAGCACTACTATGTACTTAAGCCTCAAAAGGTAAATTGACTTGAGAAAGTGATGGTTCAAATCTTGGATCTGTCATTCAAAGGCCCAGGCATTCTCCCTGCGGACCTCCTCCTCCTCCTCTGGGGTATAGTCGTTCACAATGTTGAATTTTTTCCGGATTTCTTCAGGAGTTTTTCCCTTCATCATGTTTGCAACAGTCAGACAGGTCAGGTCCAACAAGCCCTTGATATCCAGATAGTTTGCTGCCTGTGGCAGAAATCAAGGGTAAGGATTTACAGTATGATGAGAATTCTCAAGGGTGACAAGAACACTTCTGGATGTATAGCACAGGCACACAGGCAGTGAAACCATGGTTCTACCCTAATGATAAATCGATGTATTCTGGTAAAGATTCATCTGATCTTCTCGCAGAAGATGCTAAACAAGCATAAATGGACCCATGGAAATAGGAGTTCGCCAAAGAGGACTAACTTCGAGCATCCGCCCAATTTTTCCATTATACAAAGCAATAAGGTAAAAGCAAGATTAAGAATGACTATATACAGAGTCACAGACATTAGTGGAGCAACATATCAATGTCGAAGATAGCTTCTATGTATACCACTTGATGAAGTGGCCAAAAACATAATCTTTACTCATGTACAAGTGTCGGGTGTCGGTACGTATCTAAATGTCGGGCTCATCTAATTCCCATCTCAAGGACACGGGGACATAGCAAAATATTCATACTACTCGATGTATTTCTTTTTGTTTCTAGGATAAATGGAGTTTACTATGTGGGCTCACTCTCTTAACACTACTAACAAAACAAAACAAAAGGATGAATTGTGCAGTTTAGTCGTAATGAAAGAATTTTCAAGTACCAAATATATATAGTTGCATCCAAAAGATAACGAATGAAAGAATTTTCTAAGTTCCAAAGATACATAGTTGCATCCAAAAGAAAATGAAAGAATTTTCAAGTACCAAAGATATATAGTTGCATCCAAAAGATAACGAATGAAAGAATTTTCAAGTCCTAAAGATATATAGTTGCATCAAAAGATATGCAGAAAACCAGGTAAAACAAAAAAGTTCAAAACTGGTATGGAGCTCTGCTGTCACATCCTCGCTTCGGATGGGTATGTGAGTGTCAAATAACATCAGTTAAAGCAGGAATTCCTTGCCTATCTCTTACCATCTCTTAAAATTCAGTGTTAAACATGTGCATAAAGCAACATAGCAAGAAACTATAACATGGGAAATCAGACGATGCTTCATATTCCAAGTAATAAAGAAACTAGTTACTGAACTCAAAACAATTGCTGAGTACACAACACAAGCAAGAATGTAAAGTTACTTTCCCCCTACTTCCCACAATTCGCTAAATAAAGCAAACCAGCCAGAAAATACAGCACTAAAAAAAATCCTGTTTTTACTAATAAAGAGTCATCTATCCATCCCTAAAGAAAACCACTAAACCCTAACAGAGATGAGTTTACATGAAACAATAGGGCAATTATGTATACATACAAGTATGAAGGAAAGGCTGCAGGAGGGTATTGAAACGAAACTGTTTTCAATTTTTTCAGTGTCATCTATCCACCCCAAAAAGACATCATCAAACAAGTAACCTAGATAAACCACTAAACATGAAATCTACAAAAGAAACACAAACCCCACCAGATATAAGTTTCCATGAAGCATACGGGGTCCCCACAACGTTTTAATGCACTATGATGTGTAGTTCATCTCTATACACTCAACGGATAACACATCATTGTGATCCAAATCGTTAGCATCATGTGGAGGCCAATGTCTGATTAACTTCACTTTTATGTTTTAATACAACCGTGGTGTTCAACAAACTCTACAACTTGTCGTGGTTACCAAGGTCCGATTAACTTGATTATACTACAACTACGAAGTTGAGCAAACTTTACAAACTAAACGATTTCCATGAAACAATAAAAACAATTGAATACATATATAAAAGCATGAATAAGACCACAAAAGAATAATTCTATTGTTTTACCAGAATAATGTCAAACAGAACGCCCTGTTCAACATTCACGAACTGAGTATCGAAACTCTTGAGTTCATCGTTAGCCGCATGATCATCTAAATCACCCACCGACTCGGCGTGCTTCTTGCAGTACTCGATCACCTTCGACAGAATCCCGCTGGTGACGTTGGGCAACGGGATACCGGTGTCGGCGCAGTCGTCTTCGATCATGTGCTTGATGGTCTGGGACAGGAGAGCGGCGGCCTCGTCGACCTCGAAGGTCTCGCCGTCTGAGCTCTTTAGGATGATCTTCTTCTTCGTCGTTGAGGACGAAGACGCCATTTCGGTTTGGTGTTGGTTAGGAAGTGTTGGGAGGAAACCCTAACCCTAGGTTTTTACAGAGGGAGGAAGAGGCGGGAAGAGGAGGGAAACTAGAATGAGGAAACGAAGAGGCAGGGTAAGAAGAGTTGTGGGGTCGTATATTTATAGTGCTGGCGAAACGAATACAATGGGGAATATTTAGATTTTATTAGGAGAACAAATATTAGGGAATTGTATAGCTGCCCTGATTGAAAAGGGAATTTTTTTTTTTTTTTTCAGAGTTGTAGTAAGGCCAATCCAGTGGTCCATCTCAACACCGACAGCTCAGATTTAATTTAAAATTTTAATGATTCGAGTTGTTCATTGTTTGGATTAAAATTCGAGCGTTCATTGCCGAGATGGACGGCCGGATAGCCTCACTACAACCTTGTAGTGAGGCCCTCACTACAGGGACCCCGGACCCAGTTATTACATGGGATGAGAGGTATTACATGGGGAAAGTGGAATGGGACTCGATCTTGAAATGCAGTGTGGAACATTCAAGAGTTCTACCGCATGAACTAACTACCACTTGCAGATTGAATAGGGTTTGCTCAAGTTAATTTATTGCTCAAGGAATTAAGGATTAATTTGTTGCTCAGGGAATTAAGGATGGAGCCAACGGATACAAGTAATGGTGGTGGTCACTATGACAATTTTAAAATTTGTTGCTGTCATATTAAAAACAATTACTTGATCCCTAAGTTATAGAGATGCGTCAACACTTAATTTTTCAATAATTGTTTTTGTTGTATTCTAATTTTTTAGCCATTTAGTAGAATTTTATACGAAGACATCCCAAATTAAACTTAATGGCCCAAGTGGAATGCGTAAAAAGGTTTTTGTTAATATGTGTCTTAGGGGCATGTGTGAATGCTCATACTTAATACTCATTTAATGATACCAACTGTACCCATTTGTATAGGTACTCGTACAGGTAATAAATAGGTTAGGCAATATTGTCTAGGAGGAAAACTTGTTTCTCTTTAACGGTTATTAAAAAAAAAATTACCCTTTAACTTCTCTTTCAATGTTATCTTTACAACTGCCCTTCTAATAAGTCTTTCAACTTGGTTTAAACCCACTAAAGAGAAAAATTCCTACGGGCATCAGTCACCAAAATGGTCTACAAACACAAAGCAATTGTTTACTCTGTAAAATCTCGATGGTTTTAAGAGCCTCCTTCGTTTCAAAATCGGCTACCACTTCAAGTGTTGAATAAAAAATGAAAGTTGATGCCTGCAATCAAACATGTATTTTTCAAATATGAGACTTGTGGAGGCTAGTGAATTGGAAAGTTCATTGATCGAGACTTTGAAAAAGAAATTGCTATAAGTGTTAAATTAATTATATCGTTGATACTTTTGACAACATGAAATAGCATCGAGCATAATTCAAGATATCTCGCTTTAGTAGATTGATTGAGTTAAATTACTATGTTTTTTTGTACTTTACATGCATCTAAGGAACATGGTTTACTATATTATTTTTTGTATGCTATTTAGATTTTTTATGTCGATAAATTTTCTATATTGTAGTCTACTTTTCATATTTATCGTTATCGCCACAACTATGTTAAAATTCTGACTCCGTCCTTACAAGTAACTCGTAATTTGACTTGAAGGGGTGGTTCGTTGTAATTTGAGCAATTCTATAGATACAGACGTTTGTGCGCAAATTTGAACATAAATGTGTCTATAATTGTTTGATGTGCGGGAGCTCCATGTTTACTGTACGAAACCTCTTGTATCGGCCAGTTTTAAGCCCATACATATTCAGATATGTGCATAGATGTCTCCGTCCATAGCAGTTGCATTACGGCGAAGTACATCCAGATTGTCAAAGTTGCATTCTCCGGCGCCCAATTCGCTTGGTGATTTGACTTTCGATTGAGGAACGGAGCCTGCCCTAGTATTCTAGTTCGTAATGATACGTAGTCATAAGTAGAATAAACTCAATAAAGTACAATTTTAGTTTGACATATACTATACTGCAAAAAATAGTTTTTATCTACGAATTGTGTTATCTAACCTATTACTATATCAATCAAAGGAGAAAGCTACTAGTACAAGAATGTGTGGAAAAATTTGCACGACGTGCAAATGTGGTAGTGTCTCTCTAATAATTGGAAGAGAAGTAGCTCCTCCAATTTCAACGAGACAATGACACATTAGCACGTTGTGCAAAATCTTTCTCGTTGTGTTGGTGAACTTATTCATCCCTGTATACAACACTGCTAGAGTCTAGAGATGTTCTTAGATCGCAAGTGTACAATAAAAATACAAAACGTGCTTCAAAGTTCAAAGATGTGGTTCCTAAAACCCATTCAAACTTTTTCTGATTGTCAAGGTGGAATAGATACTTAGTACAATACAGACAAATAGAACGCGTAGTGAGCCCCCGGCCTTCCATTCGGCTATCATGGTGTCTCAATTTATCCGGATCGTTGATCGCCGATTTGATCACCGAGGGAGCTCACTACAGGCATACAGTGAGGCCCCTCACTACAGGGCCCCGGGTTCCGATCACTGATCCCACTAATCCTACCATACTTTGGTTCCCACCACAATGTGAGATTTTATTATCTCCATGACACAATGATACCTAATACCCGTGGCGGTCACGGTGAAGCATTAAACTGTAATAAGGAGACCACTAAAACGCAAACTGATTGACTGAAAAAGTGATGCTTCATCTTGGATCCGTCATTCAAAGGCCCAGGCCTCCTCCTCTGGGGTTAACTCACCCATGTTGAACGTTCTCTTGATTTCTTCAATATTTTGTCCCTTAATCATTTCTTCCACGGCCCGGCAGGTCAGGTCCAACAAGCCCTTGATATCCAGATAATTTGCCGCCTGGTGAAAAAAAATCAAGGTTGAGTATTTACTGATGTGAGAATTCCCAATGGTGTAATAAGCAAACTTCAGAGTGAACTCACAGACGATAAGAATTGATTTTACTCCAATAATAAACCAATGTGTTCTAGTAAGATTCTTGCTGCTGAATTCACAAACGAGGACTAACTTCTACCATGCAAATTTTTTCCATATAGAAAGCAATAAGGTAAAAACAACGCTAAGAATGACGATACACACACAAGTGGAGAAAAATACCCAGGTGGAATATCTTTTTTTTAGCTTAGATTACCACTACGCTTAACCAAGACTCGATAATCTTAAATCACCCGCGTGGATCATAAAACATTCCAATGTAAATTTTAGTCCCTCGATCCCCAGCAACTCTAACAAAAAGAACCAAAAAGATAAATTACGCAGTCATTGTGAAAAAAAATTCAAGCCCTGAACATGCGTAGTTGCATCAAAAGATAATGAAAAAATCAGGTAAAATAAAAATCTTCCACTTTGGCATGGAAAGTCACAAACCTCGCACGGAGTGGATATGCGTGCAGCTCCAATGTGAGTGTCAACTAAC
>OY978222.1:1001842-1166326 GCA_963854785.1 Vaccinium vitis-idaea
GGATTAATAAGTTGTCTTCACGAGATGGATCTAAAAAGTAAAATTAAGATCAAATGTTCGCGAATTTTTATTTGAAATAGCTGTCTTTGTTATCTTTTAGTGTCGTCTGATCTGATTTTTATTCAATTTCCATTTGTGTTTTTATTATACTTTTCTGAATCCCCTCGAGATGAATTAATCCAAAAAATTTAACAAAAAGCTAAAGAAAAAGCGTTAAAAACCAATAATTCGCCCCCAATCCCTAACGGAGATAAGTTAACATGAAACTGTAAAATGGATTAAGTTATAAGTACATGATCTACAAGTACGAAGAAAAAGGCTGCAAGAGAGTATTATAATTATACCAGAACCAGATGCAAATAGAATCTCTTGTTCAACATTCACGAATTGAGCATCAAAACTCTTGAGTTGATCGTAAGACGCATTACCATCGGCATGCATCTTGCAGAACTCGATTACCTTCGACAGGATACCGCCCTTGACATTCAGGACTGGAAAGAAGGTGTCAGCGCAATCCTCTTCGACCGGTTTCTTGATCTGCTGCATCTGAAGAGCGACGGCCTTGTCGACCTCGAAGGTCTTGCCATCAATACTCTTAAGGATGATCTTCTTCTTCGACGACGCCATTGCTTCGATGTTGTCGCAAAAGAATTGAAGTTTTACAAAGACAGAATTTTGATCGTAGAAAAGAGAAAGCAAGAGTCGTGTTTACAGGAAAAAATTTTGGGTGCCGAGTGGGTATTGCCACTTGGTACCCAAGCGTGATCCGAGCCGTCCAAATGTGTTTTGGACGGCCCGGATTGATTCCCTCTCTCTCCTCTCACCCAAACACTCTCTCTCTTCCTTTTCTCTCTCTAAAATCCGGACCGTTGGATCGCGTTATGGACGGCTCGGATTGCCGAGCAGGTACCACGTGGGCAATACCCACTCGGCACCCAAAAATTTCTCTGTTTACAGATAGTTGGTAGGGGGCCTGCATTTATAGAGCTGGGAAATCTTTCTTGTGCCCCCTCTCCGATTTCTAAAAAATGAAGCAACCGTGAATAAATTTACCAATAAACACATTCCTTAGAATTTTGATGTAGAATTGTTAATAACGAATCTCATCCCGTACTGGTCCGTGAAGTACTGGACATAAAACAGTACACATACTTTGGTGTTCCACACCGGCCAATTCTGGGCATACCGGCCTTGTCTCGGATCTCGGCCGGTACACCAAAACTAATGTATTTTTTCTTTTCATAAAAAAACATGAATTTTAAGGTATTTTAACCAAATTTGGAGTTCATTTTATATCAATCATGTTAATTTGTTATTAGAACCAGCATTAAGGTGTATTAAAATGGTAAAAATTATTTTATTTCTCCATTTTAAGTTTTGCAATTATACATTAGTATATTTAACCCTATATATATACCACTCAAGCTTCCAGGCAGGGATCCCTGACTGGAGGTTTTTGGGTGTTTTGAAGGTTTTAAAAATTGTTTTTGCAAAATCCGAACCGTGTACAATTTTTGTGAAAAACTGCTCGGAAAGGTTTTTCCGGTAATTTTTTTTAATGATTTCTCGCGGGGACCCTTAAAAACACGTTTTAAACACATTGGACGGTTCGGATCATAAAAAAAATATCGGGAACGTGGAGTCTCGGAGTCCGAACTAGAAGCTTGCCTTCGTAGGAAACTTTTTATGTATGTATGTATATATATTGCGATAAAATCTAAAACGGTACCGAGATATGAACCATAAACAGAATGTGATTAATGCGAGAACATGAAGTCACATTAATTCCATGTATGCGAATTCTGTCTATTATATTAAATTTATTTCGAATATTTTTTTATTTCTTTCTATATGAAAATTCGCAGATAGATTATCGATCTGACGCAGTGGAATTAATAGCCACTGTCTATTTTTCCTCCTTTCTTATAAGTGGAATAGTTTTCTATACGATGGTATATATTAACTCGATTATCTCAGTCATTTTTTTATGATTTTTTTTTATTCGATTCGCTGGCATTCCAGTCGAATAAGTGAAATAGAGAATGGTACGGTGTAAGCGTAAAGCATTTTTGGTTATAGTTATATTCGTACTAAGTTGTTATTATAGCATGAAACTATACAATCGATTACATATCTACAAGTACAAAGAAAAGGCTGCAAGAGGGTAATATAATTATACCAGAATCAGATCAAATAGAACCTCTTGTTCAACATTCACGAATTGAGCATCAAAACTCTCGAGTTGATCGTCAGTCGCATGATCATCGGCATGCATCCTGCAATACCCGATCACCTTCGACAGGATACCGCCCTTGACGTTCTCGACCGGAAGGAAGATGTCAGCGGAATCCTTTTCGACCGGTTCCTTGATCATCTGCATCTGGAGAGCGACGGTCTCGTCGACCTCGAAAGTCTCGCCGTCAATGCTCTTAAGGATGATCCTCCTCGGCGACGACGCCATTGCCTCGATGTTGTCGCAAAAGAATTGGAAGAGTCGTGTTTACAGATGGTGGGGTCCTGGATTTATTAGAGCTGGGGGAAATCTTCCTTGATTTTTTTAATTTTTTTAATTTCACTCACCTAACAAATACATTGATCTCCCCTCCTGTTTCTAAAAATGCACCGCTCACTCTTGTTTTTAAACTACTACCCAAATTTCTCCTAACTTCCGTCCATTTTCAAAAAAAAATTATAAAAAATTGTTTTCAAAACTTTATTTTTCGAAAATTTTTTTTTTTTTTTAAAAAAAAAAAAAACTGTTTTCCAACAAATGTTTTTCAAAAAAAAAAATTAAAAAAAATGTTTTGGGAAAAATGTTTTTAAAATTCTCTTGTTCGAAAATATTTGTTTTAAATTTTTTGAAAACATTTTTCAAATAAAAAATGAAGTTGTGAACAATTTTTTATAATTTCTTTTGAAAATAAACGGAATCCTCATTCCAACTCAAGCTTCACAGCCAGAGATGGATTTCAAGTCCCCATGGTTCGCCGGATTACGTCGTCGTATTGACTTCAATCGATTGTGAAATCAAACCTCACGTCCCTCATGAAATCATCTTTGAGTTCATTTCAAGAACTCATGATTCGCCCGATTACGTCGTCATATTGACTTCAATGGATTGTGAAATCAAAAGGAAGTGGTACTGCAATTCGGATTTCATATGTAGGTACTTTGGCTACTGCTTCTCATTTTTTTTATTATCAGAAATGATTAAAGTATTTGGGTTTCATTTCCTTTGATGTCCTGGTCCAAGTTTTTTCACTAACGCAGGTTGGTTCAAGTGGTTCGGCACTTGTTCCCCTTAAATAAGGTCTTGAGTTCGAGTCTTGTGAATGGAGTAAACTTGCGCTGGGAGAGCTTTACCCCTTTGTGGGCCGACCCGGCTCGAACCGGACTTAGTCGGAGTCCAGTGGGCTTCCGGATACCGGTGGTTTAGACCAAAAAAAAAAAAAAAGTTTTTTCATGGCTTTTTCATCGCAATTTCAGTTTTGTACTTTCAGCTAGCTGTTCTGTGTAGCAGTGTTGCAGTTGCTCCCAGATTGCAAGTGTACTTTTTTGGTACTTTCAGCGAGCTATTCTGCGTAGCACTGTTGCAGTTGCTCCCAGATCGCAAGTGTACAACACAAATGCAAACCGTGCTTCAAAGTTCAAAGATGTGGCTCCTAAAACCCATTTAACTACGTAGTAGTTTGTCGACAAACTTTTCCTGATTGTCAAGGTGGAATAGATATTTAGTACAATACCATGATCACTGATCCCACTAATCCTATCATACTTTGGTTCCCACCACAATGTGAGATTTTATTATCTCCATGATACCTAATACCCGTGTCGGTCACGGTGAAACATTAAACTGTAATAAGGAGAACACTAATACGCAAACTGACTGAAAAAGTGATGCTTCATCTTGGATCCGTCATTCAAAGGCCCAGGCGTTCTCCCTGCGGATCTCCTCCTCCTCCTCTGCGGTAAACTCACCAATGTTGAATGTTCTCCTGATTTCTTCAGGAGTTTTTCCCTTAATCATGTCTGCCACGGTCTGGCAGGTCATATCCAACAAGCCCTTGATACCTAGATAGTTTGCCGCCTGGGGAAAAAAATCAAGGTTGAGTATTTAGAATGATGTGAGAATTCCCAAGGGTATAATAAGCACACTTTAGAGTGAACTCAAAGCCGATAAGACTTCTAGTAAGATTCTTCTCCCAGAATTCACGAAAGAGGACTAACTTATAGCATGCAAATTTTCTCCATATAGAAAGCAATAAGGTAAAAACGACGCTAAGAATGAAGATACACACACAAGTGGAGAAACATACCACTAAGCTTAGCCATGATTCGTTAATGTTGCCAAAAAGAGTCATCTGATGAGTAACCCTGATTGGTGGCAGTCCAACAAGAACAAGGTAATTACAATTCCATCTTCAAGTGGCAATTCTTTTGGTAGCATGGACACGTTAAATGATCAAAGACAAAAGTTTTTTTTTTTTTTGAACTGGATCAAAGACAAAAGTTGGACAAGTAGTGTTTTACTTCCAAGACAACGACATCATCGGTTTCTCCGCTGCCCAAATCTCAATCCAACCCTACCCCTACTGAACACCACCACCAAGAATAAGGGAAAGGAGGAACTAAGTGAAGAGAAATCATTCTAACAAGTGAAGAGAAATCTTTTCTAACACTGTATGTATAGAGTATTTACACTCCCAACGTGATAGGCTAAAAGATAGAATACAAGTGCAAGTCTAAAGTGGATTGATAAAAGCCCTCAGCTTTATTAGATGCTGCAATCCTATACACATCAGTAGCAAATTCTTATGGGTTGAAAATTCCTTTGCTAGAATTTCAAGTTTTGGCACGCCTACAAAAATCTAAATCAGGGTTCTGCCTCAGCCGGGTAGACTTGTCTGTTCTTCTTATGTCATAAAACATTATGGAACCCTCTCTTTATTTTAGCCCTTTTCCCGACACTATACTCCTGTACAAACCAGCAATGACAGCTTAATAATTACGAGCTGAACTAAAGCACTGTTATGTGAAAACTTAACCAGTTCAGGATGAAGCATCTGAAAGTAAGGCAGCAAGAATTTTGCTCAGTTAAAAAATTTGGTAGAAAATCGGGTGATCCTGAAGCATATGGCAAACATCTTACAATCAAGTCAGGTAGATCTGGATTCCAGTTGAGGACATACAATTACTGATAAAATTTGCCATCTGCGTTTGAGAAAATATGCAGGTTACTCAAAAAAAAATTGAGATGTCCGAGTTAGAATGGACAGAACTTGTTCAAGTGAGAACACCAAGAAGACCTCACATAATGGATTGGTTCTGTTCATTCTTTTGCTCTCAAACTGCAAATTCTTAAGTGTCAACTAACATCACTAAATGCAGACACAACACCCGTCTTCAGTTTCCCAAAATAATTCAATTGGCTGAAAGTTCTGAAGTGACTAAATTTGGATTTCGAGAGAAGTCATCTCCCCACAATACATCAATTACCTTTAGCCGTTTTAGCACTTTCAGAAGAAAAAAAAAAAGAAGGGAAACTAGTGATGCAAATATGGTCACAATGCCAAAAAGAAAAAACAACCAGATCCATCTCTTATATGTCGGAGTTAACATGAGCATAAGGCAACACTGCCTTCAAAACATAAAATCAGTAAGCAAATAAAACAAACTGCTCTCTGGGGCAATATTGAAAAAAATAATTAAAAAAAAAAAATCAGTTTGAAATATAACATAGGGAATCAGAAACTGCTTCGTATTCCAAGTAATAATGGAACTTAACTAAGTACTGAACTCAAAACAATTGTTGAGTACACAACACAAGCAAAAATGATAAATTACTTTCCCCACATTCCCACATTCGCTAAATACAGTAAACCAACCAGAAAATGCATATTTAAACATACCCTGTGTTCAGTAGTTCAGCGTCATCTATCCATCCCCAACAACATTACCGAACAAGAAACTCAGGTAAACCGCTAAGCAAAAAACCAACAAAAGATTCTGAATTTGTGTTGGTTGGTGATAAATTTTTTGGATTAATAACTTGTCTTCACGAGATGAATCTCAAAAGTGAAATTAAGATCAAATGTTGGACGATTTTTTTTTTTTTTTAAATAGCTGTCTTTGTTATCTTTAGTGTCGTCTTTAATGTCGTCTGACCTGATTTTTATTCAATTTCCCTTTATTCTCTTATTATACTTTTCTAAATCCCCTCGAGATGAATTAATCCAAAAAAATAATCGAAAAGCTAAAGAAAAAGCGTAAAAAACCAATAATTCGCCCTAATCCCTAACGGAGATAAGTTAACATGAAACTATAAATCGATTAAATACATATCTACAAGTACGAAGAAAAGGCTGCAAGAGGGTAATATAATCATACCAGAATCATATCAAATAGAACCCCTTGTTCAACATTCACGAATTGAGCATCAAAACTCTTGAGTTGATCGTCAGACACATGATCATCGGCATGCATCTTGCAGTACTCGATCACCTTCGACAGGATACTGCCCTTGACGTTCGGGACCGGGAAGAAGGTATCGGCGCAATCCTCTTCGATCGGGTAATTGATCGGCTGCATCTGGAGAGCGACAGCCTTGTCGACCTCGAAGGTCTCGCCGTCGATACTCTTAAGGATGATCTTCTTCGGTGAAGACGCCATTGATTCGATGTTGTCGCAAACGAATTGGAAGGAAACACTAACCCTAGGTTTTTACAGAGACAGAATTGCTCGTAGAAGAGAGAGAGCAAATGAATCGTGTTTTACAGATGGCGGGGGCCCTGTATTTATCGTGCTGGGAAATCTTCCTTGGTTTTTTTTTTTTTTTTTTTTAAATTCACCCACCTAACAAATACACTGATCTCCCCTCCGGTTTCTAAAAATGAACTGCTCTTCCTTGTATTTTAAACTATTTTCCAGATTTCCCCCTCTCCAAATTTCCGTTAGTTTTTTAAATAAAAATTATAAATAAAAAAAACTATTTTCAAAACTTTATTCTTTTGAAAAATATTTTTCAAAAAATTGTTTTCAAACAAATGTTTTTCAAAAAAATTCTTTAAAAAAAAAGTTTTTAAAACTCTCCATTGTTTGAAAATATTTGTTTCAAATTTTTTGAAAACATTTTTCAAAAAAATAAAGTTGTGTGAAAACAGTCTTTTATAAGAAGCTAAGAAGGGGAATCTGAGGAATAGTTTAAAAAATGTCAAAAAGTTTTGAAAACTAACGAAAGTTGGGAGAAGATGGAATCTGGGGAATACTTTAAGCAAGAAAGGAAGGTAGTGCAATTTCAGAAACGAGAGGAGAGGTTAGTGTATTTGTCAAAAACCTCAAGTGAGGTGAGTGAAATTTACCCTTTTTGGAGAAGGAAGCGGGGAGAGAAAAAACCAATTTAATGAGGCACTTGTGAAATACGGGAAAAAAAAATTAGTCATTTATGCCGCTACCAATGGATTTTGTGATCGAATGCCATTAGACGTAATTTCTCAATACGATGTAGTAAAACCTTGACGGCCTGTTTGTTTGCAGCATATGGAGGAGGGATATAGAGTTGTCCCGGATATACATATCCGGGTGAGCTATATCCGGTGTTTGTTTGATTTTAGTGTGCCGGATATAATTGTCCTGAGATATACATATACCTCTGCAGGGGTCTTAAATATAGGCACCCCTCCCCCAGGTTTTGTTATATCCGGCATCTCCTTCCAAATTTCCCTCTGCCAGTTGTCACCTATAAACTGTTGCGAGAGAGAGAAAGGAGCACCGCTTCCACGCGTCAGAGTAGAGGAGCACCAATGCCACCAGTTGGCAACACTTTCCATGCCCCACTTCCACGCGTCAGAAGAGAAGGGCAACGCAGGAGCACCACTTCCACCTTTAAACTACTTTTTGACTTTTTTATTTGGGACCAAAACATTATTTTACATTATCCAACCCCCCATATCCCCCTTCTACAACAACAAAACAAACAAAGTAATATTTTATCTCCCCTTCTAAAATAATACCCCTCCAATTATATCCACTTCTATATCCCCCCTCTTATTATATCCCTCTTCCTCCCTCATATACATATCCTTCAAACAAACAGGGCGTCAAGAGCCTCCATCATTTCAAAATCGACTACCACTTTAAATGTTGAATAAAAAATGAAAGTCGATGACTAAAATCAAACATGTATTTTTCAGATATGAGACTCTTGAAGGTTAGATTGTCCACTATAATGATGAATTGAAAAGTTTATTGATCGCAGAGATTGAGAAAGAAATAGCTATAACTGTTGAAATTAACTTTATCTTCGATACTCCCTTTGTCCCTTTAAGTGATACCTTTAGGAAACGTGTATTTTTGTGAACGTTAAAAAATGTACTTTTGTAGAATTTTTTATTTATTTTTTTTGCACGAAATTAAAGTACTCAATGTGCACTTTAATTTGGTATAAAAAAATTTAAAAATTATGTAAAGAAATATGTTTTTTAGGGGTTTGAAATTGCAAGTTTTCCAATAGGATCACTTAAAAAGGGACGGAGAGAGTAGTTTTGACAACAAGAAATAGCATCGAGCATAATTAAAGATATCTCGCTTTAGTAGATTGATTGAGTTAAATTACTACTCCCACCATCCCTTTTTAAATGATACATTTGAGAAACGTGTATTTTTGTAGCGTTAAAAAATGAACTTCCGTAGTATGTTTTAAAAAAAAAATTTGCACCAAATTAAAGTATTCAATGAGCACTTTAATTTGGTATAAGAAAATTAAAAAATTATATATAAAAAATTATGTTTTTTGAAATTACATGTATTTCGATAGGGGTCACTTTAAAAAGGACGGAGGGAGTATATTTTTGGTACTTACATGCATCTGAGGAACATGATTTATTATATTATTTTTGGTATGCTATTTCAATTTTTTATGTCAATAAATATTCTTCTTGTAGCCTACTTTTCATATTTATCGTTATTGCCACTACTATGTTAAAATTCTGACTCCGTCCTTGCAAATAACTCATAATTTGACTCGGAGGGGAGATTCTCGTAATTTGGAGAGTTTTACACAACATACTAATGTGGTATCGTCTCGCTAATAATTGAAGAGAAGTAGCTCCTCCAATTTTCAACGAGACAAACACATTTGCACGTTGTGCAAAATCTTTCTCGCTGTGTTAGTGAACACATTCATCCCTGTATACTACTGTAACGCCCCCAAAATTTGGGTTTGTTAATAATGAATACATAAATAATAAATAGGGTTTTTCAACAGTAACCCAAAAGAAATTACATAATCTTTCTGCCAAATACAATCATTCTCTACAGGGTTGACTAGGTTTCCCTATTCCATCGCACGGTCGACCATTCCGGTGACATCCTGCTCTGCTCCGTAGGCCTTTGAGCCATAATACTCCTCCTGTTCATCTCTATAGTCTGACATAATACGTCTGAGTCGCACAGGCAACATCATGGTATTATGCCAGGGTTACACGAATGCAACACCGTGAGCAAAGCCCAGTAGTTCCCTATGCTAAACTTCTAAGTAGCAATTCTAGAACAATAAGTTCATAAACAGTAATGCAGACTTGTTAACGGAAAAACCATGAAATGCACTGTGCGTGTCCATACAGATCAGAGTAAAAATGCACAGTAAAAGTAATTCATTTCAGTACCTCAAAACAGTGTCTCGTCTCAGTTTTCTCAAAACGGTAACTCGTATCAGTTTTTTCTAACAGTGTCTTGTACCAATTTCCTATCTTCGGCATTCTTCTTCAAATTTCAACTAATTCGATCATCTCACACCACTCGAAAGTTATTGGTCCGTTTACGCCTCCTTTCAGCTGACGGTACCAACCCTTTCCGCTCGAGGCCCCGGTTGTCGTGCATCACCGAACTTAACAGCCTGTTTGCACGGTCCGTCCACCTCGCGACTCACACGACACGGTCCCGGTTGCCTTGCATCACCGAACTTAACAGCCTGTTTGCAAAACCGTTCACCGTGTGTTGTGCATGCTTAACCCAAACATCCAAGTTCTCTCCGCGAACTGGAAGTGGTGCTTTCGCTGCACTACCGCATTAAAACCATTCCTTCAAGTTCTCTCCGCGAATCTTGAGGTGGCGACAAAATCATCTTATCTCATTTCATTTCCCAAAATTTCATTTCCCGATAATTTCATTTTCATTCTCATCTCTATTTTCTCATTAATTGCTATTCAATTTCACGACCGGTGTCGTAATTTATCACGTACGTGCTCAAAATCATGCTCATGCAATATTCCATAATTTCTCTCTAAAATTCACATTTCACCAAATAGACATTTCTAACATAAAATCATACATCTAGATACACCAATTCTCTAAATTATACTATTTCCTCTAGAAACCTTCCCACATAAAATTATGTACATTTTAATGCACCAATTTCCTTTAAAATAATATTCCTTCTAAAAATCCTCTCACATAAAATCATATATTTAAAACTCTCCAAAAATAATATTTTCTAATTCTCTCAGATTTATTCCTCATCAAAAATCTCATTTCTTCCTTGTCCTTTTTCAAAACTATTTTATTTCTTTCCAAAAGAAATAAAACAAATCAACTTGCTCTCTAAAATAATTTAAACAAAACTCTTGTCTAGAAATCTCTTGCCAAAAATCCACCATAACTAATTATGAACTTTCTAAAAATATTTAATCTCTCCAAAAATATACTCTTTATATTTCTAGAAAACTTTCTTGCTAATAAACTCAAATAAAATATCTTTTTCATATCTAGTAAAATTACAATTTTCTTTCTAGAAAATTTAATCAACTCCATTTACTCCTCTTTCTAAACATAGTCATAAAACATGCTCACAAATAATATGATAAAAACATTTCTAGAAAACATTTGTGAAAAACTCTCTCTTCATATTATTTATTAAGAACTCCATACTTTCTTTCAAAAATTTCCATAAACAATTAATATTTCTTTCTATAAGAACAAATCTCCCACTATGAAAAGTAAATCTATTATCTAAGAAAGATTTTCTTAAACAATAACCATTAATTAAAACAACAATGATTCACTAATTCTTCCATGAAAAATAACATGATAATACTAGAACCTTGTCTAGAAAAATACATATCAACTTCTAATCACTTCTAATTACCTTCTAATCACTTTCTAATTACTTCTAACCAATTTCTAATCACTTTAATCTTACTAATTTCACTTCTAATTTCATGAAGAACTATTCTAATTAGAACCTCATAAACTTTCTTGTTAGCCTTCTAACATGAAATCCTCTTTCTTAATCACTAAGAAACATGCTTAGTAATTTAATACATGCATAATTTAACCCAATCAAACTCTAAAATCATGCTTAGAAAATTAATTAGAACAACATAATTAAACTAGAAATAACTAATTAGAAGAGTAGTTTAGTAAACTACCTTAATTTTCGGGTGTAAACCGGAAGCCGATTAGCAATCCTTTGGAGTAGAAAACTCTTAATCTACCTAGCTAACTCACTAATTAACTTAGTAAGTAGCTAAATTAGAACCCTAACTAGTTGGTTACAAGGTGGTTAAAGTAGTTGGTTGTTGGGAATTTGGGAGACAAGCAAAGAAGGAAAGATAAAAGGTGGCCAAATGAACAAAGTATGGGCTATTTATAGACAAAGTGACCTCTCTCTTCCTCTTCCAAAATTTTCGGTTCTCACACCCTCTCTCTACCGAAAATTTCAAGTGTGGGGTGATGAATGTGCATTAAGTTGGCACATGGCAAGTACCAAGGTGGCAAGTCTAGGCCTAGGTAGGAATCTAGGTCCTATGGGTCTAGATGCTTGCTAGATGAACCAAATGGGGTAAATACAATGTAGGAACAATGGTGGGGGAAAATATACCTCCTGCTGTGTAGGTTTTTGCATGGTCACCTTTGTTACGGGGTGTTTTTAGGACCAAATTCACCCAATGTGCATGTGAATGCATTAAATGGCTAAGGGTAGCCCTAAATAGCTACTACTAGGTGGGAATATTCTTCCTTAATTTAGGGAAGTATGTCCCTAGCTTACTTGGAAGCCAAGGCCTAGTTTGGATAGGTTTAGGTTGTGTAGCATGTGCTCCAATGCATGTATTGTGTGTGTATGTATAGGTTACCCTAAAAATAACAAGGCTAGTTCTAACTAGTTTTGGGTACAAAACCTTAGCTTAGGAATCTTCCCTCTACCCCTCCACTTGCTTGTGCAAGTGAACAAGCATTAATATTTGCATGTGCAATGTACAACCATGTATGCACACACACACTCCTACTCTCTCTCTCTCTACCGATCTCTCTCTCTCTCTCTCTCGGCATCTCTCTCTCTCTCTCTCCCCGTAGCTCTCTCTCTCTCTCTCTCTCCCCGTAGCTCTCTCTCTCTCTTTCTAACTTGGTCAATACACCAAGTTCCAAGGTGAGGGGACTATACAATGACGTACTAAAGTAGTTGGATGGATTAAAGATGGTGGTTGGGTAGGTTTCGGGTATTAACCACGGTCCCCGGGTGCTACGGTAGTGTAACGGACGTGTTACTCGGTCTCGTACGCGCATAAACATGGCTAGAACTCTATTTATTCGAATTAAAAGAATTAAATAATATTTTAATAGAAAAATATTCCAATAACCGAAAATTAAAAATAATTAATTAAATTATTAAACGAAATTTTTATTCACGAAAATCCGGGTCGTTACAACTACACTGCCATAGATGTTCTTAGATTGCAAGTGTACAATACAACTACAAAACGTGCTTAAAAGTTCAAAGATGTGGTTCCTAAAACCCATTCAAACTTTTCCTGATTGTCAAGGTGGAATACATCTTCAGTACAATAGTGACACCACTTGTGACAAATAGAACGCGTAAATGGAGCTTGGTGGGACACCATGATCACTGGAAACCGGGGGCCACATAGTGAGGGGCTCACTACATGCATGTAGTGAGCTCCCTCGACCTTCCAATCGGCGATAATTGTGTTAATTTATCCAGACTATTGATCGCCAATTAGAAGATCAAGGAAGCTCCCGGAACCGGTTCCGATCACTGATCCCACTAATCCAACCATACTTTAGTTCCCACCACAATGTGGGATTTTATTATCTCCATGATACCTAATACCCGTCGGTCACGGTGAAGCATTGAACTGTAATAAGGAGAACACTAAAACGCAAATTGACCGAAAAAGTGATGCATGGTTTATCTTGGATCTGTCATTCAAAGGCCCAGGGGTTCTCCCTGCGGACCTCCTCCTCCTCCTCTGGGGTAAAGTCATTCACAATGTGGAATGTTTTCTTGATTTCTTCAGGAGTTTTTCCCTTAATCATGTCTACCACGGTCAGGCAGGTCAGATCCAACAAGCCCTTGATATCTAGATAGCTTGCCGCCTGGGGAAAAAAACCAAAGGTCAAGGTTGAGTATTTACAACGATGTGAGAATTCTTAAGGTCGTAATAAGCACACTCCACTACTCCAGAGTGAACTCACTGCCGATACAATCGATGAAATACATATCTACAAGTACGAAGAAAAGGCTGCAAGAGGGAATAATTATACCATAATCAGATCAAATAGAACCTCTTGTGAAACATTCACAAATTGAGCATCAAAACTCTTGAGTTGATCGTCAGTCGCATGATCATCGTCATGCATCTTGCAGTACTCCATCACCTTCGACAGGATACCGCCCTTGACAATCCCCTTGCAATCCTCTCCGACCGGGTGCTTGATCGGCTGCATCTGGAGAGCGACGGCCTTGTCGACCTCGAAGGTCTCTCCGTCAATAGTCTGAAGGATGATCTTCTTCGGTGAAGACGCCATTGCAGTTCGATGTTGTCGCAAAAAAATTGAAGTTTTACAAAGACAGAATTTTACTCGTAGAAAAGAGAAAGCAAGAAACAGAGCTGGTGGGGGGCCTGGATTTACAATTATAGAGCTGGGAAATGTACCTTTCACCTTTTTCGAAAGAAAAATCAATCTTTCACTATTTGAGTAAGGAGTGCTACAAAAATGATACATACACAAATTTTGTGCCACAAGCCCACAACCCACCACAACATCACTCACATGCCACATGTGAGTGAGGTTGTGGTGGGTTGTGGCACAAAATTTGTGTATGTATCATTGTTGGTTAAGTAACTTGAACCTGAACACTTCGCATATGTTCGAATATAGATGTGTCTAAATCTATTTGATGCAGGGACGTAGTTATGAAGGGGGAGGTGGTACGTGCCACTTGCGGTTTGAAAAATATTACCCAAAAAAAATTAAGAGAAATAATAAATAGAAAAAGAGGAGAAGTTTGACACAAGCAATTCACTTTGCCTCAGTGGTCAAGGCTGTGTTTGGTTGGATGGGTTTTGAAAAGAAAATTTTGAGAAGAATTTTTTAGATAGTGTTTGATTGGATTTTTTAGGAATGAGAATAATGAGGTAACGAGTGAAGAGAGAAATATAAGTAATGATTGCAAAAATAAAGAATTTTTTACACGCGGAGTGGAATAGAGATTTCCCATTGACTCTGAATCCATGAAATTTGTCTATTTTATTTTATTTTGTGGTGTTTGCCAAGGGAAAAAGCAGAAAGCAGCGACTGTTGGAGCTACTAATTAATTTTATTTTGTGACGGTGCTAACATGGAAGGGTGGATGGGTATCGCCCGGACTTTTGGACACATAAATATTTTTTATAGCTTAAATTGGTTGGACTAGTTATTTACGGATATACAAAAAAAAAGGACCTAATACATTGTTCAAAAAATGAAAAAAAATTTACAATTTAGAGCATTGTCGGTTGGGATCAAGAAAAACTAATATCGCAATGTCTTGTATTTGAATACCATAAAGTTGGAGGAAGCCTTTATTTATTTTTCACAAAAAAAAAAATTCATAACAAAACCTAATTACATGACTTCCTTAGAGCATCTCCAACCCATCTCTCACTCTATCTCCATTTTGGAGACTCAAAAAAATATATTTTATTCAAAAAGCAAATATGGAGAATGGACAACTCCAACCCCAATTCTCTATTTTTCATCTCCCAAATTTCCCTCCAAAATTTTGCTCCCAAAAATCCCCTCCAAAATTTCCCTCCTGAAATTCCCCCTAAATTCACCCATTTTTCAGTCATTTGGTCTCTTTTGAGAGCATTTCTCTGGCCAGAATTTTAAACAAACACCCCCCCCTCTCTTCCAGCAAGCTTCAAACGTCCATTTTCAGAAGGAAAAAAAAACCCTCTTCTTTCCGGAATGAATTTCCTCAAATTTAAGCCACCAAGTCTAAGCTTTCTAGATGAAGAAATGGAAGAAATGGAAGAAGAACATGAGGTCCTGCTCAATTTGTGTGTTTCCAACAATAACGTACTAGCCTATTTTGCGGCACAAACGGAAAAATCAGTGCGGAAAGGATCAATTCCTGGGCATATTGTGATCAACCGCGAAAGGATTGGAGGCAGCACTCAACTTTGGAATGACTACTTCTCAGCGAACCCCACCTTCGGGGAAGATAAATTTCGAAGACGGTTTCGAATGAGGCGACCTTTGTTCCTTCGGATTGTTAAAGCTGTGAAAAATCATGATAATTTCTTCATACAAAAGAAGGATGCTCTTGGAAGGCTAGGATTGTCGACTCTGCAAAAAATTACTGCCGTACTTCGAGTGTTGGCATATGGAACACCGGCGGATTCTACTGATGAATATCTACGAATTGGTGAGTCCACTACAATTTTATGTGTCAAAAGATTTTGCCGAGCAATTGTTAAAGTATTTGGAGAAAAATACTTGAGATCTCCTAATTCTACTGATATTGAGAGGCTATTGAAAAAAGGCAAGGAAAGGGGCTTCCCGGGGATGTTGGGGAGTCTAGATTGCATGCATTGGGGTTGGAAAAATTGTCCGACGGCTTGGGCAGGACAATACACGGGACGCAGTGGATCCCCGACTATCATTCTCGAGGTTGTGGCATCATATGATCTATGGATATGGCATGCATACTTTGGCTTACCGGGCTCCAATAATGACATTAACGTTTTGCAATCATCAAATTTATTTGCAAACCTCACACAAGGTATAGCTGCACCTGCTCAGTATTCTATTCAAGGTGTGGAATATCATGTTGGTTATTATTTAGCTGATGGCATATATCCAAAGTGGTCAACTCTTGTACAATCCATTTCTCAACCTGAAGATCCCAAAAAAAAACATTATGCAATAAAGCAAGAAGAATGTAGGAAAGATGTAGAACGGGCGTTTGGAGTACTTCAATCACGGTTTGCTATTGTTAAGGGTCCGGCACGTTTTTGGAATAAACGTGTGTTGCATGATATAATGTCTGCGTGCATCATAATGCATAACATGATTATTGAGGATGAAAGCTACGAGGTGATGAACATTGAAGCTTTAACTCCGACAATCATCCCAAATGCTGATATCGTGATGGATGAAGCAGAAAAATTTCAATTGTTCCTTGCTAGGCATAAGAAGTTGAAGAACAAGGAAGACCATTATGCACTAAGAAATGCACTGGTTGAGCATTTGTGGGAAAGACTTGGTAATACTCCATTGGGGTGATCTATGGGCAAGGGGCCCCCATTTTGTTATATTTCAATGTTTTGTGAAGCTTATTGTTCATCTTGAAGATGTTTAATTTCTATCCCAAAAGCCCACAACCGTAATTTACTTTCATTTGTGGGAAAGACTTGGTAATTTACTTTCATGTTTAATACTTTCATGTCCAAGCACATGAGCAGACAAAACCATTCATTTCCACCAACAATAATAGCACCATTCAAGTAGCAATAAAGACCATAGAAAATACATGAGTAATTTCTATCCCAAAAGCCCACAACCGTAATCTTAGAAAACAATAACAGAGCTTAGAAGTAGTAAATAGCATTAGTACTCTGGAAGACCACCATTTTGGTAGTGGCTGAAGTTGTTAAAATTGCCATGATTGAAGTCAGAGGAGTTGGATGTTTGAGCTCTGTTCTCCATAATTTCCATTTTTTTCCTTCGAAAATACTCACGATCAGTTGGATCTTCAATAGAGTTCAAGTCCTTCTCCATGAATTCTTTTTCTTGACGTTCACGTTCAAGCTGTATTCTTGCTCGTTCATTTTCAGCCTGCAACATCATAACTTGGCAATGCATCGTAGCATCCTTTTCCATTCTAGCATACCTTTCCTCCCTTTGCATTTGTCCTTTTTTCAGATTCTCCACGATGTCTTGGTTTGCATCTGCTATAGACTGCAGGAAACGACTAGTATCTACAGCTTGTTTCCTTCTCACCTTTTCTTTCTTCCTTCCTGTAGGGCGACCGAATGAGTCGACATGGTAATCAGTTGTATCTTCGCAGTCTTCATCTGCATTCAAATCAACAAATGTAGGTGTCTCTGGAGATACAGAGGTAGGACATCCTGGATATTCAGAACAATCATATCCGCTCCGTTTGGCAATTTCTTTAGGATCGTTATCAAGCCATTTTTCAGCTTCCCTAAGAATGGGCCATACATGATCCAGCTGGAATCCTTTTTTCTCATTTGAATCTTGTGCAAATAGTGCTTTAGCCTTCTCTATCTGGAAAATAAAGAAGTAAAAAAAAGATTGCAAAAATCTAAGAAGGAAGTAAACTGGAAACATAAATCAAATTAGCAGCCTCATCTTACAATATCAACTTCAGAAGCGCCACTCGGATTAAGGCGCTCGATTGATCGAACGCATCCGCGAAATTTGTTGATGGCTTTGGATATATTGGACATGCGACATTGGAGGGATTTGGGAGTTCTCCTTTCAAGGTAATGGCTAGGCCTACGAGCATGAAAAATCACAATAATGCGTTCCCACAACCTATCCTTTTTTTGATTGATACCCTTTACAGGATCTTGTGAAACTTCAAGCCATGCACTACATAGGATTTTATCTTCTTCCATTGTGAAAGCTTTGCCACGTTGAGCTTGAGTAGACGTTGGACTAGTTTCCATAGTTGAAGAAGACTTTTGTGGAGAGAAGGCCAGGGGAGGCCAGGGGAGAACTTCTGGGGAATCATAGTGAATATGGTAGACCTCTATTTATGCAATTCATTGAATTCAAGTTTTACTCCACACCTACCATGGTGGGTAGTAAAAGTAAATGAAAAAAAAGAAGACATTAAACAGGTGGGTAGGAGGCTGGTGGATGAGTATTTAAGTGTAAATGAACAAAAAAAATGGTGATTTTAAGTGAAAAGAAATAAGGATATGGATGGTATTATAATTTGTCAATCAATACATCCAAAGGATAAAATGGTGATTTTAAGTAAAAAGAGAGAAATGGAGATGGGTCTCCATTTGGTGGGAGATTCTCCAAATATGGAGGATGGGAGTTGGGTCTCCAAAATGGAGACCCCAAATGGAGATGGGTTGGAGGGCATGGATTCTCTAAAAGGGAAATTTGGTTCTCCAAAATGGAGATTTGGAGATGGGTAGGAGATGCTCTTATTAATTTTTCTTCATATTTTTTAGCATAACATGTACGAGTTTTTCATTGAACGGTGTCACCCCCGTGACCGAATCCGGGCTCCGTCCCTTATTTGATGTTATAAGGTTGATGTTTACTAAGTGAAACCCACATGTCGGATGATTCCGAACACTTCTATGTCTGAATCTGTAAACGAATTCTGGCCTAGCAGTCGTCTTAATTATTTTTCTATTTATATTTTAATTTCTTTTCTCATTTGATAATTTTATGTCAATTTGTTTTGAATTATTAATTTTTCTCAACAAGAGAATCAAAAACAAAAAAATTCCAACCGAACATTGAAACTTATGGAAAAGAAAAGACAATTAAAAAAAAAAAACTCTTTATTGTTTGGTTTAGAGAGAGAGAGAGGGAGAGAGGATAAATTAGTAAATTCCAAGTATTGTGAACAGTACAACATTCCTTTCCATTTTGCTCACTTTTTTCTTCTTTTTCCACATTTTCCAATGCTGCTATATGTACAGACCACCATGCACCGATCAGTTTCGAGGTTTCACTCTTGTGTCCCACACAAATGATCTAAACCGTTCAATAATCTTATAATGATATTTCGAGGGGGGCATGAGAAATTATCTCTATCAGACGTGCCTAAGTGGTCGATCCAAAATCACCCCATTTCATCCAATTTTTTCTAGATGAAATGGGGTGATTTTAAATCGACCACTTAGGCACGTCCGATGGAGGTGGTTTCTTGCGAGGCCTCTAAAAAATTTACTTATAAAATCATTCTAAGATGAATGAACGGCTCAGATTATTTATGTGTGTGTCGCACAAATGGGTCTCTAAAACCAATTTGTACATGGTCTCTACATAGGGTTGGTACCCTTGATTTACCGCTTTCCTTAAGCTCGAAGTAAGACTCTATCAATAGTGATTGCACATGAAAAAGATACAGGCCGGCAAATGCTAGATGGATGGAACTTTGAGAATCTATAATGGGTCTTGCTAACGTGTGCCCAATAGGCACACTTTAAGCACACAAACAAACAAAAATAATACACACTCCAATACACATTTTACACTTTTTAATACACTTTCACATATCCCTATACACTTTTCACATATTTCAATATACTTTTTCAACTTTAACGTGTGTCTATTAGCATTTTCCATCTATAATAAAGTCCCATTTTTCTAACAGATGGAACCTACGCTTCAGCCTTTGGGGCCCATAGGCGGGCAGTCTTGTCCCTTCACAAAAGCAAGAAGATGAATCATGTTTTCTTTTTCTTTTTCTTTTAAAAATGCTAAAGTTAAAAAAATGTATAGAAATATGTGAAAAATATATTAAAAAATGTAAAACTTGTATTGGAGTGTGTGTTGTTTTGTTTTTTTGTTTTTATCTTTTCCCGAAGATCAAAATTGTACGGTAGATGCAGTGTAAATTCAGACAAGTGAACCAAATGAAGCTCAAATTCACATGCAATAGTAAGAGCTAACAAGAACAGTGGTTGATTTAGGCCTTGTTTGATAACACAGATTCAGCACTTAAAACTGAATCAATTAAGTAATAAGTCATTAAGTAGGTTTGATAACCACATTTTATGTTACTTAACAGATTAAGTACCACTTAAAATGTAGGCTAAAAAATTGATAAAAATTAAGTAGCTTTGAGCTACTTAATTCTGGCTGAATTCCTATGTGCTTACAATCAACCATCACACCTCCGCCGCCGCTGTCACCACCACCACCATTACACCACCACCATCACAACCACCACCACCACTGCCACGCCGCCGCCACCACCACAACCACCACCATTGCACTGCCGCCACCGCCATGCCGCTACCACCACAACCACCACCATTACACCGCCACTGCCGCCATGTCGCTACCACCACAACTACCACCACCACCATTGACACACTGCCACCACCACCACCACACCACAACCACCACCACCACCACACCACAACCACCACCATTGCACCGGTGGCTACCACCACCACCATTGCACTGCCGCCATGCTGCTACCACCACACCGCCACCACCACCACTGCCACACCGCCACCACCACCACCACACCACAACCACCACCATTGCACCGGTGGCTACCACCACCACCATTGCACTGCCGCCATGCCGCTACCACCACACCGCCACCACCACCACCACCACACCACAACCACCACCATTGCACCGGTGGCTATCACCACAACCACCACCACCACCATTGCACTGCCGCTACCACCACCACTGCCACACCACCACACCACAACCACCACCATTGCACCGGTGGCTTCCACCACAACCACCACCATTGCACTGTCGCCATGCTACTACCACCACAACTACCACCACCATCACTGCCACACCGCCACCACCACTATCACCGTTACCCATATACCACCACTACAATTGCCATTCCACCGCCATCACTTCACCACCACCACTAGCATTCCACCCTGCCCACCACAACCACTACCACGCCATAACCATCACACTACAACCACTACACCACCAACATTGCACCACTATTACTCTACTGCCACCACAACTCACCATCATTCCACCACCACCATTACTCCACTGCCACCACCACCTCGCCACCACCCTCACCACCTCCTAATCACCACTCCACCACTACCACAAATACATGATGACCATTAATAAAATTAAGAGACAATTAAAACCCAAAAGAAAAAAAAAATTTAATTCAGTGCTTAATTTGTTTTATCAAACAGCTTTTCAGCTTAAAAAATTAAGCATTCAGTTTTCAGTACTTAATTTTCAGCTTTCAGCTTTCAGTTTTCAGTTTTATCAAACATAGCCTTAGGCCTTGTTATGTGTCAGTATTGGATAAGGGTAAAAATGGAAATTGCAGTTTCAATCCAATCCAATCCCATATCAAACAAACATGGTAATAACAATCTTATCTTTCTATTCAGGTGTAAATCAAACATACAAAATACCAATCCCTTCTCATTACCAACCCTATCTTAATCCTATCACCTTACGAATCTCATCCTTTCTAATTGGGTTATCAAACGGGAAAAGATGGTTATTTTTTCCTACAAAGGACAATCACCATTAAGGAAGTCTAGTTTTTCCAAATTTGAATACGAGAACCTCGCTAACTAGAACTAGCAAGCTTATTTGCTAACCAGAACTAACAAGCTCATGTGCTACCGTATTTGCCAATTGTAGGGGAGGTCAGCGCAGAACCCCCGGTTGACCAGAGTCAACGTTGACCCGCCAATAAAATCATGACAAATGTCGCCCAGGTGGCACAATGCCCGCTTGACACGTGGCGCTCTCCGCGGAAGTCTCCGCGTGTGGGGGTCCACTGGAGCGGGCCCAGGTCTCCGCGTAAGGGGGCCACTGAAGCGGGATCCCCTTGCGCAAGGCGCCCCAGCGGCGCGCACCCCAGGCCCCATAAGGGCGGTGCTTGAACGACCATGAGCCATCCAGACAAGGAGAAAAGCTCATGACCCAAATGACTGGCGCGGCCCAAAACACGGGCGAAAACGCGAGAGGCCAGTCCAAACTAGCCCAGGTAATGATACCTGCTGCGGTCTAAAGGCAGGACCCCGGGGGCCCCCTGAGGCTTGGCTGCGGTATAGGCGAGACCGAACAGGTCACGACCTTGCCCTTGCGGGAATAAGGGAGATCTAGTGGCTTGGTGGCTTGGAACAGGAGGATCGCTGCGCGGGCGAATGGCTCGTCACCGCGCGGGTCAGCCGCGCGGTGATGACGTCACCCGTGCGGTCAGGTTGTACGGAAAGGACACATGATTGGTCCAAGGTGCCTATAAATATGGGACATTCCCTTTCATGCCCAGAGGTTGGTGAGATCTTGGCAGAGGCATACGCCATCCTAGAGAGAGAAAAGGGCAACCACTGAGTGAGAGAAGAACATTCTCTCTAGTGAATTCTTGTCCCATTTCCTAGGTCACCAAGGGTATCACGGATTAGGCTCAGAGCAATCCACTGCCTTAGTCCCTTCTGTGCACACCTGCTCCGTTCTTCACCCTTTCTCTAGACCACCTCATTCTCTTCTTTCACCGTGTCTTTACTGTTGACTATCCATACCTCTCTAGCTCATCACGTAAACAAGAACCATCACCTACATTCAGGCGACTCTGCTGGGGAGGTTGCTTAGTTGATGGTAAACACGAGAAGTGGTCTACAAACTTCAGGCATGGCAGCGCCAACGAATCCCAACAACCTTGTCCTCGATGGTCTACCGCTGATAGAGGATGCTACGTCCAGCCATGGAGGGAATGAAGAAGGAAACCAGAGTGCTCCAGCCATGGAGATAATCCACGCCATGCAGGCCGGCATCACCCAGATGCAAACCACTCAGACGCAGCTGCTCGCCGCCATAGCTGGCCTCACGGAGGTCATCACGACCGCCCTACCAAGGGCCCAACCAGCGATGGTGACCCAGCAGATCCATGCTGGGGGGGGAGTCCAGCCACCTGTGCTTCCACGGGCTGAACAGGCCCATGGGACTCAGGGGGTGGCACCCTTAGCTGGTGGCCTTGGCGCTCAAGTCATCATACAGCCAGTGGTTCCTGTTCACCCTGCCTTGCCAGAAAACCCTGGCCTGCAAACCACAGGAACTGGTTCTGTACACCAGAGAGCCGCGTTGGGAGAACATGCCGGGCCACAGGCAGTAACCCTGGCAGAGGTACAGGCTCTCTTGCAAAGAGAAAAAATGAAAACAACTTTCCCCTCCCTCCCTAGCCCAGACATTCAACCACCATACCCCATGGCTGTCCTCCAGATGCCATATCCAGAGGGGTACACCCCACCAAAGTTCACTAAGTTCGATGGCAAAGAAGGCAACGTACAGGAACACGTGGTGCGGTTTATCGAAACACTTGGAGCCTTTTCTGGAGACACAAATCTCAGATTAAGAGAGTTTTCCAAATCTCTGACCAATAGGGCGTATACCTGGTATGTCAACCTCACTCCTTATTCCGTGTCATCATGGGAAGACATGGTTAGCCACTTCTACGCGAAATTCTTCCAAACACGCGAGAAGATAACGAGCCTGTCCCTCGTGAAGGAGTCCCAGGGCCCCAGTGAAGACATCATCGACTACATCAGGCGATTCCAGGACCGCGCGGTCGATTGCCTCGAGCCTGTTGGGGAAGAGTACTTGGTGGAAATTTGCACATCTGGACTCTTGCGCGAGTATCAGCCATTCTTGGTTAATGTCAAGATTCAGACATTCGCCGCCTTATTGGAAGCAGCATACAAGTTACGCCATACTGTACAACCACCCGCGCGGGACGGTTGGAAGTCTAGAAAATCTCACTCCGTCGCCGCAGCTGCAACTTCCACTCCCTCTTCGCGCAAGTCGCAGGGGGGAAGAGGCAGCGGCGGAAATGGCGGCGGACGTGGTGGATGGAGCGGAAACAATAATGGACGCGGCGATTGGAAGAAACAGAAGGTGTATAAAGAAAGTACAGGGGCTCCAGACTACCCCTGCAGCATTGAGGAGGTAAAAGCATTGGTCAAGGAGTGGATAGCAGATGGTGGTCTCACGCTACCAGATATTGAAGTCGCGCATTCGCGCGCAGACCGAGAAAGCCCAAACTATTGCATGTTCCACAGACACACCAAGCATCCTACTAGTGACTGCTGGACCCTAAAAAGGATTTTCACGAGAAAGTTGGATAACAATGAGCTGAGGATCACCACCAAAGCTCAGGACGTGCGCACGCATCCCTACCCGGAGCATGGGACGGCCAACATGGCCGAATGTTTTGAGTTCGTACGCGAAACCGAGGAGGAGGATTATGGCTGTGATTATGATTATGATTACGACTATAACTATGACTATGAGGAAGTATACATGACGTCTTTTTACGATGAGCTTGATGACATCGCAGGGTACGGTACCCCGACGGTGGCCCCTCCAGATCCAGAGAGTGGAGTCAAAATCCTGCAGAATAGCACAAAGTTCAAACAGTTCTACGACGGAATGGGGTTCACACCCAATGCAAGATTTTTAATGACGAAGGCTATCATGGCCATCGCGCAAGAAAGCCACGAGGCATGCGTTGCGCAAGGAGGGTCCCTTCCTAGAACCATTAAGGACGAGTCAAATGCTATCTCATTCTCCGACGCTGATAGAAGGGTTCCGCACCCACACAACAGACCCTTATACGTCACTGTGCGCGTCAACGGCGTGGAACTGAAGCGAGCGTTCATGGATGGGGGAGCCTCCATCAATATCATGCCAATGTCTACGCTGCAAAAAGTGGGAATCCCGGAAGAGCGAATTGTGAAGTCTTTGATAGGAATCACTGGGTTCCAAGGAGATAAGAAGGAGTCCCTGGGATATGTCATTGTTGATCTGGCAGTTGGGCCCATCCGCACTGCTACCAAATTCCACATCATCGACGCTCAGACGAACTACCACATAATATTGGGCCGCAGCTGGATGCATCGCTTCGCGGTTATCCCCTTCCAGCTATCATCAGTGTTTAAAGGCAACTTGGGCTGGAAAGAAAGTCACTATCGCGGCATCCGAGAGGCCATTCGAAGTGAACGAAGCCCACCTGTCTGACTCGGTATACTTCACCGAGATGGAGGAAACGCTGAGTGCGGCGGTTGCAAAGCCGTCCGGAGTAAAATTGCCTAAATGGGAAGATATCAAAGACGAGGGAGAAGCTTCCGCGAGCAAGCGGGAACCAACTACAGAAAGTGTTTCAGGTCCGAGGAAAATTACCAAACTCAAAGAATGAGGGAAGACGGTGTACTGCTTATGACGGGGTGGCGGGCCAGATACTTCCATGGAGGCTTCTGACCCGCGGTGCCTAGAGGCAGAAGGAGCAGAGGAAGATGAGATGGTCAAACCAGAACCGTCCCCAGAATGTATGCAGGATGGCCCTAAGCCGCAGCCAGAAGTGTTGCAAGAGGTCAACCTCAGAGAAGGAGAGGGCACTCCGCGGCCTGTCTTTATAAGCGCGGCACTCGAAAGCGGCATGAAAGAAAGGCTTATCCAGTTGTTGCGGCGATACAGCGATGTGTTCGCTTGGCACTACGAAGAAATGCCAGGGCTAGATACCGAGTTGGTGGCGCACCATCTAAACATATTTCCAAATTCCAAGCCGGTCAAACAGGGTGCGCGCAAATACCAACCGGAGCTAGAAGAGAAAATCAAAGAAGAAATCGAAAAATTGAGGAAGGCTGGATTCATTCAGCCTATACAATACCCGCTCTGGCTCGCCAATATTGTGCCCGTGAAAAAGAAGAACGGTCAGATACGCGTGTGCGTTGATTTCCGCGACCTCAACAAAGCCTGCCCTAAGGATGAATTCTCCTTGCCGCACATTGACACACTGGTTGATTCCACTTCGGGTCACCAGATGTTCTCCTTTATGGACGGCTTCAGCGGTTATAACCAGATCAAAATGGGAGCTGAGGACGCGGAGAAGATTGCTTTCAGAACACCGTTGGGTAACTTTTACTACACTGTTATGCCCTTTGGTCTCAAAAATGCTGGCGCGACATACCAGCGCGCGATGACGGCAATCTTTCACGATATGCTGCATCACATCGTAGAAGACTACGTCGACGACCTGGTTGTGAAATCAAAAGAGAAGTTTGACCACTTGGATCATTTGGAAATGGTGTTTAAAAGGTGTCGGAAGTTCAGTATGAGGATGAACCCACTAAAGTGCGCATTTGGTGTCGCGTCTGGGAAGTTCTTAGGATTCCTGGTCCATAGACATGGGATCGAGGCAGACGACGCAAAAATAAAATCCATAATAGAAATGCCCCCTCCGCATTCTCAACGGACACTCAAGAAATTCCTAGGTCGGGTTTCGTATCTGCGCAGATTTATCCCCGCTCTCGCAGAAATCTCAGCACCCTTTGGCGACCTGCTCAAGGGAGGGGCGAAGTTCGAATGGTGCGCGGAGCACCAGCATGCATTTGAAAGGATTAAGATTGTCCTGACCTCACCGCAGACGATGATCGCACCGCAGAAAGGCAAACCCTTGATTCTATACTTGACGTCCACCCCAAGATCCATTGGGGCCCTACTTGTGCAGGAAGTCGACGGCACGGAGAGACCGGTGTACTATATCAGCAGGAAAGTGCAGGGAGCAGAAGAGCGGTACACGCCGGTGGAACGACATTGTCTGGCATTGGTTTTTACCGCGCAAAAGCTACGCCACTACTTCTTGTCATTCAAAATCCACCTTGTCACGAAAAGCGATCCAGTACGCTACTTGTTATCGCGGCCAGCCCTCACGGGAAGAGTGGCCCGCTGGCTTTTGGCTCTGGCCGAGTTCGAAATATCATGTGTCACTCCCAAGGCGATTAAATGTCAGGCACTCGCAGATTTACTTGCACAATTCCATAGCGGACATTGCGAGCCAGTTCAAGAGGAGTTGCCAGGCGATGGTTTCGAAGCATTAGCGGCCGCGTCTGTCACTTGGACGTTAAGCTTCGATGGGGCCGCAGGAGGTGGCGCAGGCGGCGCCGGAATAGTCCTTACAAGCACAGATGGCCAGCGCGAATACCTCGCATACAAATTATCTTTCCAATGCTCAAACAATGAAGCAGAATATGAGGCTTTAATCCTGGGACTCCTAGCAGCTATCGCAAAGGATATTAAGATCCTCAAAATTGTGGGGGATTCAAAACTTGTCATCCTTCAGACTGAAGGTGTCTACGCACTCAAAGAGCCTACTCTCGCTCCATATAGGGCCACGGTACAGAAGCTGATGCAGCGTTTCGATAAGGTGGAAATTATTCACAAGCCCAGATCGGATAACAGATTCCCTGACGCACTTGCCACACTAGGAGCGAAGGTCGAATTTAATGAAGAAAAGATAGCCATAGAAATTGTCAAGAAGACAGAGCCATCAATCACTGACGAAGTGAGCCAGGAACAAGTTTTAGAAGAATGGCAAGAAAAGTTGATGAAGCAGTTGGCAACCGGGCAGGGGGGTGTCCCCTTAGCAGAATTGGCACAGTTCACCGTGATTGGGAAGAAGTTATACTTCCGCGGCCCTCAGGGGTGGCTCGCACGGTGCATCGGGCTTCAGGAGGCCAAGGCCAGGTTGCGTCAGATCCATGATGCAACTTGTGGAGAAAACGACATCTCTCTCTACCGGAGGGTTCAGAGGCAAGGCTATTATTGGCCTAGCATGAAAACTGACGCCGCAGAAGTACTGAGGAATTGCGAAAGATGTGCCCTAGCCATCCCAACGCAAGAATGCTGTTTCTCGGTGGAGCAGGACTGGAGGCAAAAGTATTTTGATTTCCTACAGGAAGGCGCGCTACCCATGGAGAGGGAATACAGGAGGCAGATCAAGATGTCCGCTGGACGGTTCTTCATCAAGGACGGAAGCCTATACAGAAGAGCATTGGACAGCATCCCTTTACGATGTTTGTCCAACGAAGAGGCTGAGGAGGTATTATACAAGGCTCACGAACTAGAGCATCAAGGCGGACGAAAACTATATGAGCACATTATCCACTTGGGATACTACTGGCCACGGATGGAGTCTGATGCCAAAGCGCATGTGCGTCGGTGCCACGCGTGCCAAAAGTTTGGAAACCTGGTCCATGCGCCCGCGGTGGAGCTTCATGCGATCCGCGCGCCATACCCCTTCCATACCTGGGCAATGGACCTGGTCGGGCCCATCTCGCCCCACTCGCGCAAGCACCAATGGATTTTAGCAGCAACGGAGGTCAGTACTAAGTGGGTGGAAGCAGTACCACTGAGGAACGCGACCGGCGCGGCGGTGGCCCAGTTCATTAAAGAAAATATTATATGCAGATTCGGCATACCAAAGGTGGTCCTGTCAGATAACGGAACCCCGTTCATCAACAGGGATGTGGGCGAGCTACTCCAATCATACTCTATTGAACACCAGACTTCAACTCCGTACTACCCCCAAGGGAACGGCCAGGCTGAGGCCACAAACAAGTCGTTGGTACGAATCCTAAGCAAGTTACTGGATGAGAAGGGAGGAACGTGGTCAGATCACTTGATTACCGCACTCTGGGCCTACCGCACAGCTAAGAGAAAAGCCACGCGCACCAGCCCCTTCAACTTAGTCTACGGCGCAGAGACAATACTCCCTGTCGAGTTAAGCGTTCCCTCCGCGCGGTTGACTCTGTCAACAGAGGTCACCGCCGCGGAGCGGCGTGCGGACTTAGAAGCTTTGGAGGAAAGGCGAGAGCTCGCCGCAGAGCATCAAGCCAAGTATTGGGAGTCAGTGTCGAGATTCTACAACAAAAGCGTGGTCCCGCGAGAGTTTAAAGTCGGAGATTTGGTCTGGAAGTCAACCACAGATGTGATGAGGAATGTCAAGCTCCCCAAATTCACCCCGAGATGGGAAAGACCATACCAAGTCATCAACGCGGGGACAAGCGGTCACTATAGGCTTTCCAGAGTCTCCGATGGATTTCTGACAGGGCCTATCAATATTAAGTTTATGAAGAAATTTTATCCTTGAACGAAAAGGTGTTTTATTTGGGGCCCTTTATCCATTTTTCTTCTTCTTTGTAATTCCTTCTCTAATGTTACTGCCAAGTTAATGAAATATTCAGTTTGAGGTAAATCACTATGAGTACGAAAAAACAACCAGGAAAGGCAAAACATAAACAAAATACTCTTTATTATCCATGATGTTGCAATTCCATTACAAAACAAAAAAAAATGTGTATGGTCAAGGCGGAGGGAACAACCCCTTGGTAATCGGGTCGTCTTTCCCGGGTATTTCCCCGCCAGCGGCTTCATATTCAGTCTTCTCGCGCAGAGCGGCCTCCAGCTCGGCCCGTTTATCTTTCAATTCCGTTTCCCTTTGTACAAGAGCGGCGCGAGTAAGGTCCACCCTCTCCTGCGCCCGCTGAACCTCTCTCTGCTTCGCCTCTACCCGAGACGAGAGCTTGAAAGCCCGGCGCGAGCTATGCATACGCTCCATGTGGGCTATGAGCCATTTAATCTCCAAGCCTCCCAAATCTTGAAGGTCCTCAAGAGCCCCCTTTGCATCTTGCAGCGACGCATCACCGAACTTCCTCAAAGGAATGTTGTGCAAGGAATCAATGATTGTGGCCAAGCTGTCCAGGAACATACCACCTCCCAGGGCACTCTGTGCCCGGAAGTTGGCAAAAGTCTCAGGGTGTGTCCGGAGAACAGCCTGAAGGGCGGACAGGCTAGTACCCGCGACGCGGAACGACAGGAACATCTTCGCGGATGCGGGAATAGCAGGAGGGACCTGCTCCTGGCACTGCGAATCGCTGTACTGGGAAAGGGACCTCTGTTGCACGTCAGGTCCCTGCGGCACATCAGGCTGTTGCGGCGCACTGGACCCTGCTTCCCCTGAAGCTTCTGGGCTATCATCAACATCTGTGTCCCTCTTTTCATAAACAACCAACTGCCTGGTACGCTGTTGCGGAGCACTTGACTCCGCTTCACCTTCAGCCTCCCTATCAGGCACTCCTCCCTCAGAAATGCCAGCCAAATGTCCCTGCTGAGCTTCTCCCTGTGGCCCGGCCAGAGGCCCTTGATGTACAAGGACCGGCTCCTGTTGCTCTGGCAGAGGCTCTCGATGAAGGGCATCTTGCATCCCCCGTATGCTTCCCCGGGGGTCCACAGCAGCTTCCAACTTTGAAAAATCATCTTTGAACAGTTCATGAATAATGGGATCAATTGAAGTTGGCACAAACTCTCCTATACTATGGGTAGTGCGTGGCCTAGAGCTTGGCCCCACATTAAGGTCGTCCCCTATGTTCCGGAAAGTGCTGGAAGAATCAGGGTGGTTACCTTTCTCAATGGATGACGCGCGCTGTGGGGAGCGAGCTGAGGGCAGACCCGTTTCAGCAGCAGCGTGGGGGCTCTGATCCTCGTCGCTGTCGACATAAGAGTGCATGAAACCCCGCTCAAAACCCCTGCCAAAACCCTCGGAGCTGGTTTCTGAACTGTTTTCCTCCTGTGGCTCTGGCTCGCGGCGTCCCCCGGAATGAATCTCTCTTACTTCCTTTTCTCTGGAACCACTCGCGTCGCGCGATCCAAATAAATCAGTGATCGGAGGGCTAACCCGCTCCCCTGAACGTAGCATCTCCAAGAACCCGTGTCTCGCTACCGACTGCGGATGCGGGAGGGATTCCTTATTAAACTCCGCGGGCTGAACGGGTGGAGAGGGCGCACGAGCAGCCTGCGCGGGCTGACCAGGCTCTTGCCCACCAGCTGCAGCACTTCCTCGCCTTCTGCCGAGGGCGGTACTGATGGGAAGATGGTCCCCATTACTGTCACTGTCCCCTGCCCGCGGCTGTGCTGGGACAGAGGGACCTGCGGTTTGAGCCTGAGCCAAAGCTGTTCCAGAGTCCTGGTCTGATCCGCCAGGCTGTGGAGACGCTGCACGTTCTGGCGAGGCTCTGACACGCTCGCCAGTCACTGCCTGAAAATAGGGAGAATGAAGAGATGAGTAAATGACAACAATACAATAAACGTAGTGGATAAATTGAGCACAAGTGAAACACATACCCTATGAAGCCTACGACGCGTGGGTGGCCGCGCGGCCTCTTCCTCATCCACAGAAGTCTGGGCCCGCGCCCGGGATCGGGTGACGCGCACGGCAGATAGCGGCGCCACAACCCTAGGCTCCAAAGCGGCCACAGTAGTACCCTCTTTCAAGGCCCAGCAGCTTCGCATGCCGCGCCACTCTTCGGATTGAGGCTTAGGCGTATGGAGTGTGAAATCCGGTTTGTACACAACACGCGGAGGGGCCCTGATGGCCTCACCTTGCACAAAGGCGAAGAAAGAGTCTAAATTTCTGCGCCAGTGCAGACGGAACTGAGTAGATACAAGGGGAGGACCGAGAGACTGTGGAAAACGCCAATGGCTGACCCCGTCCATAAAGACGTCTGTATAAGAGACAAGGAACTGATTAAACGCGGCTTGAAACTCCAGGGGCTCAGGCCCCGCCGCGGGTACCACCAAGTCGTACCCTAGCTGACGCGCCATCCTGTCTGGTCTATACACCATCGTCTGCCAGTTCTCAACTCCAATCGCGGGCAAGTAAGCCGGGCGACTCATGCAGTATACACCAACGAGGAGGTTGCGCTTCGGCAGGCTAGCGTTGGAGAAGTCGACCTCCCCTGGGATACTTGGGGTATAGTTGCAAACACCGTCCAAAGTCTGAGTATATGGGCGCGGATAGAAGTGGGACTCCTCATCCAAATACTCCTCCCATAGCTTTGTTGTGGCCGTGCTGTTCCAGCGGAGGATGATGGGCCATAAAGGGCCTTCGACAGTATACCTCTGGCGGCCATCGTCCTCTCTGATTGGACGACCTCTACTGTCCAGGACTGGCGTGGACACTTGCGCGGGGAATTTCCTAGCCTTGGGAGCAACAACAGGGAAATGCTCGTACACCAGTGCAGTTAAGAACTGAGTATGCACCATGGAAGTGATATCAAAGCGACCCACAGACCGCTCGAAATCTGCGGACAGGCGGTCCAACTGCTGGTATAAATGCCCCAGAAACAGGGGGCCCAGCGGGAATCTGTCCCCTTGTGCGATCCTCACCGCAAGATAGAAAACGAACTCGCTGGGCGCATCAATGGGGAAATCTGGGAATACGAAGAACGAAAGAAAGAAGGCGATGAAGGCAGGAAGATACAGATCACCTTTGTACTCCGGACCGTCGATGGTCTGACGTCCCGCAGGTGGCGCGGGCTGGAGATCCTTGAAGAAATATCTTATCCATGAACCCCAGGAGGTCTTCTTTGGGTCTGTCATGGGCCTCCTATGACCGCTCCTGTCCCATTGGGACCCCCTGTGGCCCGCAACCTTATAGGCCAACTTCAGCCTAGCCACCAGCTCCTGATCAACACGCCCGGACTTGGTAGGTTCAAATTCCTGTCTGCCGCGGAGGGAAAGGTGAAAGAGCGCGCTAGTGTCTTGAAGAGTGGGGCCAAACTCCCCCCACGGGAATACAAAGGTGTGAGTATCTGCGCTCCACCGCGACACCAAGAAGTCGACATTCTCATTCCTCCTGTTCAAAGTTAGAACTTGGGAAATCTTGACAGGCTCCAGTATGTGAGAACGCTCCAAGACCTTCTTGAGAGCAGCGTCCCCAATTACATCGTCCACCCACTCGCTCCAGCCAGCAGGAGGGGCGGAAAGGGAAGAATACTGTACTGAGGAAAGAGGGAAGTCCCCCCTCTCTAGTCGAAGGCGAAGGACAGAAGAGGGAGGCACCATATCCCCATCCTCAAGCGATGCCTCTGGGCGAATGCACAAGACATTGTCCGGCTCGCTGCCCACTGGGTTGTAAGACTCCACCTTCTTCCAGAATGGGTCACTCTTGCCATGAAAGTAAGGAGCCCAGCGCCATTGATCCGACGGGGGCACCGGACCTCCTTGAACAGTGGGCCTCCCCCCTGCAACTTGCTCACCACGAGTCATTTTGGAATATGAAGAAGGGATTTAGAGACGATGAAGGAAAAGAGAGAGTAAGAGTTGCAAAAGGAGGGGTTCGGAGATGAAGAAGAGTTGCAGAAAGAAAATCGAAGAAAGGTTGAGAGCTTCGGTTTTCAGAAGAAGTGAAGAAGAGAGGGTTCTTGGGCTATTTATAAGAAAAAAGAGAACCTCCCAAACGGTCGCAATCAACCATCATGTCCGAAACAAAACGTCGGCAATAATGGTGACCTCGGATGGCTGAAAAGGCGCCCCCAAACCGTCGCATCAATCAGCCGAAAAGTTGTCAGAAAACGGATAACTCGCTGACATCACGCGCGCGTGGGAAAGCGCGTGAATATCACGCCGCGCGCCCGCGTGTTCCACACGCGCGTGGGGGCCATTGTAGGGGAGGTCAGCGCAGAACCCCCGGTTGACCAGAGTCAACGTTGACCCGCCAATAAAATCATGACAAATGTCGCCCAGGTGGCACAATGCCCGCTTGACACGTGGCGCTCTCCGCGGAAGTCTCCGCGTGTGGGGGTCCACTGGAGCGGGCCCAGGTCTCCGCGTAAGGGGGCCACTGAAGCGGGATCCCCTTGCGCAAGGCGCCCCAGCGGCGCGCACCCCAGGCCCCATAAAGGCGGTGCTTGAACGACCATGAGCCATCCAGACAAGGAGAAAAGCTCATGACCCAAATGACTGGCGCGGCCCAAAACACGGGCGAAAACGCGAGAGGCCAGTCCAAACTAGCCCAGGTAATGATACCTGCTGCGGTCTAAAGGCAGGACCCCGGGGGCCCTCTGAGGCTTGGCTGCGGTATAGGCGAGACCGAACAGGTCACGACCTTGCCCTTGCGGGAATAAGGGAGATCTAGTGGCTTGGTGGCTTGGAACAGGAGGATCGCTGCGCGAGCGAATGGCTCGTCACCGCGCGGGTCAGCCGCGCGGTGATGACGTCACCCGTGCGGTCAGGTTGTACGGAAAGGACACGTGTTATCATATTATAGGACGACAGCCTGGCACCTCATGATTGGTCCAGGGTGCCTATAAATATGGGACATTCCCTTTCATGCCCAGAGGTTGGTGAGATCTTGGCAGAGGCATACGCCATCCTAGAGAGAGAAAAGGGCAACCACTGAGTGAGAGAAGAACATTCTCTCTAGTGAATTCTTGTCCCATTTCCTAGGTCACCAAGGGTATCACGGATTAGGCTCAGAGCAATCCACTGCCTTAGTCCCTTCTGTGCACACCTGCTCCGTTCTTCACCCTTTCTCTAGACCACCTCATTCTCTTCTTTCACCGTGTCTTTACTGTTGACTATCCATACCTCTCCAGCTCATCACGTAAGCAAGAACCATCACCTACACCAATCTTCGATCAAAGAGAAATTTACAGCCCCAAAATTGATAAAGAAATCAAAGACCTTTAGCATCAAGGCTGGCAAGCCAATAGATTCGAAGATGAATCTTGTTTGGTCCTTGTATTTTTGGAGGGAAAGGTAAAATAAATGATTCATAAAACTAATAAAATTTCACAATTGGCAAAATATTGATTGTGCTGCTATAGAGATTGGTCACTAAAAGTGTATAGATGGACAAGATTATAAGCATGTCTCCCGCCCATGGATGGATTATTTCTAGGGCAATTTCCCGGCCAGTACATGTTTTCTGGTGGATTTACATCCAAGTCAGCCCCACTTTTAAAATGAACGTATAAGTCCAGTTTCCCGTCTCAGCCCCCACGGTCTCTCTCTCTCACACACACACCCCATAAGGACACAATTTTTCTCTCTCCTCGACTTCCCAAACTGTATTAAAGTGCCCAAATCTTAGGGTACCCCATGAAAAGTGCCTAAACCTAAACTCTAGAGTACCCTATGAAAGTGTCTAAACCACTGAAACTCTATAATAGGAAAGTGCACCCTAAACCTAAACCCTATGACCATGGTACCCTATGAAAGTGCATAAACCTAAATCCTAGAGTACCCTATAAAAGTGCATAAACCACTAAAATCCTATAATAGAAAAGCGCACCCTTAACCTAAACTCCAAAAAAGAGTGACTTACCCTAATGATAATTTTTTTTAAAAAATGACTTACCTTAGTGGTAATTAGATATCTCTTTCCTAGACCTAGAGATAAAAATCTGTTATTTCTATTAGCAAAATTATGTCATGCATTTTGATAAAATCCTTAATTTAGTGCCAAAAAAATTCAACAATTATTCCCAAAACTTTGTTATTTTTTTATCCAACATTGCAGTCTTTTCTACTTAGAATACACTTAAAAGGGGACCGGTGAATATGTTAATAGGAGAAGATCAAGCTCTTTTCAAGACTTACCCTTTTTTATTTACATGGAGTTCCAAACTCTAGGATAACAGTTAGTACATGTAATTTCACCAATTTTAATTGCAATCCATGCATGTAAATTGAAAATATTAATCAGTGACTGAGGTACTTACGGGCTAATTTGTTTATTGGCTCAATTTGGTTTCCTTGAAGTGTAATTAAGATTTGCGTTGATTAATCATTCATCTCGATAAAAAAAATCATATTTTTTAGATCATGTCTTTATTCAAATTTTTTTCACAAACTAATTGAGGTGGGCCGGATTTTAGGCCCCCGAATTAATTGGATCAAACTAGCGGAGCGTAACCTGGAAGGACTAGGCCCAGTTGGGATGGACCGTCTCAATGGGCAGCGTAAAAGTCCGGGCGGCATAGAGATTATTCTAGAAGATGCTTGATAGATCTACCCGAGATAGTAGTCCGCCCTAATCGGGGAAGCTACCGAGACGAGTCCGCCCTAATCGGGGAAGCTACCTTGATGAGCATCATCAAGTATCCCGATAAGGGGAAAGCTCCGGAGATTTAGGGATACGAGTGTATCCCGGATGGACTAGGTATCTTGGACGCCAAGTGAAGAGAGCCTATAAAAGGGGGTTTCACCCTAAATTAAAGGTACACACAATCATACTCACAAAACCCTAGTTTCCTCTCTTCTCCCATATTCAGTCTCTGACTTAAGCATCAGAGGGGTATTCCGGCCAAACCCGGCCGGGTAGCCTAACGTTCTTTGAGTCTTGCAGGTACTCTCGTCGGAACCCTACTCAGCTTGACTTTCGGTGGCTTGCTTTCCTAAGGTGAAAACCTACCCCACCACACTAATAATTCACAAAAGTTTGATATATTGAAAACTAACAAACGAAAAAAAAGAAATAAAAACAAAATCCCAAAAAGTATTTTCAGTCAAGTAGGAGTACTTTATTTTGGAAAACTACAGGAGACTTCGTTTTTTTTTTTTTTTTTTTTTGGTACTTTTTCTTGTATTGTAATTTCCTTTTCCGTGAATCCTATCACCGATCAAAATGCAACCCATTGGTACATAGATCGCCCTGCGAGGCCCACTTGTGGGTTCCTCACAAATAATTTAAACCGTTTGTTAATTTAAAAATATTTTTATGAGTGTCTACACAAACAATCAGCTCAATCAGATAAACATAAGGCTTCATCTAATCTACCATTTCTTTCATTCAGAAATATAGGTTCATGGAATCTGAAAGAAAAAAATAGTAGATTGGATCAAACACTTACATTTATTCGATTGAGCTGATTTTTTGTAAAGATATTCAAGGAAATATTTTAAAATTAATGAACGGTTTGAATTATTGATGCAATATACATAAGTCGTCCCCATGCAGCAATCTGTGCATCCTTGGGCTTTGTTCGGTTTGAGTTTTGAGGAAGGTTTTTGGAAATAATGAGTAGAGAGAGATAGGAAGAAAATTTTATTGGGGACCGAGTCTTGAGACCCAAGCCGAACAAAGTGGGCCTTGTTCGGTTTTGGTTTCAAGATCCAGTTTTCTACCCCTATTTTCAAATATTATTCTCATTTTTTTTCTCTCTATCTAATCATTAACTCTTATTTTTAATTATTATTCATATTTCTCCCCTCAATCATTACCAAAAACGAAAACTCAAAACTCAAACTAAACACAACCCCATCACACATTTTAAGAGAAAGAAGAAAAATAGAGGGAGAAATCTGAACCGTCGCTTGGCACCACATGTACGATACCAATTTGCACGCAAAATCTTCTCCTTTCCAAGACGATTTCAACACAGAGAGGCACTCCGCAAAACCCAGAACCCCAATTTCTTTCCTTTAAACCCTACGCAAAACCCTAAACCCCAATTTCCTTTCTTCCCAACTTCTTCTTCCTCAATTCACAGAAGAGGTAAATTGGAGGTGACCCATGGCGAAGTATTGCCACCAACGTGATTTCATGTTCTGTGACCTATGTGGAACACTGCTTTCTTTTGATTCGACGAAGTATGCCCTCTGCCCCCTCTGCAAATCCAAAAAGAGTTACAAAGGTATCCTCATCTACCCTTTTTAGTATACTTCTCTCGATTCTTGACGCTTTGAGCTGATAAAAGTGTGTTCCGACGATCGTTTAACTCTGCAATCAACATTAGCTTCTGCTAGTTGTCATGGGTGAATTTTTTTTCATTAATCAATATTTTAAGTACTTAAAGCATCTCTTTTTTTATTAACTCAGAACAAAAAGACTTCATAAAACCTCCTAAAATCCACTCCATTCCTTGAACCAAACCCATATTAAGTCCTTGACTCAAGCCCATATCAATTTTACTCAAATCTATACTCAAATCTTTTTTTAAAACCATTTTATCCCTATTAATTGTTAAATTTACAACCATGGAGTTAATGAATCATTTACTCAAATTAATGATTAGGTTTCGATTTATGACATTGAGTGCTTCATATCAAAAGAAGGTTTACTCACATTCGTACTCAAAATCGAGTAAAGATTTGGTTAAAGGCTGGAGATGCTCTAACATACTGTTTTTTAACAAAAAAGAACTTTCTGTATTTTAATTCGATTTACCTCTTTGAGGTGTTTTGGCGTATAGTGTTGGTTGAACATGTTGGCTAATAGGTGTCGGTGATACTTATTGAAAGTTTTCAAATGGTTGGCACACAACAGTGTAAGCTATGCTTGAATGCATATTGAAGAGCACATGGTAGAAAACAAAAAGGAAAGAGGAAAAAGAAAACCTTGTTGGTTGATTAGGCAGAGATTACATTGTACAGTATAAAGTCTGCAAAGTGTTTTGAGTTTTTCCCAATCCAGTAAATATCATTCGTAATCCTTCCATTCAAACAGTCTATTTTTATATCATGACAGTTCCAGCGTTGTTGAAGTGAATTATGCCCACGGGTGCCAAGCATTCGTCGAAAGATTTTGGCATTACGTTATAGGAATGGCAGATCTAAACCACTTGCATCTCCCTTGTTGCCTGTACTTTTCAGAGAGTCAGAAGCATCATCTAAAAAGTGAATTGTGTCCCCTCTTGTTGGCCCCTCATAATTTTCTAGGTACTAGTCAAAATTTATACACAGCTTGAGCTTTTTCTGACATTCTCCCTTCTTCTCGCTCCAATTGTCAATTCCCTGCAGTAACATGGACCTTGCAGTTTCTACTTTCTTGTTTCTCTTTTATTGTGCTGTAATCAAGTTATAGTTGGTGTTCAATCGAGTGTTTTATGCAATTGGAAAAATGTTAAAGTATACCTTGAGTATATAATGAATGCTAGGTCATTGTAGAGCTCACATTTATGTTCTCATTCTGAATCATTTCATACCATGGTGTTGTTGATATCATAATTTTTGCTAGATGGGAAAGTTCTGGCTCTTATGGTTCTTCTCCGTTCTGAAATTAGACTACTTGTTACTTTTTTCAGATATTGCTGGGAAAGAAATAACTATTTCGGCCACTTCTGAGGTATGCCTTCAATTGCTTTTTTCGATGCAACTTCTCATGTGAGAAATTATCTGCATGTATACTTGGTGAAATTTCTTTTGAAACTTGAGAAAGCCATATGCACTGGTAGATATGGGAGAGTGGGACTAGGGAATAAGGATTTTGAGGGCAGATATAATGGAAAAACCATAATTCATATAGTGATTTGTGTCAGTATGTGCATGTAGGACTCCACTCGTGAAACACATCCTTCTTTGAACAAATAGAGAATGGATTGTGGATTATTTAATCGTATCATTGTAAAAGTTGCACTCATGCATATGCATTAACACCATTGCTATTTGAGCACGTGTTGAAAAGAAGTCAATGCTACCTGGGGAAAATGAGACTTAAAGTTACCCAGAAATATTTTACTGGAGTATAGTCATAGACCGCATAACTCGTCTGCATGGTTATTCAACAACTTGGGAATGTAAGCCAATCAACGCAGAGAATTATTTATTTGCCTATTTGAAATAGTCCATATGTTTGTGCACCGACATGTTGGCTTTTCTTGTCAATTGTCATTGTTGGTTCTTTTCGTGTGTCTTAAATTTTAAATGGATTAGTTTGTATGTATGGATAAATGATAAACTTTGGTAAGGTATATTTACATCTATTGCATGCTTTGGGGGGCAGCAAAATAAGCAGCTTGAGAGAGGGAGGGAGGGTTTAGGACTTCTAGTCTCTGTATTAGTTTGGCAAGGTCTCTTTTAGATCTAGCTGATGGTTGGCAATCTTGGTGCCACGATCGGCCAAATCAGAATTCAAAAGAGAGTGGAAAACATGAATGACGAAGGACTTGGTCAACACATAAAGCTTAAGGTGGAAGTAAATAAGAAAGAATACTAGGGAAACTGACCTGTTTATTGACGCTCCTCTCATCAGTGTGAAGTGAAGACTCCACAATCCTGTAGTCATGTGACAAACCAATAATTTCCTCTGCCACTTACTCACGAAAGATGTCCACAATCACGTTACACAAGTTGAGTTACATTTGAAGTAACCATTGTAAAAAGCAACTTTGGAGGGGGTAATTTCTTCCAATTTCCTTTCACTGAAACTTGACTGTCCCCCTCAAATCATCTATGATTTTTATTAAGAAAAACATCCCATTCTTGAATGCTTTCGTCGTGACCTCATATTTACTCTGATAGCGCATCGCTGGCTCTACTCCAAACGTCTTTATTTATGCTTTTAGCCTTTTAGCCTTTTATATTGCTGAGTCTCAGCTCCATCTTTAAGGGACTTCTAAACATGTAGAGGAGTTCAGTTTCCTAAACTCTTGAACTCTACAAGTTGTGATTATCTATAAACTCTTTGTTGTTAATATTGTTGGCTGCATTATTGCTCTCTAGTGCATGCATAATTTTATTGCTTCACATACATGTTACATTTGAAATTCGATCAATCCATTGTCAAGGGTTTTGTTTAATTACCTTGCTCTCATTGGCTCAATTGTGTTCGATGTGAGCTTATATACTTGCAAGTTACTACATGTTCCATTTCTATTATTTCTAGGATATTAAAAGGGAACGGGGCATAGTGTCAATGGATGAATTTGAGCAAGAGCAAGAAAAGAGACAAACGGTAAGTGCTTTTGTTTCAGTGAATTCCATGCCTGAAACTCTGTACATGAATACATGATGTTAATTGTTTCATGTTGTATTTGTAAACGACAGGACCCTGATGCAAAATGTAGGAAATGCGACCAAGTGGGGCTCAATGTCATTACAAGACAGGTAACCCTCGACGTACCTAATTGTTACAATTTTTTGTTTTTCTCATTCATTTTTTTCCCGGTTGATCGTACTTAATACCTTTACCCCCTTCCCCTCAACAGATCAGATCAGCTGATGAAGGACAGACTGTGTTCTATGAGTGCCCTAAATGTGGACATAGCTATAATGAGAACTCATAAGAGTAGGAGAATGAGAATTGGTTTCCTTTTGATCTCTACTTGGTAATTCAGTGTCACTTGACTTTTGTCTATGGTTTTCATTTTTGTGAAGACTTCTGCAACCAAATTCCTTTTCCATGCAGTTCTATGGCGTGTTTGCCTTCTAGCTTTTCTCTCTCCATTTTCTTGCTGTGAATCTGCTTCATTCTTTGTTTCATGTTATCTTCTCTTTAGTGACAAATGATATTAAGTTTCGTACGGGTAATTAATATTGATGTCTAAGAAGTTCTTTTGGTTAGTTACGCAAAATATTGCCAGTTCTATTCATCGGCAGTGTTCAGAATGAGAACTTTTTAAACAATTGCTTTTAGTAATACAAGTGCTCATCGTTTTTACTTCGCACTTTTTTTTGCATATAATTTTTGGTGATTTGAAATTTGAAAACATCTCGCTAACATTTTCTAATAATGTTTTCGTTTCTAAAATATCCAAAACAGTAAGCTTAAAAATCATCAATGAAACAAATTTTGTGAACAAAATTTGACCAATTGATTCGCAAAACTACCACCAAAACTTGTATCTGGACCTCTGATGTAAGATTGTTTCTCTTTATCTAAAGAACCGACCTTTTTGTCTTTTTCTTTTTTTGGGTACTCCGGAAATAATAGATAAAATCAATTGCCTTAATGGAAAAAATTTTGGGTACCGAATGGGTACCACATGTCCATGCAGATCGCGATCTTGGCTGTCCAAAAGTGTTTTGGACGGCCCAGATTGATTCCCTCTCTCTCCTCTTCCGGACCGTCGGATCGCGCTTTGGACGGCTGAGATTGCCGAGCAGGTACACCACGTGAGCAATTCTCACCCGACACTGAAAAATTTCTCGCCTTAATTTTAGGCCAAATTTTGTTCTACTTTTTCTTTTTCTTTTTCTTTTTCCTCCTTTGCCTTTACATTTCCTTTTGAATCATGATGTCCAACCAACTTTGTGTTTCTTTTCTAAGATGATATCCAACCAAATTAGTCTGAAATGCCTCATGTGACCTAAGTATATTTAACAAAGTCTAGCAAAGTGGTTGCCATGCATTATTCTAAATGATCTACTTACATAGCACCACCTAAACCTTACGAGGGAAAGACATGAAAAGCATTATTGACATATTTTTATCCCTCATTCCCTTCTATTTTATTTTATAATAGCGATATTTCTTGCTTTATTTGTTCATAAACTATCTTAATCATTTTTTTTTCTGAGAAAACGAAAACATATCATGGCAAAACTAACACATACACAAACATATCATGTCCTTAGCAAGTTTATGAGCAACCCTCACAGCTTGCCTAATGCAGTAGGCACCTTGGTTACAACAACAAATTGAAACTTACACATAAGATCAATAATTTTTTTTTTTTTTTTTTTTGGAGTTAAAAATTTGGAAAAGGGTATTCACTCTCCAAAAATTTGTAACCCGTGGAGGATTAATACTTTTAGTCTCACCAACAAATAATTTAAGAAAGAATTCACCAACTAATATTGAACAAATCTGATTGGGATCCTACTATAAAACTATACGTGAAAAACTTTAGAAAAATCTATACTCCCCTGTCCCTTTTCAAATGCCCACTATAGGAATATGTGCAATTATTTAACTTTACTTCAAAATTCATTCAGTACTAATCGAAAAATTAAAATAGATTGATCATTTCTCTATTTTTGTCGTTGTCCATTCCTTTTTTTTTTTCGTAGGACTTTACTTTCTGTTTTACAAGCGTCATGAGCACATTATGTATAAAATGTTTCATAATGTTTAAACATTTTAGTATTTTCTTGGTATATTTGTTATATTGGACTGTGAGTTTTTTTTTTTTTCAAGGTTATGCATGAAAAGTGACCCCCCTGTGTAGGATTCCTTGATCCGCCACTATCTAAATCCCTTAAACTAGATGCAATTGTAATCGCATCCGGAAAAATCTGGATCTGTCCAAAGAACGCGGGGATTTTATGTAATGGTAGGTTGCAACTACTCAACGATTCCTAATAGGAATCGTAAATCAACCCCTCTATCTCTGTGTGTGCGGAGTGCATTTACAAGTCTTTGAGACCATGGGCGACGGCACAGTGTGTTGAGTGGGGTCAGCCGACCCCACGGAGGGAAAAAAAATTACTACTATTATATATAATTTTTTTTTAAATTAATAAATGAACCCCCTCCAAAATTGGTGTTGAACCCACCAATACTCCCCCTCCAAAACAAGCTTACAGCGAAGAAAATGAAAATCTCATAGAAATGTAGAAGAACTTGATTACAGAACTCAAATGTAAAATCTGAAATTGGGAGAGAGAAGTTCTCAGTTTCTTCTTCTTGATTTCTGGATGATGCTTAACAGAATTGCAAGCTCCCAACCGCCCTCAACAAGATGAGCTGTCAACTAACTAGCTTACTGGAAAAAATACAAATTACAATACGCACCTTCTATTTTGACTAATTACAAAATAAGACTAATGAGTCTTCTTAACAAACACCACAGGTGAGAAAGAAAAAAGAAGAAGAGGCGATTCAGGTGAAGAGTTGGGAAACGGTCAATCATGTGGCAGTGTTCACTGGTGACCGGCGTTGATACTACTACTTTATCACTCAAGGCAGGAGTTGAATTTTTGCTTTCTAGACATAGGTTGAATTTATCAAGTGAACATGGGCAAGGATATGATGGAGGGAGAATGAGAGGTGAATTAAATGGGCTAAAAACTTTGATTTTAAGGGAGAATGAGTCAGCTTTTATGTTCATTGCTTTGCTCATCAACTACAATTAACTCTTATAGTTGTTGCTAAAAATCCACATTCATGTGGCTAATTTTGTAACTGCAATGACACTAGTTAAAGTGTCCAAACAACGATTGCAAACGGTGAGAGATGTTGGATGGAATTCTCTACTAGCTGAAGTAGATTTATTTTGTGGCAAACACGATATTCCTATGCCAAACATGGAGGATGTATATGTTGTTCTAGGGAGACCACAAAATAAAGCTACTTTAGCTAGCAGAGAATATCGTGGTTTTTCGGGCCCTAAGCCCACAACTGTTGGATCTGTTTTTAGTGTGATATTTTCCTTTGAATTATTGTTGATAAAAGTATTTGATGTTCACGAATGACCCCACGCTTCCGAACTCCTGGAGTCGCCACTGTTTGAGACGGCCCCTACCAAACCTGCACGAAAAAAAAAATCTAAGAACGCGCAATGGAATGAAAAGACAATGTGAAAATCCCCACTAAGATCGGAATATCATTTGCCAAAAGGCATTCGCGCATCTAATGGCTTTACGGTGAACATGTTTGATCGTCACTCCTTCAAATGTTCCGATGAGGATGATTTGCAACTTCGTATGCGACCAAAAGAAAATTTGAAAGGTCACTCTCAATCTTGCGACTAATTGAGATTCCCCGTCTCTGAGGGTTTACTTTTACTCCCTCAGGGCATCCCCATCAGCCTTGCTACTTTGATTTTGGAGCTAAACTACGGAGTAGAAGTGCAAGAAATGCAAGAAAATCAGCCTCGCCACTTCCTTGGGTCAAAATATAATTGCTACAGTGCCTTTACTTTCCCAGCGAGTCACTATTCATGGGTTAAGCCTTATATTGTTGCTTCTACCTTCATGGGTTAGAATAGAGATCCTGATTCTTTGAGTTTTTGAAAAAGTGACTTGCTAAAGTATAAAAGGTGTTTTTGAGGTTAAATTTGGTCCAAAATTTGCTGAGGCTGATGAGGATGCTCTCACACTGCAACAAGGGCAGCGATGAGGGTCCACGTGGAATCTTCCATAGATACATTTTCTATTGAATGTGATTCTGTGAAATTCGATCCTTTTTTGTACGGTGAGACATCCAAATTCATATGACTTCAGAAAATGTCTACGTGCATAGATGGTCACTTGGGGCACTATTTCGGGGTCCTGGCAAACAATCCAAACCGTTCATGAATTTTAAAATGATGTTTTGGGGGTCCCGTAGAAAAAATTAGCTTAACCGAATATCTGTAAGTGTTTTATCCAATTGTCTAATTTTTCTCAAAATTCATTAAGAATTCAAGATCAGGTTCAAAGTATCAATTAAAGTTTGGAACTTAAGGAGTTTGTTCCCTCTAAAGTACCAGGTTCGAAACCTCTGCTATTAACTCTTTTGAGTCTAGCCTATAGAAGTTTTGTTCTAGCTTTAAATGAGGTCTTCGCTAATGAATAATTGTTTGGTCATCCAAGATTAGTTGATATGCCCATAAGTTGGACCAAATACATGGTTATAAAAAGAAATCTCATTCGACTCATACATGACCAATTCCAAGTGAAAAATTATTTCATTCTCTTGCGGCATCCCAAGAGGTGGCCTAATGATCAAGGTTTTGGTTCCTAATAAAGTTTCAGGTTCGAAACATCTCAAGTGCTATCAGCTTCTTTTGGGTTAGTCCATATGGAGATTTGTTATGACTTTTAAATGGGTCCCCCGCAAGTGAACTTGGAATTGGTCTTTTAGGGTTAGTCGAAGTATGCGTAACAGCGTAAGTTCGTCCGGACACCTGGTTGTATAAAAACGAAATTCTTCTCTTTTCCTCGAGAAAGAGCAACAACTTCATTGAATAAATCTAGCAAATTACAACAGGAAAAATAAAACAAAAACTAGACGTACACCCAAACAAAAACAAATAAAAGCTGCCGAAAAAGAAGCTCGGTGTTGGAAACTATCATCCCTCATAGAAGTGGTGTGGAAAAAAACCCAGCATGAACACTGTTGCTGCCACTTCCATTGTAGCTAAAGAAATCAGAACCCATACAATGAGATCCGATCTACCACAAATTGGAACAGTTTGGTGAGATGCCACGAGGAGAGGGTCTCAACCCGAATTCACAAGGATAATGATGGAGGAGATGAGGGGAGAGGTGATTCATACGAGTCATCATATACGATCAATTCCCTACAGAAGAGGGGAAAAAATCAGGCCAAAGGTGTGGGGTCCACTTACTCGTAAACGTGGATGGCTAAGATTATCACACCCGTCCCTTTCGATCCAGATATGACCACGACTTAGCTTCGAAGATCACGAGGACTAGATCGACGGTCATCCTCTCATCGGCGGCTGCCACCCGTCAGCAAAGATTACGACCAAAAAAATATACAGTACTTCTTTAAAATGAAACACAGTAGCCGTTGGACTTCTCTTATTTAAGGAGAGGTTCCCGAGTAACATGCCCATGAATAATTAGCTTACGTTCTACATTGAGTTTTTGGGCAAAATCCTGATATCTGTTTGTGCAAAATCTCCTTGAGTTTTTGGGCTCGGTCCCTTTATAAAATCGCCTTGTTCCGAAAAAAATCTGTTATTTTTTAACTAAATTGTCGAAGATTGTATACACCCTCTTACCAATTTTTTAACTAAATTGTTGAAGATTGTATACACCCTCTTACCAATTTTGTATATTCAAAGTTATCAATCTCGAACCGGCCAATAAACCGGTTTCTCCTCTGTTTCCATTGTCGTTTCATTTTCCTCTTTTGAACTAAATTCTTCATCAAATTAGTCTCAGGCATGGAGGCAGCGGCTATGTTACATTCATCACTAGATAAACCAAACCCTCAAAACAACCAAATCAGAAGAAAAAACCCAACGAGAAACCACCACTCGCTCATTTCTCCGCCTAATTTTCACCGCGGTATTTTGCACGCGCCACCACGAACCCCTGTTCTTCCTCACTTCTCTTCGATTTCACTTCTTCCTCTTCCAATTTCCAAACCCAATAAAGTTTCCCCAAAATGTAAGAAATCGAAGCCATTGGTGACCAGTCCCAGAACAGGGGACGCTAAACTTGATTCGATATCAACGCCCCCAACTGTCGAATCGCGGTGTTTGGTTTTTAATGGGTTGGGTGGTTCGTTGGGACCCGACCCGAATGAACTGCCCCGATTTGAGAAGTTCTCGGGCTCGGCGGTGATCACTCTCTCTCCGCCGCCAAGTAGCTTGCCTTTGCCAACTTTTTCTCTCAGGCGGAAGCTAAGTTGCATTGCTGAGGCTGCCGGGATTGACGCCAGAGCGACGGAAAGTCTCCGGCGCCTTCTACGACTCCGGTGAAAAACATTCGTCCCGTCGCAAAATTAGTTCACCACAAAAATACGTACTATTTTCGAACAAAAAAACAAAGTACTGGCATGCATAACTTTTAAAATTTCTTTAGGATCTTTAATTTGGTGAAATGAAGTTAAAGAAACTATGCATGTACTATTTTTTTAATTCGAAAATCGTACATTTTTTTTTGTAGTTGACTAACTTTGCAGAGCCGAAGGAGTACATATTTTTTCTCTACACCGGTTTGTCTTGAGATAGCGAACAATTCCATCTTTCTGTTTTTGTTTTTGTTTTTGTTTTTGTTTTTTTTATTTTGGAAGTGTAATTTTGTGGTCATCACCTATGTTTTTGAATTGGGGTGCACAAGAAAAGAAGTGAATTTAGGGCTTTTAGCTTTTGGTTAGACATGTATCTACGTACGTTTGTTTGTATTTCTCTTTTAATTTCTCCCTTTTTTTACTACTGTTTTTCCCCCCTCTTTTTTTCTTTTTCAAGAATGTCCAAACTTCTCAACCTTTTGGTCATCCAAGGCTTGTTAAAATGTGTAATAACCTTTAATAAAAGAGTGTCTCACGTCAAGATGTCTTTGGAGTTTGGTCGTTTGGTGCTTGTAACATGATGATTGTCCTGTGAATCTTGCTTCGCTACCTCTTTTTCTACCCAGAAAATGAATATGCAAATAAATTATCAGTATTTACATGCTGAAGTACTCATCGGGGTAAAAATTTCTCAGCAAATTCAAATCAAATCACTAATTATACCAATATATGGTTTAAATTGATCCGAACCCTGAAAGATAGTAGCCATGAGAGTTAATTAGGCCAACAATGATGTAAAGATGTGCATTGTCCTAGGTAAAATAAGTTTAGCAACAATTTAATTTGGTTCTCTAGCTGAGTCTCTTGGGCCGCAGTTCAACAGAGAAACGTTGAGCACTCTAAGGGTGGTTCTAAATGAAGGCCTTAAAATGAAAGTTGAGGCTGCACTGCAACCTGATACAATCGTTGAACCCAATCCAGCTCAATTGGACTATTGGGCAACTAATAATTAATCATGTCGATTGGGTCCACAAAAGCACCAGCCACATGACCAAAACCAAGTTCTACTATTTGCTTTGTCACTCCATTTCGCTACTCGAACATCTTCCAAAATCAATTTATCAGGGTGCCCTTGCAATTTAGGTATGATTTATTGAGCACTTGAGCCTCTTGAACAGGAAGTGGATGTCTTCGATGATGGCTCTATTGTGTATTTCACTTAATGAGTGTGAAAAATGAAAGGAAGAAAATGTATTGTTTCGAGAAAATCAAAGAAAGCAGAAGAGTTCGGAGAGCGAGAAAAGGCGTGAGGATTATAAGAGACTAGTTCTTAAACAAAGTACTTCTTGTCAGTGTTTACATTGGCTCATTTTCTAATCATGTTGCATTGGAGATCGTAACGTTGGGACTTGGGAGGCGATCGCATCCAAAGTATTCTTCAAGGAACTTTAGAGGCCAAACCATTATATTAAAGTGAATATTTGTCAACCAATTGTTGTTGCATTAATGAAAACAATTACAATAATGGTTAATATTAATGTCGCGTGCGATTTTATATTGTTATTTCCACCTCCCAAAAATCCAAAACTTTTTTTTTTTTAACTGATCCAAAACTTGCAGTCAACTATTTTTTCCTTTATTTTTATGGGCCAAATTGAACGAAATTTCTAACAACCCATAAAATGTACTCAAAATTCTACCATAAAAATAATGTGTTAGGTGATGATTCAATGTGAACTTTAATGGGTCACAATTTAATAAGGGGGAGTTTTCCAATGGATTATTTGATTTTATCATTTTCGATTTTATCATCATCTTTTACGAATAGATAAAAGGAAGATGATTTTATCACACTAGATTTTATCACACTATATTATCCACAACTATTATCACACAAGATTTTATCTATTGGGAAAACAAGGTGATTTTATCACCCCTTCATAAAACACCAACTAAAATCAAATTTCTCATTTTATCTCATAAAATCCATTCAAAAACTCCACCTAAGTCGTGACCACCCAATTTATATTCTGAATAATTTTGAGGTATATTTTCTGGTTTTCCTAGCATTGTTCCCATTAGCATTTTTTATTTTTTTTGGAGAACCAAGAGTATCCGGGCCACCATACGTGCACCTCGACTATACCAAGGGACCAATCACATGCACCATCCACTTGTAGGGGCCCAATGAAGGTAGCATAACTTGGTGCGGACTTGCCCGATGAGAGTAAAATAATGATGTTCAAACCTAAGATCTTATAAGTAGTCAAATCCGAATTCCCAAGCCTTGACTACATCCACTAAACAATTATTTTTTAAAACATAATTAGGAGTCTTGGTCAGTTTGCACGCAGCTCGACTAATCCGAGACCCTGAAATACCGACAGGGTAGTAACTCCAATTGAATTCATAACCTTCTAAGAGGTTTCCAACATGAGATTTTTCGAGAGAAAAAACTCCTAAATCTCAAGTCTTGAGTCAAGCAATAGCTAGAATACCAAGTTTGATATTTCACAAGTTTCACCAAATGGTTCAAGTTCAATGTGTTTTAGGGTTTACGTTGACTGTGGAAGAGCCAAGAGTTCATTTATGGGTTTTGAAAACGATGTTTAATCTAAAGATAACCACAAAATTGGTACATATCCCTTGTCACCAGGTTACACATTTGCATCTCTGCCATTGTCGATCTAGATTCTTTCTTCTCTTTTTCCAACCATTACGGTGTCTAAACTAGCTTGCACGTATATCTCAATTAATTTCCTGCTCGGTATGATCAAAGACAAATTATTCATGTAATCACGCAAAGATCTTGAATTGAATTAGTAGTTGGGTTTTGCTAACGTGTGCCCAATAGACACACAATAACGATACAAACAAACAAATAAAACACACTCCAATACACATTTTACACTTTCACATATCCCTATACACTTTTCACACATTTCAATACACTTTTTCAATCTTAACGTGTGCCTATTGGGCACATATTAGCATTTTCCTTAGTGGTTTAGGCATGGGCACCTCGAAATTTGTGCTGGTCACATTTTCGATTGTACACCAAAGATAACTTTCCAACTACTTAGGAATTGATTCTCAAAATTATTGGTACTATTATTTTCCAGATTTCAAAATCAACTTCCATAAAAAGACATACCACCATGACTGCCTTGTGCCAATCGAGATTTTAGGTTTTTTTTTTTTTGGATGTTCCAAAATCCTTGTCCATGACTGGTCAAATGAGGAAAAATTGTGTCATTGTCTTTTTTTTGCCCTTCATCCATATATTCAAATCCAAACACAAAAGTGGATGAAAAAATGAATCAGAGTCTAAAAAAAAGTAATCATTTCATTTAAAAAATGAGGGTATATTTGGGAGTTTATGTATTTTGAAAATAATAATAATAATCATCCCTCCTTAAAAAGAAAAGTCAGACCAAAATTTTGGAACCGGGGGCCCTGTAGTGAGTGAGCTCACTACATGCGTGTAGTGAGCTTTCTCGGCCGTCCGATCAGAGATCAATGGTTCAGATTGTCTTATACTTTAAAAAACACTTTTACATAAACTTTAACTCCAACTTATCCGAACCGTTGATTTCGAATCTGATGGCCGAGAGAGCTCACTACACACATGTAGTGAGCTCACTCACTACAGGCCCCCCAATTCCCAAAATTTTGGGACGAAAGGGAGTAATGGTAAAGTTTGGGAACTTGTGACTTATTAATCCAAATCTTAATGTTGCACTTCTTAGGGCTTTGGCTAAAAAAACAAAAACTGGTTTTAACTAGTTTTTTTTGTCATTATTAAAAAAATTTGCATTTGTAAGTTTTGCGTCGATTTTTTGTGGTTTATTGATTCGTCTCAACGAGAGAAATTCAAAAAGTATAAAATTATTAACCAATTCTTGTCGAGACGAACTAATAAACCAAAAAAAAAAAAACTTTGTATCACACCAAAATATCATTTGCCAAAGGCATTCACACATTTACTGGCTTCACGGTGAACATGTTTGATTGTCACTCGACTCACTCCTTCAAACGTTCCGACGAGGATGATTTGCAACTTGGTATGCGATCGAAAGAAAATTTGAAAGGTCACTTGCGAATTGAGATTCCCCGTCTCTGAGGGTTTAGTAACCCTCACACTGCAACAAGGGCAGCGATGAGGTTCCACGTGAAATCTTCCATAGATACATTTTCTATTAAATGTGATTCTCTGAAATTCGATCCTTTTTTCGGACGGTGAGACATCCAAATTCATATGACCTTTGGAAAAAGTATTAATCGATTAACTTAATCATAAAGTCTACCTGCATAGATGGTCATTGGGGCACTATTCCGGGGTCCCGGCAAACAATCCAAACCGTTCATGAATTTTAAAATGATGTTTTGGATTCCCTGTTAAAATAAAAAATAATCAGCTTAATCGGATATCTGTAAGTATTTGATCCAATTGTCTAATTTTCCTCAAAATTCATTAAGAATTCAAGATTAGGTTCGAAAGTATGAGTTAAAGTTTGGAACTCAAGGAGTTGGGAAAATTTCAAAAAAAACCCTGACCTTTGACCCATTTATCACATCAACACCGGACCTTTTAAAAACGTCAACTAAACCCCCGAGCTTGACACTCCGTTATCAATTTGCCCCCTCATTCGATTTTCCGTCCAATTGATAACGGCGAGTCCTACGTGGACACTTATGGGACCCCTGCCCATTAGTTGGCCTCCACGTGGACATGACACTACTTAAAAAAAACCCTGACATTTGGACCAAATGTCCCGTAAACACCTGAACCTCATAAAATGTCAACTAAACCCCCCACCTTGACACTCCGTAATCAATTCCCCCCCTCAGTCCATTTTCGTCCAACGTAATGGAGACTCCCAAAACGACGTCATTTTGTGCGTTTGTCATGGGCCTCCAATTTTTTTCGTTACACGTTGTCTGTGGAGCCAACTTCAGAGTCCCACACAAACAATATGAACCGTTCAATAATTTTAAAATAATTAATTAAGTGGTTTTGTAAAAAATGATGCCCATCAGATATTTATAAGCGAGTGATGTAATTCATTTAGAATCTGGACACCCTTATAATTTGAAAGAATTTTCTAAAAAGTTATGCAAATGTGTGCTCGTTATCCTCTTGATCTGAACCGTAGCTATCTACTTGTTGAGAGGATCATTCTCTAATAAAATTATCTTGATCGGACATCGATATATATCAAAACAATTGATAATTTTTGCGTTTTCATACCTATTAATGTCCAATCAAGATAATTTTTTAAGTGAATGCTAATCTCAACGAGCGCTGTGATATCTACGGTTTAGATCAAGGGGATACCGAGCGCACAATTGTGTTTTTTTTCAAAATTCTTTCATATTATAGGGTTCTCATTTAAATGAAAAATTAAACTAATTAGATCAATTATTTATTAATATCCGATGGGCCTAATTTTTTCCATGACCACTCAAATAATTATCTTAAAATTGTTGAACAGTCCAGATCGTTTGTGTGAGACTCCGAAACCGGCTCCACAAACAACGTGTGTAACAAACAAATTTGGAAGCCCATGACAAACCCATAAAACGACGTAATTTTGGGAGTCTCCGTTAAGCAATGGACGAAAAATGGACTGAAGGGGGAAATTGATTACGGAGTGTCAAGATGAGGGGTTTAATTGACTTTTTTGAAGTTCAGGTGTTTATGTGACATTTGGTCCAAAGGTCAGGGGTTTTTTTAAGTACTATCATCTCCACGTGGAGGCCAACTAATGGGCATCGGGTCCCACATGTGTCCACGTAGGACTTGCCGTTATCAATTGGACGGAAAATCGAATGAGGGGGCAAATTGATAACGGAATGTCAAGCTCGGGGGTTTAGTTGACGTTTTTAAAAGGTCTGGTGTTGATGTGATAAACGGGTCAAAGTCAAGGGTTTTTTTGAAATTTTCCCTAAGGAGTTTGTTTCCCTCTAAAGTACGTACTGGGTTCGAAATCTCTCAATTCTCAAGTGCTATTAACTCCTTTGAGGCTAGCCTATGGAAGTTTTGTTCCAGCCTTAAATTAGGCCTCCGCTAGTTAATAGTGGTTTGGCTATCCCTATTAGTTGATATGCGCATAAATTGGACCATGTGCCTAGTTATAAAAGAAATCTCATACAAGTCATACACGACCAATTCCAAGAGAAAAATTATTTCATTGTCTTGGGGCATCCCAAAAGATGGCCTAGTGATTAAGGTTTGAGGCTTAAGAGTTTGGTTCCTAATAAATTTTTAGGTTCGAAACTTCTCAAGTGCTATCAGCTTCTTTTGAGTTAGTTCATACGGTCGAATCGCGGTGTTTGGTTATTAATGGGTTGGGTGGTTCGTTGGGACCCGACCCGAATGAACTGCCCCGATTTGAGAAGTTCTCGGGTTCGGTGGTGATTACTCTCTCTCCGCCGCCGAGTAGCTTGCCTTTGCCAACTTTTTCTCTCAGGACGAAGCTAAGTTGCAATGCTGAGGCTGCCGGGATTGACACCGGAGTGACGGAAAGTCTCCGACGCCTTCTACGACTCCGGTGAAAAACATTCGTCCCGCCGTAAAATTAGTTCACTATGAAAATACATACTATTTTCGAACAAAAAACAAAGTACTAGGATGCATAACTTTTAAAATTTCTTTAGGATCTTTAATTTGGTGAAATGAAGTTAAAGAAACTATGCATGTATTTTTTTAATTCGAAAATCGTACATTTTTTTGTAGTTGACTCTTTGCGGAGCCGAAGGAGTTCATATTTTTTTCTCTACACCGGTTTATCTTGAGATAGTGAACAATTCCATCTTTTTGTTTTTGTTTTTGTTTTTGTTTCATTTTATTTTGGAAGTGTAATTTTGTGGTCATCGCCTATGTTTTTTAATTGGGGTGCACAAGAAAATAAGTGAATTTAGGGCTTTTAGCTTTTGGTTAGACATGTATCTACGTACGTTTGTTTGTATTTCTCTTTTAATTTCTCCCCTTTTTTCCTACTGTTTTTTCCCCCTCTTTTTTTCTTTTTCAAGAATGTCCAAACTTCTCAACCTTTTGGTCATCCAAGGCTTGTTAAAGTGTGCAATAACCTTTAATAAAAGAGTGTCTCACGTCGAGACGTCTTTGGAGTTTGGTCATTTGGTGGTTGTAACATGATGATTGTCTTGTGAATCTTGCTTCGCTACCTCTTTTTCTACACAGAAAATGAATATGCAAAAATTTCTTTGACTTAGAAGTACTCTTACAGGCAAAAATTTCTTAGCAAAAATTTCTTTAACTTAGAAGTACACATGCTTAGAAGTACTCTTACAGGTAAAAATTTCTTAGCAAATTCAAACTATTGCTTATACCACTATCTGGTTCAAATTGACCCGAACCCTGAAAGATATTAACCGTGAGATTGTACTAGCTTATAGTGTTGTTTGACCAGAGTTAATTAGGCCAATGATAGGTGCCGAAAAGCACCCATTTAGCCCTCTAATTAACACTTTAATAGTCTATTCATAAAGTTACTTGATGAATCATAATGGTTGAATTGTGTTTGTAGGCTTTGGAGAGTGCCGAACAATTAAAAGTGCTAATTGGGGTCGATACGATGCATGGAACACAAAATAGACGTATAGAGCTTCGCAACGGTCCAAGAAACGCATCATTTCGAGTTCGGATGAAGCCGGGGCGAGTCCGCGAAGTTTTGGGCGACAATCTGGATTTTCCGCCCGGGCGGGAATCAAAGCCGCCCGGGCGGTTTTACCCGAGTCAAGGGCGGATTAGGGCGTTGACCACGTTTTTTTGGGTTTTATTATAAATAGGTCATTGCCTTGTATGTTTTAGGGGTTCTAGAATATTTTAAGGCAAGTTTAGAGAGAGAAACGCGAGCCGTTCCATGGGTTCTTCAAGTTCTTCATCAAATCAAGCATTCGTCTCCATCTCCATGGCCGGCTAAACAACTTCTAGGGGGAAGATGAAGCCCCGGTTCAAGTAACTTTGTTTATGTATAGGATTTAGGTTTATTCATTCGAATCGATTGTTTAACTGAGAACATGTTTTCATTATGATCATATGAAATCGTTTTAATTCTTTCTATTGGTTGAGTATTTGTGTGTGCACTCTCAAATACCTAGTTAAACAATGATTTTCTACATTTGTGCTTGGGTAACTGAGATGGATTATGCTCGTAAGACGGATCGTGACACTGGACAGTCCGTGAAAGAGACGGGTTGTGCCAGCGAGACGGTCCGTGCTATGGGATAGTCCATGCCTGTTAACAACATAATTATCTTCTTGACAAATTGTGATTCGAATAATAAACCTAGCCTACACATAACTTAGTTACGTGACCGGGGTGGATTCGAAACCCTAGATCTTTCTCTCACTAGTTTTTCACCAATTTAATTACTTGTTCTCTTAATTCATTCAGTTTCCAAAAACCAATCACTCAAATCTCTTTTTCTGAATTAAATTAGAAATTAGTCAAAGTTAACGTAACTTAGCCAAATTGTCTCCGCAGATCGACACTTGGACTTAGCCACTATTCTTCTGAGTAAGGGTTAATTCCTTATTTTTATAAATATATTTTTGATACGGTACGACACGGTCAGCCAACAATTAGTAATTTGGCAACAATTTAATTTGGTTCTTCAGCTGAGTCTCTTGGGACGTAGTTCAACACAGGAACGTTGAGCACTTTAGGGTGTGTTCTAAATGAAGGCCTTAAAATGAAAGTTGAGGCTACACCCTGATACAATGGTTGAACCCAATCCAGCTAGCTCAATTGGACTACTGGGCACCTAATTAATCATGTCAATTGAGTACACAAAAGCACCAACCACATAACCAAAACCAAGTTCTATTTGCTTCGTCACTCTATTTCGCTACTCGAACATCTTCCAAAATCAATTTATCAGGGTGCCCTTGCATAGGTATGCTTTATTGAGCACTTGAGCCTCTGGAAAAGGTAGCGGATGTCTTCGATGATGGCTCTATTGTGTATTTCACTGAGAGTTGTATAGGAATCTTGAACGAGAGTGAAAGATGAAAGGGAGAAAATGTATTGTTTCGAGAAAATCAAAGAAAGCAGAAGAGTTCGGAGAGCGAGAAAAGGCGTGAGGATTATAAGAGACTAGTTCTTAAACAAAGTACTTCTTGTCAGTGTTTACGTTGGCTCAATTTTGCATTCATACATGTTACAATGGAGATCGTAACGTTGGGACTTGGGAGGAGATCACATCCGAAAGTTCTTCAAGGAACTTTAGAGGCCAAACCATTCCCTATATGTTTTGAAATGAATATTTGTTAACCAATTGTTTGTTGCATTGATAAAAGCAATTAATAAGGGTTAATATTAGGGTGCTGTTAATTCCACGGCTACTTTTGTTAGTGCCACGAAGGATTAAGCAGTCTGACATTTTTGTCCTCTTACGGGCCGTTTGGATGGCGTATTAGTTTTAGAGGGATTAAATAATAAGAGGGGATAAAATAGTAAGGGAAATTAAATAAGAAGGATGGGCCCACATTGATGTGACAGTTAAGAATGTGAGATTAAATAGCCCATGGTTTGGATGAGGGATAAAAAAAAAGGAGAGATAAGGAGGGTGGATGATGTAAAATCATGTCAAAAGACTTTATTGCCCTTGGTAATTCATTTACTGGATTATGTATTTATATAATTATATAAATACTACAATTGTATTTTTTTTAAAGTTAAAATTGTTATTGTAACATTAAAAAGTTAAAATTGTTAGTTGTAATATTTTTTATTTAAAAAAACGGATATAGAATTGTATTTGTGCTTAATTACACAAGAATGTGCTACACCATATAAAATTTCCTCCCCTTTTTACTATGACATTGTAAACATCGACCCCCACTTAACCACTTCATCTCTTTCATCTCTTTCATTTGTGGTCTTTTGTCTCTCTCTGCAAACATCGACCACCACCACCACCACCATCTCTCTCTCTCTCTCTCTCTCTCTCTCTCTCTCTCTCTCTCTCTCTCTCTCTCTCTCTCTCTCTCTCGGTGTGCATCAAGCCCATCACCACCGGGTCGACGATGACTGGGTGATTTTGGGTCCGACAGCGATAAAGATTGGGGGGTCTGACGACATGGTAATCTCTCCCTTTTTGCTATATTTTAGTTCAAGATCTTATTTTGGGTCTGAAATTGGGGATTTTTGGTCTGAAAGTGGGGATTTTGGGTCCAAAATGGCGTGGGGTAGGAAGGTAAAAATGGTGCCCTTCTCAGCCATGACTAAACATAATCCCCCCCCCCCCCCCCCCCACCTTTTTGTTTAGTCAGGGGTCAAGGGGATGAGGGGGGAAGCCGGATTACTCATCCGGGTGGTTATACGCCATCCAAACCATAGGCTAAAATGTCCAATCAGCTCCGCATCATCCCTGATTGCTTCATCCTCCTCTCTTGTAAATCATCCAAACGAGGCCTTTCAGTTTTGTCTTTTATCACTTTGTGGTCCTCAATCTTAAATTGAACAACTAGTTATCTAAACATGCAATGGTAGTTGTCGCCTGTCGAATTGAACGAACAAAAGCCACAAACTCACCCAATCAAAGAAATGAAAATAAGAATAACCATTCTTTCCTTGTTGCATATGGGCAAAAAATGAAGGATAAAATGGAGAGGAGACAGAGGTGTCTCTACGTCGAGGTTGAACTAATTGATGGAGGGGAGACAGAGATTGTTTTTGTAGTGAGTCAAATAAAAAATCAGAAGCCACGCAAACAAGGCAGAAAGGGAAAAAGGGGTTTGATAGCTCGCAGTTGCTTCACCCATCAAAGACAAAAATGTCAGACTTCTTCAATGCTTCGTGGCACTAACAAAAGTAGCCGTGGAATTAACAACACCCTTAATATTAATGTCGTGTGCGATTTTATATTGTTTTGACCACCTCCCGAAAATCCAAAACTTGCAGTCAACTATTTTTTCCTTCATTTTTATGGGCCAAATTGAATGAAATTTCTAACAACCCATAAAATGTACTCAAAATTCTACCAGAAAAATAATGTGTTAGGTGATGATTCAATGCGAACTTTAAAGGGCCACAATTTAATAAGTCGTGACCACCAAATTTATATTCTGACTAATTTTGAGGTATATTTTTTTATTGTTCCCATTAGCATTTTTTTGTTTGATAACCAAGACTATCCGAACCAGCATACGCTCGTCTCGACTAATACCATGGAACTAGTCACATGTACCATCCACTTCCACTTGTATGAAAGTCTAAGCATAACTTCTTACGGACTTGCCTGATAAGAGTTAATTAATGATGCCTAAGAGGTTTCAAACCTAAGATCTTATGAGGAAGAAAATCCTAGGTCCCAAGCCTTGACTGCTCCCATTAAGCAGTTATTTTTTTAACATAATTAGCAATCTCGGTCAGTTTACGCGCACATGTACTAATCCGAGGCCCTGAATTACCGACGGGGCAGTAACTCCAAATGAATTGATAACACCTGAAAGGTTTCAAACATGAGATTTTATGAGAGAACAAACTCTCAAATCTCAAGTCTTGACAATCAGACCAACCCCACAGATTAACATATTTCCCATTGAGCAGTAGTTAAAATACCAAGCTGCCAATTGAAGAGCAAAATTGGTTTGATATTTCACAAGCTTCACCAAATAGTTCAAGTTCAATGTTTTTTCTTCATTTTTTAGGGTTTACGTTGATTGTGAAAGAGCCAAGAGTTCATTTTTGGGTTTTGTATCTACATCCAGATAACTAATGGGAGTATGTAATCCTAAACTGTGTGATGTGTTATCCATAAATTGACTTTTATGTCGACAGACAAAAGTGACATTGGCACAGAGCTACATGTGGATAGCTTTATGGGCAATGGGGCCTCTATTGTCTCCCCACATATCATTCACAATTGAAAACGATGTTTAATCTAAAGATAACCACAAAATAGATCCATATCCCTTGTCCCCAGGTTCTACATTTGCAATATCTCTGCCGAACCGTTCCACAGGTACCGACAGGAGGTACTGACCGGCATCGGAAATCCTGTTGTGGGTTCCAAACTATCGATTTGAACTGTTTATGCATCTCAAAATCAAATTTTGAGTGGGCGTACGCGGGAATCGATGCAGTCGGACAACCCTATGAGCTCAATTCAAAATCACCCCATTTCATTCAATCATAGGGCCGTCCGATTACATCAATTCCTACACTGGCCCATTCTAAATTCAATTTTGAGATGCATAAACGGTTCGGATTGATCATTTGGGACCCAAAACGGGGTCTTCGACGCCTTCTGTATATGGTCTGCACAAAGGGGGTCTGTACCCCTTGTATTTCTGATGTCTGCCCTTATATAGTTTCATCTTCTTTTTTCCAACAAGAACAAGTGTCTAAACTAGCTTCCGTGGCAAGTGGTGGCTAGCTCATGCGGTAGAGCTCTTGAATGCCCCACACTGCATCCCGGGATCGAGTCTCACTCCCCCCTCCCCCCATGTACTCCCTCCGTCCCAATTTCTTGGCCCTTTTTGGGGAAATGGGTTTTTAAGGGGTGTGAAAACTTTGTATTGACTTTTCTATTTTGCCCCTAAATCCAGTCAATATTACTGTGACCAAATTTGTGAGGCTAATTTATTATATGAAAGTCAAAACATATTCAATATGGATCTTGTTTGATAGATATCAATTAGTTTTATTATACAAAATTTTCAAAATCATAAAAACCGTTATAAAATAAAAGATAATAGACTAGCCAATTAATATGGGAAAAATACTTTTTAAGGGTAAAATTGGAAAGTGACCCAGTTTTGATGGATGTTTTTAGAAGTGGGACAAATATTTTGGGACATCCCAAAATGGAAAGAAGAACCAAGAAATTGGGACGGAGGGAGTAATAGATTAGGATTGACGAATGACAACAAAAAAAAAAAAAAACTAGCTTCCGTGCACCTTAATTAGGAATTGATTCTCTACTACAGTATTACTATTTTGATGCTTTTAGATTCCAGATTTCAAAATACTTCTATAAAAAGACACAAATACCACCATGACTGACCAGTGCCGATGGAGTCCATTTTATATCACCTCACATATCAATAGAATCACCAATCATATATACTCCCTCCTTCTCATAATTTCATTTTTTTTCCTTTTCTTTTTTTGGATATTGCCTTTTTTGCCCTTCATCCATATATTCAAGTCCAACACAAAAGCGGATGAAAAAATTAATTGAAGTGTAAAAATATAAGCATTTCATTTAAAAAATGAGGGTTTATTTGGGAGTTTATGTATTTTGAAAATAATAATAATAATTTTCCTCCTTAAAAAGTAAAATCAGACCAAAATGTTGGGACGGAGGGAGTAATGGTAAAGTTTGGAACTTGCCACTTATTAATTCAAATCTTAATGTTGCACTTCTTAGGGTTGCTTTGGCTAAAAAAACCAAACTAGTTTTAACTAGGTATTTTTTTTTTGTCTTTATTAAAAAAAATTGCATTTGTTAGTTTTGCGTCGATTTTTTGTGGTTTATTAGTTTGTCACGACAAGAATTGGTTAATAATTTTATACTTTTTAGATTTCTCTCGTCGAGACGAACCAATAAACCAAAAAAACTTTGTATCACACCAAAATATCTGCTAGTATTATTTATTACTCTAACAATAAGTTAGGAGGTCATTTGACCCGCACTCAATGAAAAACTTTGTATGCAATACACGACATACTCAATACCGTTGGGGGGCAAACTTGAGCTACACAGCTAATACTACTGCAATTCTAGTGTCCCTACCATGTTCAATGATCGCCCCCACACAAAATGAAAGCAATCTAATTTCTTTTTGTTTTTTTTAAGATTGTAAGTGACGTCAGCTTACGCGTACTTCAACGAATCTGTCAAGGTACTACATAAATTTTTTGTGCATGTGTGTATGTTCCTCTGTAGGGGTGCTCACGGTCCGGATCGGTTCGGATTGGCATGAATCCAATCCTAATCCGCGAGTCACGGTTTTTTGAAAATACAATCCGTGTCCGATCCAAAAGTCTCACGGTTCGGTTCCAATCCGAACCGCGAGTCACGGATCGGTTCCGGATTAATCCACGGATTTTCAACTTATTCGGAAAAAAAACAACAAACAAAGTCAGTAAGGCACTAGCAAGTAGCAAATGCAAATTATCCACACACAAAAAAAAAGTAGCAAATGCACTAAATAGAAAATTCAAATTGGAAACCCCAATAAAAAACAACAAAGCCAGTAAGGCAGATAGTTATATAACTGAACAAACAAAGACACAAACTTATATTACCATAAAGGATAACAAATAGTTACTTCTAATTCACTCACAAAGACAATAGCAATAATTAGCAGATTAATATTTCCAGTTCACCATAACTCCTACAATAGTACAACCAAACCGTAAGTCTGTTAAATTAACAATAGCTATATAACTATAAAAGTGATAAAATTATATATATATATATATATATATAAATTATATATAATAAAAATCTCACGGTCCGGATCGGTTAATCCACGGTTTCAAAATCAAAATCCGTGTCCGATCCAAAAGTCACGGTTTTTTATTTTTTGAATCCGTGTCCGGACCATTAATCCACGGTTAAAATCCAAAAGGTACGGATCGGTTCGGTCCGGACCGGATTCACGGTTCACCGGTTTTTTTGAGCAGCCCTATTCCTCTGTAACTCTGTTGTCTAAGCTTCATCGCATTCCCCTTGCTATTACTCCCTTTGTTTGTTAAAGCTTGGTAGGTCTGAGTTCTCCTGTTCTTTTTTCTTTTGTTTGATTGTGAGGCTGGCCGGAGGAGCCAAGATTCTAATTCAGAGGTGACACTCAAAATTAATGTCCTTTTTACCTTCATCCCAAAAAGATATTTTATGATAAACCGACGTGTAAACTTTAGATAAACATCTCAGGTAGTTCTGTAATTTTGTATCAAGTAATTTCTTTATTCGAAATTTGGACTTCTTTGGGTAGTGGACTATCTTTACAAGCGGAAAGAGTAATTAGTATAAAAAAGTACACGTGCGAAGGATAATTATTTATAATATAGTATCCGAGAAGATACACGTTTTCATATGTTATTCATTCATCAACATGATACTGGACAATTACAAATTACACATCTTCATCAATTAATCAGTCATCAACATGCTTTATACGAGAAGTAAAATATGGTTTGAAGAATAACACTGTTTTTATAATACGACAAATAGTTTTTTTTTTTTTGGGACCCAGGGGTGGCACGTGCCACGCCGCCCCCTTCTAAGCTCTGTCTCTGTTGTCAGGGGTGTCTGAGCTAGCTCACATGCACCTCGACTAATCTCCTCCCCGGTCCAGTCAATGGTAGGTCATCCAAGCCGGGACTAGGGGATTCACAATAAATTACACTATTACAGCTTCAGCCCAAGAATCGAGATCAACTAATTAGTATGTGGGGAGCAAACCATATATGCATCTTTTCTCAGACGTGAATAAAAACAGTTTTTATATTTAATTATCATTTCTTTAACAATATTTGTTTGTTAATGGAGCACCAAATGAAAAGGTGGTGTCTGATTAGAGATGAAAAGGTGTTGTTTGATTAGGGAATTAGATTATCAACTATCTGCTAGTACTTTAATACATAAAGGGATAGCCATTACAAAAGACTTCCTGTTTATTGCCTTCCCCTGCTCTTTTGGTTAGTTCATTTGATATACAATCTCATTTTTTATTAGGAAAGTGATTTTTGCAGTCACGTACCCTCTTTTTTGTCTTTATTTATCTCATAAATTGACTAAAATTATCTCTTCGTGTGAGGAAAAGTAAATCAAAAAAAGGATTTTTTTTTGGGTATTTAAGTGTCTGGACTAATTTACGAGAATCTAAAAAATTGTCGTGTAACTACTAATTTAGATGTTGTTTTTATAAATTCGTTCATGTGATACAGTGATAACTGATGAGTTATAGAAATCAACAATCATACTAATCTTTTGCACTTCATTGCTTTTACATTTTTGGTTTGTTCGTCTTTTGCGAAACTAATATGCAAAAGTTGTTATTTTAGAAAGCATGAGCCTAATTCTAACTTTTGTTGTTTATAGGACTGCTTGTGTCGGATAAATAAGCTAATAACAGGTTAATCGCACACCTTATTTCATTTCAAAACGAAGAAAGGAGGTAAAAGATACTCCAATTTATTAGGAATTTAAGGTAATGTCTTAGGAATGTAGAAGAAACTAGGACATGAACTTAAGGCATTGCGAAACCGAAATTGAACCCCGTTTGTGGACGGTGAGTCTCAGAAATTATCGAGATGCGAGTAAATTAATCTGGATGCACCAAGTTTTTAAAAAATTGTAAGAGTGAAAGAAATGAACTAAAAAAGGGAGAATGAAAAGAGAGAAGGGCAATGATATACTACTATAAATTTGAAATTAGGTCTTGTTCTCCAATGAATTTTATCAAAGATTTGATAAAATTAACTCCTTGATTTTATCTATTCGTGAAGACATTTGATAAAATCTATAGATTTTTGAGATTTTTGAATGCAAAAATTCACAGATTTTATCAAATGTCTTCACAAATGGATAAAATCATGTCTTCACAAATGGATAAAATCAAAGCGGTTGATTTTATCAAATCTTGATAAAATCAATTGGAGAACAAAGCCTAATTGTTAAAAATCTATAGACACCATGGGGAAAAAAATACCGTAGGACAAAGTTATCAGCGTAATATCATTTGGTTCGAAACCTATCAACGTCTTTGTGACACTGTAGATTTGCCGAATTTGTTAGTTTAAAGGCCACGAGAATCGAATCTGTTTAATCGATCAATCATAGCCCGATTAATCGAGATGTGTGCTTAGACACTTGGTTATTAAAATGGAAAACTAGTAGTAATATCGATGGAATCCGTCACAAGGGGGACCCCTAATCCATTTGTGGATACTTTAATCGAATGATTAGAGAGAAATATTATTTATTTATTTTCCTGAAGAGGATTAGAGAGATTCTTAGTTGACGGATTTACCCATAACCACAAGTTTACCGACACATTTCCGTTAACTGAACTTCACGCGCCTTGAATTTTTATCTCCTTATGGAAACCGTTGTGTGTGCCGTGTGGGATCCAATGGGACGCGAGATTGGCCAAGAATAAATGCACCCTTTATTACCCTCCTGATTTATGGCTTCCCTTTTAGAATGAAAATCTCATATATCTCCTCGACTTCTGTGTAATAAAATAAAATAATCACAGTTGGGTTCTCTTGAATTTTTGTCTTCTTTTATAATGTGGATCTCGTAACGTACTTTATTGGACTTCTGATTTTGTTTCTGTTCTGGGTTTCTGTTAATGGCTCGTATTTGTGCATAGTGGTTAACGGGTTAAGGGTTCTTTTTCGTTTTTGTCACTTTTATTTGGCTGAATTTCTTTGAGAAGGGTTGATTTTCGGAGATCTGATAGAAGATCAGAGATGGGTTTTGTGAGTACTGTAATGGGTTTTTTCGGATTTGGAGTGGGAATCTCAATTGGACTGGTAATTGGGTATTATCTGTTCATCTACTTCCAACCGAGTGATGTCAAGGTCTCTCTCTCTCTCTCTCAGACGTTTGCCAATTTTGGTTCTGCTTTTTTCTTGTTTTTGCTTCTTATGTGCATAAATGCCTTTTTCTCGAATAATTCGCATATTTGCCATTTGTTACGGAACCCTTCCTTACTTAGCCATTTGTCTCGCATGGTTGTGTATTATAATTTATTGAGATCCAAGCGCAATTTTCTTCTTGGAAAGAATAGACCAGTGAAATCTTCTGGACAAGTTGTAATATATGGAGTGTATCAGTGAAAGGATCTGTGGTGGATACCGTCCTTTTCTCTTGGAACAATTTTGATTTTTCTAGTACTGATTTAACATATGTTTGTGAGTTTTCTATTCCGACCGGTACTGAGGAAACTATAGAGAATTGAGCAGGAAATAATGTCATACTTCCTTTGGTGAATTTAACCAGAGTGCATTGACTTTATGTCTCAAGATTTCTGAAGGCATTTTTCAGTTTGCTGGATCATAACATACAATTATTTATCTGCCCAGAAATGAAAATGATTTAGGAACTCTAAACAAAGGTGCAGAGTTCTTAATTCCAATAGTTTTTTTCTTTTTGAGTGACTGTTTTCCGTTGTAATTTGTTCAATATTTTGTAGAACAGTACTTTCAAACATACAGTGGAATAATTCTAGTTTCAACCATGATTTTAGCACGAAACAACATAACAGCAAATTGATGTGACACGTTTTTTATTTTCGGTTTTTCATTTTCTCTGTTACAATTGCTGTCTCTCTATCCTCTATCATCGATGTAATTAAAGAAATGCAAGCGATGCTGGAAGAGAGTTGATGTGCATGTGCTGCACACAGTGCTATTTACCTAGAATTGAACCCTTTATTCATTGCAACTTTTGCTATTGTTTAGGATCCTCATATCCGTCCATTGGTTGAGCAAGACTCCGAAACTTTGCAACGGTTGCTTCCAGAGATACCACTTTGGGTGAAAAATCCAGACTATGACCGTGTAAGCTCTTACTTCCGAGAATCCTACCAATGCCTCTGCATAACTTTCCCCCTAAACATCATATAGGAGCATTCGTTAAAGTATCGCGTGTACCTTCTTGCTGCAACTTACTCAATAGTCTTAGTTTTACTTTTGAACAGGTTGATTGGCTTAACAAATTCATTGAAACAATGTGGCCTTATTTGGACAAGGTACGTGTACTTGGACTTTTTCTAGCATTTTTGAAGTTTCTGTTTTGTGTATTAATGGTTAAGCTACTCAGGCAATCTGCAAGACTGCAAAAACTATAGCAAAGCCCATTATCGCTGAGCAAATTCCAAAGTATAAAATTGAGTCAGTTGAATTTGAAGCGCTTACCTTGGGTTCGCTACCTCCTACTTTTCAAGGTTGGTCTCTCTATGTCTCTCTCTTTCTCGATGTTCCAATCACACTTTTTGTGTCCAATATCTAGGGCTTCTGCTGTTTTAGGACGTTGATCTGAAAAATTTTGGGTTAGAGTGTAGTACAACTGTACAACACTGTAGTGTCATATAAAAGGATGAGTTTTTTGATTGCCGAATTGGATATGTGGAATAAGGTGTCCATCATTAATGCTACATCTTGCATCACTTGTAAATCACATGTTATATATGACCCTTGATTATTGCAGCCAAAGCAAGAATCCATGCTGGCCTTTTATGGGAAAGTAAATTAAGTAGTTTAATACTTGATACCATTTCATGCCAGGAATGAAAGTGTATGCCACCGAGGAGAAAGAGTTGATAATGGAACTATCCATGAAGTGGGCAGGAAATCCTAACATTACCATTGCAGCTAAGGCATTTGGCTTGCGAGCTACTGTCCAGGTATTGGTGTATTCGTCCTTTGTTGAAGAATAAGTCAAATAGTAGTTAAAACTTCAAAGTAACAAATTGTCATTTAAGAAATTGGTAGTTGTCAAAACTTTCGTGTTGTTGGAACATGGAAGATTTATGGCATACATGCACATACAGTTGCCAAGTGTATGTGCCCTCTCTCTTGTGATTGGATGAATGAAAATTGCTTGTAGTAAAAGGGACTTTTTGTTGATTGTATTCGGTAGGGACTATACATTGTTTGAATGGATTAGGTGACTGTACATTTCTTTGGAGTATTTCAGGTGGTTGATTTACAAGTTTTTGCTTGTCCACGTATTACCTTGAAGCCATTGGTTCCAACCTTCCCATGTTTTGCCAAAATATTGGTGTCCCTCATGGATAAGGTACGTGATAATGACCAGTGGTAACTTTCGTTGATGAGCTTCTCAATTAAGAATATTTTGCTCTATTATTGAGCTTTTCAATAGAGAAACGAATTCATGTAGCCGATCCCAATTGATTGGTATTTAAGGCTCAGTTTGGTTTGGTTATTAACTGTTAGCGGGGTTTGGGCATAATTGCTTCATATGTACATATGCTGCCTTGTAGACCATAGTGAATTGGCATTTGATCTTTACTATCAAAAGCTTCAGGAGTAGTTTCTTTTTTACTGTCTAAAGCTCAGTTCTCACTCTCCCTGCTTGCTCCGAGTTTGCAGCCTCATGTTGACTTCGGTTTGAAAGTGCTCGGAGCAGATGCTATGTCTATTCCTGGCCTGTATAGGTTTGTGCAGGTATCTCAATTTGGTTGCCTTTGTCTCTAATTATATTTGTGCTTTCACTTGATTCTGCCGTCTAGGGCACCCTGCGTAGGCACGTTTCTTTGTAGAAATGCAATAACCACAACATAATTCTATGCTTGATTTAGCTACTGGTGCGCTTTAGAGAACTCTTTTGTTGTCTCTTCATGGATGCATCTCATGGGGTGAAAAGTACACTAAAGCATACTATTAGCTAAGATTATAAAAGGCATGATAATGATAGGAGGGAGATGATTGGAGGGATCATGATTTCTAAGCTCAAAGATGCTGGAGCATAGCTAATCCTTCAGCTTTTTTAGGGCTGCCTACCCACTTTTTGAACACTTTTCCCTTCTCATGGGTCTACTCTAAACTTTTATTTGGTGGGGCCTTAGTTATGTTCCACGTGCGAAGAAGTCATTGTTTTTTCCCTTCAACTATATTACCTTTCTTTGTGATGGCTGAGAACTTCTTTGATAAGCAATTATCTGCTCAAGGATAGACACCACAAACTGTCTTTCTACCTTTAATTTTCCCAATAACCTTGCCTTTTTCCCGAATCTCAAGTCCAATTTTTTTGGTACTTTAATGTTGTGGCTACTCATTGTATTTTTTTACTTTAGGAGCTTATCAAAGACCAAGTTGCTAATATGTATCTCTGGCCCAAAACCCTTGAGGTACCAATCATGGATCCCGCCAAGTAAGTGCATATTTTCTCGTCTTCTCTTAGAAAATACGATTTCCAATCTCTTATACTCTCTGCTTCAATTAACTCTAATGATTTGTAGAGCCATGAAGAGACCTTGTGGGGTCCTTAATGTCAAGGTTTTGAGAGCAATGAAGCTTAAAAAGAAAGACCTTTTGGGGGCATCTGATCCTTATGTCAAGCTAAAACTTACTGAGGACAAACTTACATCAAAGAAGACTACTGTGAAGCCCAAAAACTTGAATCCTGAATGGAATGAAGAATTTAACATGGTCGTGAAAGACCCAAAATCTCAAGCTTTAGAGGTCAATGTATTTGACTGGGAACAGGTATATTCTGCTGTTTGTTTTCTCTTCAGATTTGTTCTCAAATCCCGATTCTATGTGTGCTTTCTGGTTCAACTTGTAGAACGTTCTTACCCTTACAAACTCTGGTATTGAATGCAAGTTCTAAAACATGGTATACCTTCATTTAGTGGCGCAAAGTGATTACCCCAAGTCTTCCCCTAAAATCCGAATGTTAGTGTACTATAGACTTGAGTAGAGTTTTGCAACACAAAATGGGGAAACATTTGTTTTTATTTTTTGCAAGTAAATGGGTGAAACATTGGTCATTGCGCTCCTGCAAATATCAGATGCTGGATAGGAAATGGAACCTAAATCTGTGAAATGGATACAAATCACCCCAAGCTTGCTAATAAAACCATGAAGCCGTCCTTTCTCACACCCTTGTAAACACATAAGTCAAGTCAGCAAGCTAGTGTATAACCTATGAAATGTGGATGAGGGTGAAAGAAGTACATTCTAATATAGTAATCTATATGATTGAGGGCATGTAACATACGAATTTCCCATTTCTTTTTCTTGTACCAGAACTAATTGCGTTCCAGGTAACATGGGAATTTTGACCAAAAACAAGGTAGCAAAGGACTAAAAAGCTCAGTACAAAGAAGCTTCATTCATTCTTCATTATTATTCAACTGTATATTCGTTCTCTCATGTAGGTTGGCAAGCATGACAAGTTGGGCTTAAATGTAATACCATTGAAAGAACTTACACCTGAGGAGCCAAAAGTTATGACTCTTGATCTGCTGAAAAACATGGACCCTAATGATGTTCAAAATGAAAAGTCTCGTGGACAAATTGTTCTTGAATTGATGTACAAACCTTTTACGGATGAGGAGACCCCGAAAGAATCTGAAGATCCAAATGAGATACAAAAGGCTCCTGATGGAACTCCTGATGGCGGAGGTTTGCTTGCTGTAATTGTGCATGAAGCTGAAGATGTGGAAGGGAAGCACCACACAAATCCTCAAGTGCGTTTACTTTTCAGAGGGGAGGAGAGGAGAACCAAGGTACGTTTTAGCCTATCAACACAATAACATGGCTTGCTTTTTTATGCTTTGAAACAGTTTTCTGAGTGATTTTCTCTATTTATTATACAGACTATAAAGAAAAACAGAGATCCAAGATGGGAAGAAGAATTCCAGTTCATGTTGGAGGAACCACCAACTAACGACAGAATTCATGTGGAGGTTGTTAGTACCTCTTCGAGGATGGGTCTACTGCATCCCAAGGTATGTTTTGCTCTATTTATAGATATTCTGGTTGATGTCTAAATCAAGTTCTCTTCGCCAATCCATTTTCTAAAACTTATTTCGCAATACCGAAATGTAGTTGTAGTACATAGAAAGAGTATAACATTTGTTACATTGATAGTGGGGACAGCTCTATTTTTTGAAAATTGGTTTCTTAAGAAAGGATTTTCCTGCATTTCGAAACATGGATCAGCTCGTTCTGGTCCTTCTGGATTTGTTGTTTATGAGGCTTTGCGTATAGACTAATTAACAATTGTGCATTATTTAAAAGGTTTCGATTTCTTATTTGAATCAAATGTGACTTTCCGCATGCTCACAAGTAAATTCACTACTTAGTTGATGTTCTCCTTGTGTAAAATTGATCGGCAAAAGGAAATTTCATTATCATTGAGATAAAATATGAAATCCTTACAATAGACAGAGAAATGCATTGAGAGATGTTCTCATTATCTATGCACTGTTTTCATGTTCTGGAAACCACAGGTGAAAATCATTTGTGTTTTTTTCCCCAAAACAAAATTTTACGCATATCATAAACCATTATGATCTATGCTATTGGGTGTTTTCTCATGTGTTATGTTTTTCACATCAGGAAGCTCTTGGTTACGTGGATATTAACCTTTCTGATGTGGTTACGAACAAGAGGATCAACGAGAGATATCACCTGATCGACTCAAAGAACGGTCGGGTTCAGATAGAAATGCAGTGGAGGACTTCATCTTGATCATGACAGTTTTCAGAAGTTTGGTCACTGCGAAAACCTTCAATTTCAATTTTTCTAATTTCATAGAATAAACCCAATTTCTTGTCTTCGTATCCACGTTAGTAGCTATTATGTGCTCTTTAAGTGGTTTATGGAGTAATTTATTTGATGTCAATAATTTTATGCTTGCACAGACAAGACTACCCATGTTTGTAAATTCTGGATTAGACCTCTAAAACTGCATCTCCTGCAACCTGGGGATTGTTTCTGAAGGAATAGATTCAAAGCAGAAACTCATCTTTCCTCGAATCAACGAGAGATACCACCTGATCGACTCGAAGAACGGTTGGGTTCATACAGAACTGCAGTGGAGGACTAAAACTTGATCATGACAGTTTTCGGAAGTTTGGTCACTACGAAATCATTCAATTTCAGTTTTCCTAGTTTCATAGAATAAACATAATTTCTTGCCTTTCGTATCCGAATAAACATAATTTCTTGCCTTTCGTATCCGTATTGGTAGCTCTTATATGCTCTTGTATGTGGTTCATGTAAATATTTATTGTCAAGATTTCTATGCTTGTTTATCATTTTGCCATATGATATGTAATGACTCGTTCCTGCGCCAGGACAAGTACAATATTGTCGTCTTTGCCCATCATTTTGCCAAATTCCGGAGCCCCAGAATTTATTGAGGTGCGTGCAAGTGCCTATTAGGCTATTATATCTACGGATCCGGAGTCCATGTAGCACTCCTTCCACGGTACACAATATAGCGCTCATCTTAGCCGTCCATTACCGTAATCGATGGTTCAGATTCAAAGAAGTACTCTTTGATAAGAAGAGTTAACAAACATATTTGAAACGTTAATTGCCGAGATGAACGAGTGGGATAGGGGCGGGGTGCAACACGTGCAGCGCGGATTGGGTGTTACAGGGACCCCGATCTCCTATGTCTACCCTGGCCATATCCAATTCTTAAAATATATGCACTTCAAAAAAATATATGCACTTCTAAAACGAACGGAGACCGTAAATAAAGTGGGATTTGGTTTTGCCCACTCCAACATCATTACTTAATATTGGACTTGGGCCAGAAATTACCAACCATATACGCACGACCCTGATCTCATACCTGAATTGAATTGATTGCAATGGAGAATACTTTGATTTACATCAAAAAAAATTCAGCGGCCAAGAGTGTTCGAGCCAATTTACGTAGACTTTGACTCATTCATGCTGAGGCTAGGAGATTCACAAGAAATTATTTTCTTTCAGCTTGACTCCAATAATAAAACTCGATATCTTATGTGAGGAGCAAACCCACCAACCAACCGGGCTAATCTTTCGGCTATTCTTCGACATCATTGCACTATATTGTTGTCTTTGCCCATCATTTTGTCAAATTCCGGGGCCCCAGAACTTGTCGAGGTGCGCGCAAGTGCCTATTAAGCTACTATATCTAAGGCTCCGGGTCCCTGTAGCACTCCCTCCGCGGTACAAGATATAGCGCTCATCTGAGCCATCCATTACGGTAATCAATGGTTCAGATTCGCAAAAGTACTCTTTGATAAGAAGAGTTAACAAACATATTTGAAACGTTAATATCCGAGATGAACGGGTGGGATAGGGGCGGGGTGCAACACGTGCAGCGTGGATTGGGCGTTACAGGGACCCTGATTTCCTATGTCTACCCATATCCAATTATTAAAATATATGCACTTCAAAAAAAAAAATCTTAGAAATACTCATAATGTCTCATCTAAAACAAATTCTCTTTCGGTAACGAACGGAGACCGTAAATAAAGTGGGGTTCGGTCTTAGCCCACTCCAACATCATTACTTAATTTTGGACTTGGGCCAGAAATTACCAACCATATATGCACGACCCTGATCTCATACCTGAATTGAATTGATTGCTATGGAGAATACTTTATTAACATAAAAAAAATTCAACAGCCAAGAGTGTTCGAACCAATTTACGTAGACTTTGACTCATCCATGCCGAGTCTAGGAGATTCACAGAAAATTATTTTCTTCCAGCTTGACTCCAATAATAAAACTCTTGAGAACTTATGTGAGGAGCAAAAGCACCAACCAACCGGACTAATCTTTTGGATATTCTTTGACATCAACCACTCTCTACCACACCCTCTCTCACATGTGTGGTGGGCTCCACTGGGGCCCACCGGGTGAGTCCCACCACACATGTGAGAGAGGGTGTGGTGGGGAGTGGTTGAGGGGTATGTACCTATCATTTTTTATGAATAATGAATGCTCTATGGACTTGATATGGAATATTTTGGGATCCTGCTACTGGTACAGAAGATTTTGTACAAAAAAATGTACAAATCGCTCTCGGGGATCCACTTTTGGGTCCTACACGAGTGATCCGAACCGTTCATTATTCTTAGAACATTTTTCCGAGGGGCTCCACAAAATTTCAGTTTAATCGGACGGTTAGAAGTGCTTGAACCAAAATCACACCGATTAAGCTGAAATTTTGTGGAGCCCCTCGGAAAAATGTTCTAAGAATAATGAACGGTTCGGATCACTCGTGTAGGACCCAAAAGTGGATCCCCGAGAGCGATTTGTACATTTTTTGTACAAAATCTTCTGTACCAATAGGATTACCGAATATTTTGGGGGTATTTTGCAGCGATAATCCTACGGGTACAGAGGTACCCGCACAAAAAATGTACCGAGCCCTCTTGGGGACCCACTTTTGGGTCCCACACGAGTGATCCGAACCGTTCATTGTTCTTAGAACATTTTTCCGAGGGTTTGGTTGGAACGGTGGGACTTTGGTTGGAGCACTTTCAACCGTCCGATTGAGCTGAAATTTGATGGGGCCCCTCGGAAAAATGTTCTAAGAACAATGAACGGTTCGGATCACTCGTGTGGGACCCAAAAGTGGATCCCCGAAGGAGCTCGGTGCATTTTCTGTGCAAAACCCTCTGTACGGGTAGCACTGTCCATTTTGCAGTCGTCTGGTCCATCAACTATTCAACTGTCCAATGGAGTGGAGTATCACTTTCCAAATGGGGATTGAAGATGTCATTCTGGCTTCAACTTTTAACCGGTAAAAGTAGGATATCATTGCAATCTTCTGGAGAGTAGCTTCCTATCTTTTTCTTCCTCGATTACTGAGATCAACCTACACTGGCGGCTCCACCTTATGCCTTGAATGGTCACATGAACACCCTTAAAAAAAAAATTGTACCAATAATACATGTAAAAAATTGTGCAAATTTAGGTCAGCCATGCTTTGAACACCCAACTGAAATATGAATGAACATCCATTGCAAAATTAAATGAACACCCAACCAATTAGTCATCTTATAAATAAATCCACTTTGAACAACCTAATTACATCCTGTTATAGCCCAATTATAGGTGGTTCCACGTATAAGAAAACGTGGTCAATTGAACACGCTTAATTTTTTTATTTGTTGTTACATTGCATCTAGTAATTTTATCTTGTATTTTGTTTGAACACTATTCAGGTTATTTACAATTGAATACTTAATATACCAGCTCAAATCAAAATAGACATCTTAATGACAAAAAAATTGAGAGAGAAAAAAATCTCTTGGAACGACAATCGAGAAATAAGATCATATGTTTAAAAAGATCCCTATTCCGTGGAAATGTATTCGCTAGATAATTTTCTAAAAATAAATATTAGCGCATTTATGCTTCGGTTTGATTTTTTTTGCTAAAAATATAAAAGTTTGTTGAAAAGTACAACTACAACATTTTACGTATTTTTGTATTTTTTGAGTCGTATTGTATACACTAGTATAGGAAATTTCGTAAAGATATAACTGATTGGTTAGGTTAGTAAAGTTAAACGTAATTTTTGAACACCCGGTTATAAATTCCTGGAGCCGCCACTGTCAACCTAGCTATTGAAGACACCGTGGAAAATATTGGAGGGAACCCTGCTATTCGCACAGCCAAAGTATAAATTTTGAAAACCACCGATGGGGTGGTAGTCAGGTGGGCAAGATGCCTCACATTTTTAGGCGAGATTCGGTTTCGAGTCTTACCAGTGGCAAGGGGATTCGGTTTCGAGTCTTACCAGTGGCAAGGGATTGTAGAGGGACACTAGACACTTTATGCCCACTTTGTACCTAGGTGGTGTCATGGTGACGGTTTGTCCTCACAAAGTAGCTATGGCTCGAACCAGAGAATTGTTATGCTGGTTGTCCCCTCCTACCCTTTAGATAATAAAAAAATGTATAAATTTTGAAAAAAGTCCTTTCTTGATATTGAACCTGATTTTTTACAATATGCCACCACCAAAAAATGAATGATTCGAATCATCATTGCAGGACCCGAGATGGCCCCCGCATAACCGTCTGTGCGTGATCTATTCCACTTGGTCTGTGAGAGCAAACTTACATGGAGGGATCCTCTCCCATCCTTTGGACCCAATTGTGCAAGCTAAATCTCCGGGAGAACTAGTGCAGCAACACACTGCCACAGTCGCCCACTTAAATTAGGTACTCACCTAGCAGGGAACTGAATCCCAGACCTTGAAAAGTACTTCCAAAGCCTAACATCCGCCTGAATTGGCCACTAGAGATTGCCTTGAAGAATACTCCCAAAGCTTGACATCCGCCCAAACCACTGGGGCAATCCGTGAGTCTGTGTTTTTTGGCAATTTACAATTGTAGTACATGTTAATGTTGTTTAATGGTCCCAGCATACTTTTGTCCACTTCGTCCATGAAAGAGAACAAAAGATACCTTAGATCGATTATCTCTTGGAGTCAACTGGATGGACGAAGTGGATGCTTGAACATTTCGCAGCCATGGAATTTCGGGAATTCTCAAAACAAGAGGCAGATAACCGTTCATAATTGTGTGGTGTCCATAGTATTTTACACCTTGTTCGGTTTGGGACTCAAAATCCACCCTGCACGGTCTCCAATAAAATTTTCTTTTTATCTCTCTCTACTCATTACCCTCAAAACCCAAACCGAACAAAGCCTAATTAGTCTCTCCGTCTCATTTTATTTGTCAATTAGTATTTCTTTTGTCTCTCCGGTCTCAATTGCCCGTATCTTTTGCTACCGTTACTTCATGAAAATTATTGACCAAACATGATTGAACCATTACTCCATGAAAATAAACTGATTGCATGAAAGAAAAAAACGAGCGACAACGATGGGGCCAAATTGATCGTTGGTTCGAAAATGGCTTGGTTAATAGTAGTGCGGAGACATTCCTCAAATTATACTAGTATTTTAGAACGAAATACCATTAAAAAAAAATCGATGCTTCCATGAATGCATAGACAAAAGTAATTCCGAATGTTAATGCAGTGGCTAGCAAAGGAAATGTCATTACTATATTTTATTAGCTATTGGGCATCTTTAATTTTCAATAAAAAAAAAACGATACAGCATTTTAAAACAAAAAAGAAGTGAAATTTCAGCTCTAACTAACGGCTTACAAATGAAGAATTTATTAATCGGAGTATTGCACATGGAAAGCAACAAGGCTTTGAAAAAACAAAGTAAAACTTTACTCCTTTTTGCCAAGACCATTAAATGTCATTACAATCTCCACCATCACGTAGATAGACTCTCGGCCTGATGATTAGTCCGGTTGGTTGGTATACTGATATACTCATCCTCACATAATTGATTACAATTCGATGCAGGCTACAAATTAAGAAATTTATTGTGAATTCCTTAATCACGACGTGAATAACGTGCTTTTGACTAAAACCGGTGAGGAGGGCAATAGTCAAGATGCGCGTAAGCTGATCTCATCGACAAATTATCCACCCCTTTTCTCTGTTGCATAGATGATAGAACTGAACTACAAGTTCAATCATCCAAATTGGAGTTTGTTCTCCCAAAAGCAAAATACTACTCAATCTTTATGATCTGTAAATCACTCACTTAGATTCTAATGCTAAATGCCTCTCACTAATGGGCTTTTTGAGAATATGTTCTTTTTTGGTGGATCAACCATAGTGGATGAGGAAGATGGAATAAATGCTGGGCAAGGAGGAATAAACTTGGGCTATGGGATTCTCCTTAATTGTTATTCTACTGGGGGGAAGGGTCTTGTGCCCATTTAACTAATTTTATTCTTTGCCATAAAGAGACTTTCAAAGGTGCTACTTTGTTGGAAATTGGCAGTGTACTTTGGAAGTCAACTGGTTGAGTTACAATAGTGATTGAAAAGGGGCCAGTTAGGACACCTAAGAAGTCCTAGGTCACATTGATATCTTTTTCTATTCTCTTTTTTTTTTCCCCCCCAAACGGTATACATCAACGGAATTAGGAGAGTTAGTAGAGTTAGGGAGTTAGTCAACTGCGCCCCTCGTGGGGCTCGAAACCACACCTCACTGGGGAAGGCAAATGAAGTTACCAGCTATGCTAACCTATCACTTCTATATCTTTTTCTATTCAAGTTAGTGAGTTTTCCTAGTTCTTTTTTTTTTTTCAATGAATTTGATTGTTTTCGTAGAGTTTTTTATAAAACTAACTTAAATTAAAACTGACTTATTGTGATTTACGATACAGGTCACTCTCACAACATATCCACTTAATTTCATTCAATAAGCCAATTACATTAACTTATTGTCATTAAGTCAGTTTGTAAAACACCCCTAAACCAGTTCCGTTAACTTACCTTTGTGTTTCGATAGCTAAGAAAATTGGAAGTATTGATGAATATTTTTAAAGAGTACTAAATACCAAACATATATGCCAAATTACAACCTAGGAGTCCTTGTGGTAGTGCACACCAAATCACATGTATTGCCGATCTAACCAGGACTGATTTCCCTGAGTTGGTCAATGTACAATTTTTGGCATATTTCATTGACTTATGATTATACATGGATAGAATTTTTTTGGGAGTTTTTTTCTTGTAACAGAGTGGCTTTACGTTGTTCCTTTTTGTTGTGGAAAGACACGTGCATATGGACCATTTCATATACCTGTCAGGAAGCATTCTTTTTTTTTTTTTTTCCTTTTTCATAATCAGATGTAAATAATCGGACATAACTCCAAGTGGCTTTAATAGTTTGTTACTAAAAGGAATCGAGACTGAAACCTTAAGTGGGAGCAAACTCCAAAGTCTCAAGCAAGGTTCTAAATACCGTATCAGTTAGAGTATCAGTTTACTTATTGGTACGGTACAAACCGGTACCGATATGATATTGGGTAGGGAGAGTTGCTATAGGGTCCACTATAGCTATTTCCTGACACTTCTAGTCCACCTAATATTTTCCTAACACATCCAGTCCACTCACACATACCAAATACAAGAATACCCCTCGTTTCTCTTTTCACGACACACTCCTGGTTTCCTCCATCTCCGGCGACCCCCTTCTCTCTCTGTCATTGCCTCACAAATCCACACCACCGCCACACAGATCCTCCACCGCGCGCCGCCTTTCTCCAAGCCGAAGCCTCTGACCCCGCCTAGATCCTCAGTGACGCCGCCGATCGGCTCCCCCACATCCTCGTGAACTCCATCGGTATCAACATCACCTCAAATCGGCCGAACGTTTCAGATCTATAGTCCACCTAATATTTTCCTAACATTCCGGCAGGTTTCAACTGTACGGGAGAGTTCCGGCAAATTCTGGCCTTTCCGACAAGTACCGGCCATGGATATCGGTCAGCCAAAAAATGAAAGAAAATGCAAGAAAAACACAGAGAAGGAGAATATCAAAGCCAAAAGTGAGTGTTTTAGGCCTTTTGGCACATTCCGGCAGCCCTTCAACTTCTTCTCCGACGAAGTCTCCCGTTGGATCTAGAACTTGTTTTTATTCTTCACGTTGTTCTGCTACTGACTTCTCCTTCTCCAAGGATATAAGTCATAAGGACAGTAATTGCTTGCGCCCTTGGATTGTATTCCAATATTGATTCCCCAAGCGTAGGGTTTAGGCCGGCGATAGCATGTTAACCGGAAGTCCGGGTCGAGTCCACAGAGACCGAATGCGCTGAGCGTGAGTGTTTGATTCGCGAGTGATGGTTTTGCCTTAAAGCGGCAAACTTGGCTTTTGTAGTTTGGGGGTGGAATTCACTTAACTTCGTGAATGACTCGGAAGATTAAAAACGACTAATTAAAACAAGGCTAAGTCAAGGGGTTCACAACACCCATGCCTTAGGCCGATTCGTTCTCCTCTAAAATAACCGGCTCGGGGACGTCGTTAAACGACCCCGAACGGAAGATTTGGTACTTAAACTCGTTTGACAAGAAATTGTGTTTCTCAAAGAGTAGGATTCTTGTGCCATTTATACAAACATTTTGATTGACATCGCCCGAAGCATCACACGTGCCAAGTGGTCAAGCCCTTGGCTACGTATGATCAACGGGATTAACAAATCCAAATTTTGATACATAAAATTAATCCTAACTCTTTGATCAACAAGCAAAGTTTGCATTATGGCGAAGAGAGTGAATCAACCTAAGTCACGGGGTGCAAATCACCCCCATGACCGAGCCTATAACGACTACTCGATCATAACTACGGGAAACATAACTAATTTTGCAAAGGAAATAAAGAACATGACATATAACTTTAAAAACTGATTTTTATGGAGGATTATAGGTTGGTCTACAACTTTAAACTTTGAGAAATCAACAAACAACTAATCGAACCAAGAGTTTTCAAAGGATTAAGCTAGAAAATCAAGAAAACGAATTAACCGACAAAAACGGAAATAAACTAGATTTATATAAAGGTCTTAACATGTACTACAACATTAAAGAAGATGAATTACCTTGAATCTAAGTGAAAGAGCTTGAAAAACTAGAGAGAAGGTGGAGCAAAGCTATGTACAAACTAATGGAGGTAGAGAGAGAAGGTGAAAACCAACTCTCACCCTAAAAATCTGAGGTTGGGGACCCTTTATAGGCCCCAAAAGTCGTGCCAAGTTATTACAAAAATGCCACAAGATATTTCTTGATCGGGCTCAAAAGTTGCAGAAAATTGAAGCTTCAACCGGTAGAGCAAAAAGTGTCAACCGGTTGAAAAACTTACTGGAACGCTTCTACCTGTAGAGCAAAAATGCTCTACCGGTTGAAAGACTAACTGGAACGCTTCTACCTGTAGAGAAAAAATGCTCTACCGGTTGAAAGACTAACTGGAACGCTTCTACCTGTAGAGCAAAAATGCTCTACCGGTTGAAAGACTAAAAACTGAGAATTTTCTAAGGCTTGATCCCTTGATCCGGCTTTGATTACATGACCTCTAGGCTTCCCGAGTCTTGTTCAAAACTTCATTCCTTGATTCCCGAGACTCGGTGGCGGGGTGCCATGTGGCCTCCGGTGTTCGGGTATCCCTTGGTTCAACCATGGTATCAAAACACGTCTTTTTCTCCCGTTCTTCCTGCTAATACAAAAACACAACCTTGCGCAAAATCAATAGTTTAAAACAATAATATGCATGCGTGTGTGTGATCAAAGTGAGCGAGATAAGCCCCATTATTAACACTTTTGGTGGCTTTTGTATTCCAATATTGATTCCCCAAGCGTAGGGTTTAGGCCGGCGATAGCATGTTAACCGGAAGTCCGGGTCGAGTCCACAGAGACCGAATGCGCTGAGCGTGAGTGTTTGATTCGCGAGTGATGGTTTTGCCTTAAAGCGGCAAACTTGGCTTTTGTAGTTTGGGGGTGGAATTCACTTAACTTCGTGAATGACTCGGAAGATTAAAAACGACTAATTAAAACAAGGCTAAGTCAAGGGGTTCACAACACCCATGCCTTAGGCCGATTCGTTCTCCTCTAAAATAACCGGCTCGGGGACGTCGTTAAACGACCCCGAACGGAAGATTTGGTACTTAAACTCGTTTGACAAGAAATTGTGTTTCTCAAAGAGTAGGATTCTTGTGCCATTTATACAAACATTTTGATTGACATCGCCCGAAGCATCACACGTGCCAAGTGGTCAAGCCCTTGGCTACGTATGATCAACGGGATTAACAAATCCAAATTTTGATACATAAAATTAATCCTAACTCTTTGATCAACAAGCAAAGTTTGCATTATGGCGAAGAGAGTGAATCAACCTAAGTCACGGGGTGCAAATCACCCCCATGACCGAGCCTATAACGACTACTCGATCATAACTACGGGAAACATAACTAATTTTGCAAAGGAAATAAAGAACATGACATATAACTTTAAAAACTGATTTTTATGGAGGATTATAGGTTGGTCTACAACTTTAAACTTTGAGAAATCAACAAACAACTAATCGAACCAAGAGTTTTCAAAGGATTAAGCTAGAAAATCAAGAAAACGAATTAACCGACAAAAACGGAAATAAACTAGATTTATATAAAGGTCTTAACATGTACTACAACATTAAAGAAGATGAATTACCTTGAATCTAAGTGAAAGAGCTTGAAAAACTAGAGAGAAGGTGGAGCAAAGCTATGTACAAACTAATGGAGGTAGAGAGAGAAGGTGAAAACCAACTCTCACCCTAAAAATCTGAGGTTGGGGACCCTTTATAGGCCCCAAAAGTCGTGCCAAGTTATTACAAAAATGCCACAAGATATTTCTTGATCGGGCTCAAAAGTTGCAGAAAATTGAAGCTTCAACCGGTAGAGCAAAAAGTGTCAACCGGTTGAAAAACTTACTGGAACGCTTCTACCTGTAGAGCAAAAATGCTCTACCGGTTGAAAGACTAACTGGAACGCTTCTACCTGTAGAGAAAAAATGCTCTACCGGTTGAAAGACTAACTGGAACGCTTCTACCTGTAGAGCAAAAATGCTCTACCGGTTGAAAGACTAAAAACTGAGAATTTTCTAAGGCTTGATCCCTTGATCCGGCTTTGATTACATGACCTCTAGGCTTCCCGAGTCTTGTTCAAAACTTCATTCCTTGATTCCCGAGACTCGGTGGCGGGGTGCCATGTGGCCTCCGGTGTTCGGGTATCCCTTGGTTCAACCATGGTATCAAAACACGTCTTTTTCTCCCGTTCTTCCTGCTAATACAAAAACACAACCTTGCGCAAAATCAATAGTTTAAAACAATAATATGCATGCGTGTGTGTGATCAAAGTGAGCGAGATAAGCCCCATTATTAACACTTTTGGTGGCTTATCAGTAATGTATGTTGGGAATACAAGCCTAAATGGTAGGTCATAGGTAGGAGCCACTAGTCCACTATTAGAAAGAATAATTAGCTACAACACCATAAGCTATATTGTGATGCTCATTAATGCTCTTATTTTCATTCTATTTGGTCAATTAAGACTTGTTTTGTTATTAACTTATTTGGATACACTTGGTTTATAAATTTTGAAACTCATCCGAAGAGTTATTATACAGTTTTACGATTTAGGGACTGTATTGTCTTAAATATGTTTTGTGTTATATGTGGGTGGATGAGGATATGATCCCAAGTAGGCTTTTTATATATAAAAAAAAAAGTCTAGATAATCACTTCTTCTGAGTCTAGGTAACCACATCTGATCCCAATGGGCTTTAAAAAAAAAAAATATTGTCCAGATAACCACCTCTTGTGATTCCAGGTAACAACCTCTTGTGAGTCCAAATGACCACATCTGATCCCAAGTATTCTAGTAAAATTTTATGTTAAAAGCAGAGGGTTTGTGCTGCTACCTTGTAGTGCTTGGGTGGTTGAGGACTTGATCCCAAGTAAGTTTTTTAAACAAAAATATGTCCAGATAACCACATCTTATGAGTACAGATAACCACCTCTTGCGAATCAAGATAACCACATCTTGTGTGTTCAGATAACCACCTCTTGCGATTCCAGATATGGTTATCTATGCCGGCGACTTTTTCGGCGAAGTCCAATTTTCCGGTGCCAGCGAACTTTTCCGATGTCGGTAACTTTCCGACGAACTTTCCGGCACTGGTAAACTTCCGGCAATAGTATGTTATGTATTAAATTTAATATGAGGGTATATTTGCCTATTAAAAATGGAGAGTGGACCTTACACATTAGAAATTGCAAAAATGTGGATTAGAGGAGTTATGGAACTAAGATGTGGACTAGACATGTTACAAAAAGTTATAATGGACCTTAGAGTAATTCTTTATAAAAGTAAATATAAAAATAGTCCAGTATTGGCCGGTACTGGCCGATATTGTCCCAGTATTGACCGGTGGAAAGAAATAAATTTAATATTTGTTCGGTATTTTCCGGTATTATCCGGTATATCCGATATTTGCCAGTATGGCCCAATATTGGATACTGTACGATACTAAGGGTCCTTGTTATCGTTTTTATATAAAACTGGCATGCACCGGCCACTACGATACGACATTCATAATCTTAGTCCCGATATAAGACCATTTTACAAATCCTTGGGGTTAAGAAGCATTCGTCTTGTCATCATAAAGCTAGAAATATGTCTGGGATAAAGCTCAGACCTCACCGTTAAAAGAGCTAAAACATTAAATTCAGAGTTCAATGTTAAAGTTGAAAAATCAATTACTATTAAACGAGATAAAAAATTTACCTACTTACCCATCGAATGAACTACCCGATGGTGGGGTTGGTTTTATTTTCTTTAACACGTTCCTACTTCCTACGATATCTATGAATATTAAGGCATCATTTCTCCCCATGACCTCAACAAATATGTTCAAAAAGGTAAAACTTTATGGTTAGGATGATAATAGGAGATTTTTCTTTTTGGCAATCAGGTATTCGAGTTAGCTTAAGTGTACCTTGACCAATTCTCTCTTTAGTGGTCTCTCTAGTGGTTATCTACGCCAGGTGTCTAATGGATTCACAAGAAATTATTTTCTCGTGGTCTAACATCAAGACTTCAATTCTTATATGGCCTTGTTCGGTTTGAGTCTTAGGACTTAGATTTTAAATTATTGGTCAATCATTATCCCTATTTTTCTTCAATTATTATCTCTATCTATGTTTCTAGTAATTATTACTCTAATTTCTTTCTCCACTCGAAATCCAAATCCCAGATTCAAAACCCACACCGAACATAACCGTTAGGCCCCATTTGATACGAGGTTTCGTTTTGGGGGGATTGGTAATGAGATGGGATTAGGATTGGGATTGGTTATAAGGTGGGATTATTAATGAGGAGACAAATCATTTCCCATGTTTGTTTTTACACAGGATTAGATCATGGGATTGTTAATAACATGTTTGTTTTGTCTAGGATAGGATTAGATCATGGGGTTTGGTGGTTTGCTCAGGAGAGAAATCCTTCAATCCCAATCCCGTTGTTAACAATACCAAGTACCCCCAGGTATTACGAATCCGGCCAATTTGGGGGATTGGCATGCTCATGGGACTATTAGTCCTTGGCTTATTTCTCAAACCAAACATAGTATTAGAGGTCCCACCTCCTTATTAGTCCAATCCCATCCTCCAAACCTTGTATCAAACATGGCCTTAATTCTACGGGGATCAAACCAACAAACTAACCGAACTAGACCTTGTTAACGATGATGAGAGATGATCACAGAGGGAAGGGAGCATTGGAGCAAACAAAGGACCATCTCGGCAGTGGGCCCAAAGTTGTTTTGGACAAACCTGATTGGTGTAAGCTGAAGAAGAAAACAAAAAGAGTAGACTTTTCGCTTAGTACTTCCAAATGGAATCAGAGGTAGAGATATCAGTTTGGGAAAAGACACAGACAGCCTCTGCACTGGGCCCAACTTTTCTCCAACCCGAAGCCCATTTTGCAATAAAAAAGGACCGTATCCACATTGATATTTGATGACCCAAAAGCTAATCGGAAGTCGGACCGAATATTAAATAGTAAAAAATAATCAAATATTCTCTTCGTGTATATTTCATACTCCTTTTTTTTTTGTTAACTGCAGAAATTTATATTTCATACTCCTTCGATAAAGAATTTTCAATACGAGTCTTGTTTGTTTGATTTAAAGACTATAATTTTATTTTATTGTGCAATATAAATCTTGTTTGTTTGATTTCACTTAGTTTTATTAAGATTTTTAAAAATATTATAAATTATAAACTATGTACTATTTTTTTTTTAAATTGTGAATAGTGCAACCCGAAACATTTACTCAGGGAAGGAGAGTATATTCTTTTTTGGGAAAATGTGTAGCAATTGATTTTCACGCTCTATTTTTAGTTTTTGACAAATGGCCTCTCTATTGTCTTCTTGGAATGTGAATTTATGATGTTGTCTCGGACACAGGTCTCTGTAGTGCCCCAAGCACTACACCGTGCAGTGTCTCCCATCCGATCGTCCACTTCGACAATGAAAGATTTTGATTTAATTCAAGCGATGAGTAGTTCCGATTTGTAAGAACTTGGATTAAATTTGAACCGTGCATTATCGAAATAGACGGTCGAATGGATGCACTACACGATTAGTGTTCGAGGGGCATTACAGGACCCCGATTCCGTCTTCCAAATATGAAAGAGTATACAACTAAAACGTTGATCTTAGATTTAGAATACTACGAGAGTGTAGTGACCTAGGGGTGCTTTGGAAAAAGAAAAAAAAAGTGATTTTTTTGTTTTTTTCATTTTGTCCTTATTCAAAAAAAAGAATACAGTTGTTAGTTTTGCATCAAGTTTTCGTCGTTTATGAATTTGTTTCGACGAGACGAATCAAAAGAGTATAAAATTATAGTCGAAACTGTTTTTTTTCTTTTATAAAGCCAAAATTAAACTAATAAACTGGTAGTATATTTTGGTTTATTTTCGATTGTATTAAAAAAAATAGGGTAAATTACACTGACCTCCCCTGAGGTTTCTGACTTGTACACTGACCACCCCTACTTTATCTGAAATAGCACTGACCTCCCCTGAGTTTTATATTTTAGTATCAAAAGCACCCTTCAACAGTACCGACGGCGCTGGGGACCCCCTTGTGGGTCCTCAACGGTCGATCCGAGCCGTTCATTCATTCCAGAATCGAATTCCAAGTGGGTCTACGCGGGAATCACCTCAATCGAACGGTCCTAAGTGCTTGATCCAAAATCACCCCATTTCGTTCAAAAATTTTGGATCGAGCACTTAGGACTGTCCGATTGAGGTGATTCCCGCATAGACCCACTCAGAATTCGATTTTGGAATGAACCGACGGCTCGGATCGACCGTTGGGGACCCACAAGGGGGTCCTCGGCGCCGTCGGTACCCGTTGGTACTGTTGAAGGGTGCTTTTGATACTAAAATATAAAACTCAGGGGAGGTCAGTGCTATTTCAGATAAAGTAGGGGTGGTCAGTGTACAAGTCAGAAACCTCAGGGGAGGTCAGTGTAATTTACCCAAAAAAATATTGGGAGAGGAAATGGTGGACTAGTCCGGTTCAGGTGAAACGGCACCGTTTAAGGGCGTTGCCAACTGGCTTGGCTGACACAAGGAGCAGAAAACAGCAACATTACCATGAGCCTGTCATTCAAAACGCCATATCGCAGCCGTCAAAGTGCAGGTAGGGCCGTAGGGGTACATCACGTCAACGATCAAACCCCATAGGACCTGTACTGTACTATCACTGCCCTTCTTTATCCGTTAACTCCCGTCAGTAACTTTTGGCTTAATTACAGTTTACATCCCAAAATGGCCAAAACTGTAGAAAATTCTTTGCTTGAATCCGGCAGCACCCCTCGGCCGACCAATCGTGTTTTGGATGACTCGAATATGTTTTGATTTTTTACCAGTAAAAATAAATTAAAATTATCATAAAATTGCCGGATTCATCGGGACTATCCAAAACGTGATCGGTTGGCCAAGGGTGCATAACACAGTGCAAAGCACCCCTTAGTCCACTTTGTTTGGGGTCCTTAATCAATGAAGGCCAATCATAGTTTTCCAAAAGAATTTAGCAACTCAGTTGCTAAATTCAACCATGATTTTAGCAAATGAGTTCAACATGTGCTAAAATCAATTTTTGAAATAAAAAAATGAAGTGGTTCCGTGTATCGTTTTTCGATTTTTTTCGCATCAAATGAACATACTCCTCTTGTACTTTAATTTGGTGTAAAAAAATCAAAAAATAGTACACGAAAACACTTAATTTTATGATTTGAAATACCATGATTTTAGCAGCTTCTGAACTCATTTGCTAAAATCATCATGATTTTAGCAACTAAGGCTTGGTTTTCCAAAAGCTAAAATGGACATTTGCTAAAATCAAGTGGGTGGATCTGGATATGTGTCCAGATTCACCCACTTGATTTTAGCAAATGTCCATTTTAGCTTTTGGAAAACCAAGCCTAAGTTGCTTGCTAAAAATCTTTTGGAAAACTATGCAGGCAGGACACGTTTTCCATTCCCGTAAAAGTTGAGTTTAACTTCGTTGTTAAAGTCACTTTTGTTTTCTCATTAATTAAAAACTTTGTTAAAAATCAATTTTCTCTCACATTCTCCTTTTATGTAAAAATTGAGTTTAGCTCTTAAAATCACTTTTGTTTCTCATTAATTGAAAATTAAGTTGTTAAAAACCAATTTTCTCTCACATTATCCTTTTGCTAAAAGCAAGCTGGGGTGCTCAAAGCTCGCCCCGACTCTAATCTATGCACATTCACTACACTGTATAAAATTCGGATGAGTTTTTTGTTTGCTAACTTTTAGCACCCTCAACTCCCATCTGCTAAGGTGATTTTATTAAAAGGAGAATGTGCGATATATATAAAAAAAAGGGAAGCATGCGAGAGAAAATTAACTTCCAACAATTTATCTTTTAGCTAATGGAAAACAAATTGTCTTTTAACAACATAATTTTTAGTGCTTTATGGGAAATTAATTTTTAGCAATTAGTGCTAAAAATGGGAAACTCAGCCTTGGGATGATTATAAGATAGGACTCTTTTCACTTTTAAATTGGGACTAAACTTCTACTACGATATTTTCAGTATTTTTATACTATGACTTGTATTAATCAGTTAATGTATGTAAGACGAATGACCTATTGAATTAACAACTTATATTCTAAGAATACCCAAAATATCTTAATGAAAACTCAACCTGAATCTGTCATCAAACTATCTACATTAACAATTGAAAATTTTGGACCATTTAGCTTTTAAATTGGGTCCTTAGTAAAATAACCACATCCAAAATTGAATGAAACATAAATATAATTTTAAATCCTTAATACTTACACAAAATTAATTTACCTAATCATATGATTCCATTGGCATTAGCATTGCGAGCTCCATATAATTTTTGTTTTTTTTATAGTACTTCGTGTACGAGATAAGCTAGATTTTTAACTCAAGTTTGATGAATTTGTTTAGGTATGTGGCGAGATGTTGTACACTGTTATAGTTTGGTTTCTTACTTGACCTTGAAATGTTACGACATTTGAAATTTACTATAGAATGCAAATCCAACATAAATTACATTTCAGTTGTGTAAAACTACGATCTTGTAAAAGAGCATAATTCTAAATTATAAACAAGTCTTAAATTAGTTCAAGAGAAACATAATCCTAACACGGTGCACGCAGTCAATTATTTTAAAAGTACTCATAGTTCATAGCTCTTAAGTCGTAACCCAATAATATTGTCGAGTTACTTTTGATTTTTCGTATGCATAACTTGGAGGTGACGAGCCTGTTAAGAATGTTTTTTAATATTGCTAAGGCAACAATTGCTACAACTTCTTTCAAATACATAAAAACGTAACTGAGTTTTCCGTTTGATTTTAACAAATGAGTTCACCAGGTGATTAAATCATGGTTGATTTTAGCTAAAAGTTTATGTGATTTAATCACCTAGTGAACTAATTTGCTAAAATCATAGTCAATTTTAGCAACTGAATTGCTAAAATCAAACAGAAAACTCAGATCCCTCGGTTCTATTGTTAAGCTTTTCCGAAACCTATGGCAAGAAATACTAGAAAAGTTATTTTTCTTTGATCTGGGTAAAAAATGGGTACTACGGATTGAGGGGGTGTTTGAGAGCCTATTTTTTAGCTTTTTATTTTCAACTTTTTCGCTTTTTAGTTTTTTGGACTAAGGTTAGAATGTGTTTTGAATTTAGGAGAAGTGTTTGGGAGAAATGTACAGAATGCATTTTGCAACAAGAGAATGAGAAGTAGAAATGAAAAAGTAGCCTCCAACCTCTTTTTAACTTCTTGCCTAGATTGTTCAAAATCAAGAATGAGTTTTGTGAGAATGAGTTTTGTGAGAATGAGTTTTGGATATTCTCCCCCAAACACCCAAAAGGAGAAAATGAGAATGTGAAAATGCAATAAAGAGGTGGCCAAACACCCTCTGACACTCATAATTGAAGGACTGTTACAAGATGAATGTTTAGGGTACAAACTGTAATTGATGCTGTTCTTGAGCCTCCGTTACCAAACCGTTAACTCCGTATGCCGGATCACTGAACCATCGACTTCTCATGCCCATCTCTCTCTCTCCTCTGTCCTCTCTCTCTCTCTCCCCCAATTTCTCCATTCTTTATTCGCCCAATTTTGATTCGCAGATTCTTCGATTCCTCCTCGCAATGCCACCACTACTTATTTGAACTCTCCCCTATCCCATTTCGTACGCCTCATTTCCAAAACAGTGAAACCCCAAAAAACCCACCAAACGAAAAAATGGAAGCATTTCCTCTGTACCATCTTCTTCTTCTCCAATTCCTCTCCATTTTCTTCCTCCTTCCACTCTCCTCCCACGCCTACTCAGACTTCGAAACCCTTCTCAAGCTCAAATCCTCATTGATCGGACCAAACGGGTCCGGACTCACCGACTGGGTCGACTCACCGTCTCCTCTCTCCCACTGCTCCTTCTCCGGCGTCACATGTGACAACAACTCGCGTGTCATCTCGCTCAACGTTTCCTCCATCCCTTTATTCGGCGTCGTTCCGCCCGACATCGGTCGTCTGGACAAACTCGTGAACCTGATTCTGGCCGCCGACAACCTCACCGGTTTCCTCCCGACGGAAATGGCGAACCTCACTTCGATGAGATTCCTTAACCTCTCCAACAACAACTTCAATGGGTCTTTCTCTGGTCGCACGATCATGAGAATGCCGGACCTCGAAGCTTTAGATATTTACAATAACAACTTCACGGGGAATCTTCCGACGGAGATTGTTGCTCTGAAGAAGATAAGGATTCTCAATCTCGGCGGGAACTTCTTTTCCGGCGTTATACCGGAGGCGTATTCTGAGATCTTAAGCTTACAGAGCTTGGAATTACAAGGCAACGGACTCACGGGGAAAATCCCGGCGAGTCTCGCTCTGTTACAGAATCTTCGAGAATTAAAGCTCGGTTACTTTAATTCTTACGAAGGCGGTATACCGCCCGAGTTGGGAGGCTTGAACATGCTGCGAATGCTGGATTTAGGAGGGTGTAACCTCACCGGTGAAATCCCGGCCAGTTTGGGAAATTTGAAGATGCTAGACAGCTTGTTCCTCCAAATGAACCGGCTTACCGGTTTCGTACCTCCAGAATTATCGGGTCTGGTGAGTCTCAAATCTCTTGATCTTTCGATTAACGATTTAACAGGAGAGATACCGGGGAGTTTCGCCGAATTGACGAATTTGACGTTGATTAATCTCTTTGGGAATAATTTACACGGTCCTGTTCCGTCATTCATCGGCGATTTTCCGAACCTCGAGACTTTTCAGATTTGGGAAAACAACTTCACTTTCGGATTACCTGAAAATCTCGGGCGAAACGGGAAGCTATTATTTCTCGACGTAACGACGAATCATCTGACGGGGAAAATCCCGAGTGCTTTGTGTAACGGCGGGAGGTTGAAGACGCTGATACTGATGGAAAACTACTTCGTTGGATCGATTCCGAGTGAACTCGGTGAGTGCAAATCTTTAACTCGGGTGCGACTCACGAAGAACTTCTTGAGTGGAACGATTCCCCCTGGTCTGTTCAACTTGCCGTTGTTGGACATGCTTGATGTGAGTGACAACTTGTTCACCGGCGAGCTTCCGTCAAATATTTCCGGTGGGACTATCACTATTTTATCGGTTTCGAACAATAAACTCACCGGCGAAATCCCTCCTGCTATCGGGAATTTAGCCAATTTGGTTACTCTCACCCTTGATTTTAACCAATTTTCCGGCTTAATCCCGGATCAAATCTTCAATCTGAATAAACTTTCAAAATTCAGCGCCAGTTTTAACAACCTCACCGGCGAAATCCCACCTTCAATATCTCAATGCGAGTCCTTAAGTACCATTGATTTCAGCCACAACAACTTGCTCGGTGTAATCCCACTTGACTTGTCAAAACTACCCATTCTAGGAGTACTCAATCTGTCTAGAAATCATTTGAGTGGCCCAATTCCTACTGTGATTGCCTCCATGATCAGTTTAAACCAACTAGATCTTTCCTACAACGACTTTTCCGGCAGAATTCCCACCGGCGGCCAGTTTCAGGCGTTCAACTCTAGCACTTTCGCTGGAAACCCCAAACTCTGCTTATCACGTAACCACACATGCCCTGTATACCTAACCCCTGCAAATGATTTCAAGAAACAGCATGCGGCGTCGTTTACCACGAAGAAGATGCTGATCGTCACGATCATCGTCGTCGTTACTGTGGTGTTGGTTGTAACGCTTACGTGCATGCGAATCAGGAGCAAGAGGTTAGAGAAATCGAGGGCATGGAAGCTGACGACGTTTCAACGGTTGGATTTCAAGGCAGAGGATGTTTTGGCGTGCTTGAAGGAGGAGAATATTATCGGGAAAGGAGGAGCCGGTATCGTCTACCGCGGGTCCATGCCAAACGGTATCGACGTGGCGATCAAGCGGTTGGTCGGTCGTGGTTCCAGCCGTAACGATCACGGTTTTTCGGCCGAGATACAGACTCTCGGCCGAATCCGGCACCGCTACATTGTGAGGCTAGTGGGGTACGTATCGAATAAGGATACCAACTTGTTGTTATACGAGTACATGCCGAATGGGAGCTTGGGCGAGATGCTTCACGGGTCGAAGGGGGCACACCTGCAGTGGGAGACGAGGTACAGGATCGCGGTAGAGGCCGCGAAGGGACTGTGTTATTTGCACCACGATTGTTCGCCGCTGATCATTCACAGGGATGTGAAGTCGAACAATATATTACTGGATTCGGACTACGAGGCTCATGTCGCTGATTTCGGGTTAGCCAAGTTCTTGCAGGATGCTGGAGCATCGGAGTGCATGTCTTCCATTGCTGGCTCTTACGGTTACATTGCCCCAGGTGAGTGATCACTTGTACCTCAGTAATTTTGATTTAGGAAAATGCTACTATATGTCAATTACAACATTTTTTGTCACACATTTTCGCGTTAAAATCCGTATGTTATTGCCATGTTTGGTTCATATAATGCTATGTGTTTATTGCAATGACCATGATATATATTAACTGAGAAAGGCATCTTTGACAAGAAAAAAGGTAAAAACTGAGCCTCACTTCTTTTGTGAAAGTGATAGTTAGTTATGGTAGTTACAGATTAACCATGATTAGCGTAGCCGGTTAGTGGTTAGATTTCTGCTTAAATTGGATGATATTTGATAAGGACTAATGTGGACAGTGATTTCTTTCACAAAAATGGACTAATATGGACTAATCTCTTTGTCAAAATGTGATGCATAAACAGAGTACGCCTACACGCTGAAAGTGGATGAGAAAAGCGATGTGTACAGCTTCGGCGTTGTCCTCCTGGAGCTGATTGCAGGTCGAAAACCAGTTGGGGAGTTTGGAGACGGAGTGGACATAGTGAGGTGGGTCAAGAAGACGATATCGGAGCTGGCTCATCCATCTGATGCAGCATCAGTGCTTGCAGTCATTGATCAAAGGCTCAATGGGTACCCACTAACGAGCGTCGTCAACCTGTTCAAGATCGCGATGATGTGTGTTGAGGATGAGAGCGTCGAAAGGCCTACGATGAGGGAAGTCGTGCACGTGCTCACCAATCCTCCCCAGCCTGCCGCGGCACCACCTCTTCTCACTCTTTAGTATTCTGCGGTGTCCTATGGTTTTTTAGTGGGTATGTTGGGGTGAATAATGGTGATTGGTATTTGTAATAAATTTTGACTCAAGGCCCAAATGGGCTGGTAACTTGAGAGTAATGTTGTGTAGCTTTCGTTTTGAACTCTTGTAAATCTAATATTTTGTGATATGGTGCATATTATGATGTTTAACGCAAATGGTGTATGTCCATGGAAAGTTGCAAAAGTATACATATTGTATGACATTGGTTAGCAATACACTCTGAATTCGTTTGGAATGGCTTGAATGCGGCCCACAAGGATGGAGCGGAGGGGGCTAGTAGGGGTTGTACTCTAGATATAGCTCGTCCCCCTACGTAAAAATTCTGGCTTCGCCCTGGATGTGGAGTTCTTGTCTTAAAATCAGAGGTGAAGAGGCAGATCGCTGTTCAGAAATCAGTTGCACAATGCATTGAAGGTGGTCTTGAGTTGGGTGCCTTGTCACCAATGATCCATCGGGTAAAGCTCCTTAGTACTTACCTATGGCCGTATATATGTATTTAGTATATTTATCCATTGACCGGACCAGAATTAATCGAGGTGTGCGTCCAAGACACACTTTACCGGTGAGCCAAAAAAAAAAATTCTCCTCGTAAGTTTGCGGTTGAATTCAGAGGTAAGGTTTGGGTGTTGTCTACGAACACACAATGAACATGCGTCCTCTTAGATATATCTAATTTCTGCAAAGTTCATAAAATTTTCGAGTGTCGCTTGATCCTGGTAGCACGTCATTAAATAAGTTATAGGAGGATGGGACACAGCTAAGAATAAAAATTAATGTTAGCGGCCAACTCCAAAATCGATTGTTTTTTTTTTTTGCAAAAAAGTTTTGATCTTCCATAAAAGAAAGTAGTTAATCAATTTTTGTAATCACAAACCAAAACAATTGATTTATAGCTATACATATGATGAATCTCGCTTATTGTTCATTAATGAAAAATAAGTAATGAGATAAGAATCAAGGAGCCGAACCCACCCTCTAACTATTTTCTTTAAAAAAAGAAAAGAAAACCTTGTTTTTTTTTTTTTGCCAATAGAAAGAAATTTCATTAGATAAACCAACATACAAGGGGATACAGTTTCAAGTTAAGAACAAAACAATAAATAGAAATGAATTGCAACAACAACAGAGGCCATAAAGAACAAAATACAAAATATCAGGAAGAGTCCTGAAGAAGCCGGCCTCCGTCCGCTGTATCCGGATGGGGTATGAAGATAGAAAGAGCTTGCTTGGAGAGCAAGTGAGCTCTGACAACTTCTTGGCGTGAAACCTTCGAGATCCTACAAAAAGCGAGGTGCTGGATCTTTGTGTTGAGACTGTCAACAAAAATCTGTCTCTGTGGTGGCCCTCATGTCGCCCTGCTAACATACATAACATCAATATAACAATCAGTATGAATATCAACAACATTACTTGGGCTCTAAAGAAAACCTTGTTATGAATGGTGGATTGGTCACTTGGTGAAATAGGAGTATGCATGATAGTTAGGAAGTGACATTAATGGTATGAGGTCCCTCTTTAACATGTACTGTATGTATTTGGAGAGCAAAGAGTATGCGTGAAAATCGGAGAAAAAGAAAGAAAGAAAAGACAGATGGTAGAAGGTAAATTCTGAATAATATTTTAATAGTCCTAAAGACATAGGTCTGATTTGAGTAAATTGAAAAAATTGGTTTTGTCTTTATTCAAATTTTTTTTACATTTGTTAGTTTTCGGACAAATTTTTTGTGGTTTGGTTTGTCTCGACGAGAGAAATCTAAAAAAGATAAAATTATTAGGCAAACTTAAAGTTTTGTGAATAAAGACGAAGGTGACATCCAAAAGCGAAAATTTATTGAACAAGGAAAAAACAAAAAAAAAAACAAAAAACTACTAGTTTTTTCAATTTGCACAAACCAGGCCATACTCTTATAATTAAGAAATTTTTATTTTTCACACATTTGGTGTTCAACATTTCATTTGCATTTGAGTGAGTATGCCAAATGATTTTAGCAATTTATTTGCTAAATCAATCATAAACTCATCCGTATTATCTGTTTTAGTTTTACTATACCAAACCGTCTTTTATTGCGATTTGGGGGAGGTGTTGTGCACTCCCGTGCCGTGCACCGTGTTGTGCGCTTCTCAGCCGTCCGATCATGTTTTGGACGGCTCGGATGTGTTCGGCAATTATAATTTAATTTTGATTTATTTTGGTCGGTAAAAATCAAAACACATTTGAGCCGTCCAAAACACGATTGGACGGCCGAGAAGCGCACAACACGGTGCACGGCACGGGAGTGCACAACACCTCCCCCGGTTCCCTTTTATTGGTGTACTTATTTTCTGAAGGAAGGAAAAAAGTGTGCTTAGGCTTCGTTTGTTTGACCATAAAATATATTTCCGTAAAACATTTTACCCATTTTCTGGTGTTTAGTTATATAAATTACGTGTAAAATACTTTTCTCTGTAATTTTTTTTCCATTCGTGGAGGTAAAATGTCTTACGCCCGAATTTTCGGTAAGTCATTTTCTTATGCCATCTTTCGTGATACCGTCCTACCCAAGCGGCAAGCACCCCCGCCCACTACCCAAGCGGCAAGCAACTTGCCAATCTCATTCAGCCTCGTCACCACTCCAGTTTATAGCAAGGAATACTTATTAATTGGAGTATCAATCGAACATCAGAAAACAAAAAAATGGAAATTTGTTTTTACCAAAATAACTTTACATCGAAAAATATTTTGTATTGAAAAACGGAGCCTTAATTTCATAGTATTCATTTTCCGGTTGAAGAAAGATGGGTTGGGCCAATTGTGAGAAAACCCAGATGGGCTTCACGTCGAAAGATGGGTTAGAGGCCGCAACCCGTAGTCGAAACCAAGTTGCTCTAATTCGACCCGTAATGAAAACGAACTTATCGAGTGGATCACGAAATCTTTCCCTCCCCATTCAAATCCTTTCCGCCATTTTCACGCAGACAGAGAGAGAGAGAGAGAAAGTTGGCAGCATACCCAAGTCCACCGCCATTTTCAAATTTCAACTGATAAACTTTTTTCTTCTGAAGAGAGAGAGAGAGAGAGAGAGAATGGAAGAGAATAGCAGTCCACCGCCGTGCCCGAAAACGGTCACCGTCCGTCGTAACCCTCACCGGCGGGCAAGACCCACACCATCATCCATGGCCCCTGTTCCAATAATGCCCCTTTCTCCTACCTCAGACTCACGAAAAATTCCTTCCTTCCCAACCGAAGAGATTCTCTCCATTAAACTCCCTCCAAACCCTAACCTTAACCCTAATAGTCTCTCCACTTCAGACTCGCTCTCCTCAACAGAACCAGAAAATCTCAGAGTTTTCTTACGAATCCGCCCCCTCGCTCCAAATGGAGCTCAGATCACCAAGAAACAATGCAAAAACGCGTGGCCGAAATCGAAGAATGGGTCTAGGGAAAAACCGAAGAAGAAGACTGAGATATGTGTTTCAGCGACTGATTGTCATTCCGTGACAGTGAGTCCTCCTGCGTCATTGCAAGAGGTGAAGCGTTTCAAGACTGAAGTGTATGGAGGGTTTTCGGAAGTGTTTTCGGCTGAGTCGACTCAGGTATATGATCTTGTCGTGTTTTTTATTGCTGTTTTTTCTGGTGGGATATTGACCCCCATGCGTTTGCAAATCTTTTGTTATGCAAAAGATAGAAAGGAAAATCTGGAATTGGGATATCAATCTAAAATAAAATTTGGGATGTGAAAGTAGCAAAGAGGAGACAAAAATTTGGAATGGCAGTTTCTTTTGGTAGCTTAAAGGGCAGTTTGGTAGAAACCCCAAAATTGGCGTTGACACCTAAAGTAGTGTTCCCTTTATAATAGCTAATAGATTATCTTTCTCTGGGCTATGCAATACGGAGCTATTTTCAGCCTATTTCCTTTTGCTAACATTTTAATTTATTTGGGTTACCTAGCCTGGGTTGTCAGAGAATTTGTAATTTTTGGGTTCACCAATCCGGTGTTAGGGTAAAATTTTTACAGTTCGGATTAAATGTTCCTTGGATTTTTAATTTCACAAAGTGTGGATATACAGTACCTTGAGAGGCGTCGTACTCATAATCTCGTCATGATTAGTCTGGTGGGATTACATATCCTTGGGTTCGTTATTGGTCTTGTCAAACAAAAGGGCCTGAGGGAAATCCTCATTAGTTGAATGACTTGCTTCATGCTTGCCGTTAGGGTGCTATCAGCTATGTTTATAGGATGGAATAACAGTTTCAAATGTGTAGCTTGATTACAATTGCGTGTTTGCAGAAATTATGGAAAGAATATAATTAAAGCAGACTGATTTTCAGCCTTGTATTCTATGCTAACTCCTTGAGTTATGGAATTGTTCGAGCTAATGTTCTTGACCATTTCCTGAGCTGTGTATATATCTATCGAGGTTGCTTGTCGTTTGCCTATGAACAGGCTGTGTGTTGCTTCTTTTGAAGCTCTAACACCTTTCATGCTTCCCTACGTAATGATGTGTAATTGATTCACTAGTGGTAACTGGAGTTTTATGAACTTAGCATTGAAATCTATGTAGGATGAAGTATATGCGAAAATGGTGAATCCACTGGTAGAGGACTTTCTCAAGGGTAAGTGTGGAATGTTGGCTGCGTTGGGACCAAGTGGTTCTGGAAAGACACATACCGTTTTTGGCTCTCCTAGGGAGCCTGGAATGATTCCTCTTGCCCTTCGTCAGATCTTTTCAGAAACAGAAGGCTGCGAAAATCAGCCATCAAAGTAAAGCTTCTTTTCCTGAACTCACTCAAAGCCTCATAGTATCTCTAAGTCTGTGTGCTGATTGTTTTACCTCTATAATTTAATTTCTGAAGTACATAGATGTTGTTTTAAAGTTCCCGAAACTTGTGCAAGGTGTTAGTTTCTTTCTTTATAGAAACAGATAGTTTACTAATTTCATCCTCCTCAAACTGTCTATACCCTGCTCCCTTTTGTAATTACATCATAATTGTTCGTAAATAATGAGTGGCGATAGACTATCCCATAAAAAACAAAACGATAGACTGTCATAAAAGGGCCTTACTTGTGGTGCATCCTTTCACACCTCTCCATAACAGTTTGGAGTTATCACCATTGAACCATATAACCTTATCTATGGTACGGGATTGTGGCCTGTAGATTCCTCTTTTAACGAAAGGAAAAAAGCATCATGAGAAAATCTTCATTTTTTTTTATACGTGAATTACTGTTTTAGACACTCCATTACTTTTAAGCGTTAAGCTATAAATGATTGCAACAAACTCCACCTATGGAAGATATGAATCAAATGCTTTTCCTCCAACTTTTGCTTACCAATGCAATATCGGATCAGTATGGGGTGGTGAAAAAAATAGAGAAAAACCACCTTTTTTTTCCCTAACAGGTGAATGAAGTGGGATGACATAACTGTTGTGGTATGGTATCAATTTCATGAACCATGTTCCATAGCTTAACACACAATCGTTATATGGTTAACTTTTGATGTGGTATCAAGATGCCAGTTTGTCTGTCCCTCAAGCAGCTTGAGTTTGATAAAATGTTTATTTTGTATGTCCATCTTGCCAACCTGTAAAACATCACCGATGAGATAACTAAACTTTGTCAGAAAATGCAAACAAATCCCAAGAAGTCCATAAATTAGAATCAGATCTGACATTTGCAACATCTCGAGAATCTATGAAAATTGAAATGGTGCGAAAGGAGATTTGTTGTTTGTTACTAATTGCATCCTTTATTTTTGTTGCAAACTATTCTCTTTCAAATGCATAGTCATTTTTGAACAATCCTTTTTCATTATACCTCATGAGCAGGGTATTTTACCTATCCATGTTTGAAATAAGTTCGGAAAGAGGAAAAGCAGAGGGGATATTTGATCTATTCCAAGATACTGGCGATGCATGCATGCAATCTACTGTCAAAGGGGTTAAAGAGGTTACTACCTGTTTTTATACCGTGTTCTGGTTATGTTAGCTTGCCTTTTGTTTTCATTACACGTGCACGGGGTTAAACAATGTATTTTGTAATGATGTGATTCATAAACAGGTCACCGTCAGTAATGTGCAGCAGGCAGAATCGTTAGTAACAAATGGAATGTCAAAACGTTCGACGGCCAGAACCAATTCTAATAATCAGTCCAGGTTTGTGTTCATAGTGATGAGTCGATGATATTTTTACGTAACATGGGAAAAGCTTGGATGCATTTTCTTTCCACAATTCTTCATTAAGTGTTGGTGTGGGTTAAATCTTATGCTGAAGAATCATAAACTATTTTGCTGCTCCAAGAAATGTGACTTCTACGAGGACAGAGTTTTAGCATTCTTTTGAATTAATTAGTTGTTAAGTGTTTGAAGGGGTAAAGCTTTTCCCGTGTCAATTAACTGCCCATCAAGGAAGGGGAAATCCCATTAATAGTCAGAACCTTCTTTTGAGTTATGCTTAAGTTAGCTTATAGTATTGTTGTTTTTGTAATTCTTTTACACACTAACAATTTTCGTTTTTTCTTCTAGTCGGTCACAATGCATCATCAACATTCGCTCAAACAGAGCTTTCTTGACTGTTGTTGACCTTGCTGGAGCTGAGAGAGTCTTGAGAACAGGGAATCAGGTACCAATCTTTTGTCAATCATGGTAACACATTCATGTTGGACTTACGTTTTTTGTCAAGTTGGGTTTGCTCTAAGGCATCTTGGATACATTACCCTGTTGTAATCGTACTCCTTGTTTTATAGACATCATCTTCTTAGATTTATAAATACTCCCCGTGTGATGAATAATGCTATCATTCAACTACTTGTTTACAGGGGACTAGATTGATGGAGAGTAACTTCATCAACAACACATCGATGGTGTTTGGTCTGTGCTTAAGAGTATGTTGCTTTATGATTTTGTGGACATGATTGCTCTGGAACTCTATTGGCCAGGAGTATTTTATTTTATTTTTAATGTTTCTGCAAGAATTTCAATCTTCCCTTTACTTTCAGTCATTGCTGGAGCACCAGAAGAACCCCAAGAGGCCACTGCAGAAACACTTCCAGAACTCTTTGGTAATGTCGTTTCATTTCTTTCAGTTACTATATCATATCAGTTTCTTTTAATTTTCTTGTTCCAATATGCAACTCCAGTTGGTTCTTTTGGCTCCTCAAGTAAATGCTACCAACGGGTTCTATTGATGTGTTGTCTAAAAGGGAAAACATATTTTGAAGCATTTCATGCAAGACAGAATTTAACTTTGGTGGTAATTTTTTTGAACAGTTGACTCGATATTTAAGAGATTATTTGGAAGGCAAAAAACGGATGGCTTTGGTATGCCTTTTAATCTTTTATTTAATCCACTAGATTGTTATTGCTTGGTATGTTTTGTCACGAGCAGGCCAGTTTGATTGCTTAATACATAATTTTGTGCAGATTTTAACTGTTAAATCAGGGGTGGAAGACTATCTGGATACCTCCTTTCTGCTTCGACAGGCTTCCCCTTATATGAAGATCAAGTATAGTTCTTTCTCGAAGGAATAATATTCTTCTACTTTGAATAAGTTATATATATGCTTTTGGGAATTACAGGTTTAACACCGCTGAAGAGCCATTCAATTCAATTAGTACAAAGAGGAATTTTCAGGCATTCCCTAGAATAGAGCGGCTCAAAAGAATGAAGCTTAGCAGCATTGAAGCATGTCAGGTACTTGATCTTGCCCCTCTGAATAGTGAATCCAAATTCTTTACCATCAATTGTCCTAGATAACTCCGTAGTTTTTGGCTATATCTCATTATCTGTTAGGTTCCTGTTTCTTCATGTGAAAGGAACCATTGCTTTTACTTGATTCTTATCATGTGCACTCTAAATGTAATGCTGCCATGCTGAGTTACATTCATATTTTCGTGTACATTCGTCATCATTTATGTTTTAGGCTTTTCTTTCAGACAAATGAAGGAAATGAAGCTGGAGATGGGTACAGATTTCTTCAAGAAGGTAGTTCACATTATTTTTTCTTTATTTTGGCCATGATGTTGCTTTATTCCTCTTCGATAAATTTACTCTTTGGCACCTATCGCGGAGAACTTGTGATATAATTGGCTTCTTTTGAAACAGAGGCGCTTCCAAAAGAGATCAAGGAGTTCGAAGCTCAGGATTGTTTAATTCATCCTGGAACAACTATTAAATTGGATATGAACGATGGTAAATCGCTTGGGGAAGGCTCTATTGAATCGGAAAAGGAAAGAAAGAACGTGATTATGCAGAACTTTGCCAAAGCTATATGGAATGTCCTGAAGCAATATAAGGGAAAACTTGAGGTAATTACCAAAGCTGATATGTTATTTGCCTTGCCCTAGTCGTTCCAATTACTACCGTTTAAGTTTATTGGTGGTGATGAAACCTCGGAAATCAAGTTGACAAAGTTGCACTTGCACAGGTGGCTGAAAATCAGATTCAGATTCTCACTAAAAACCTCGCCAGTGAAAAGGCACAAAGATTTGCGCTTGAAACTGAACTGAAGGATTTAAAGTCCAACTTACTAGTATGCATTTCTTTCCTATCTCTGGCCCGAAATTCAAATCACCTGTCTACTGGAGCATGTTGAGCATGATTACCTCTGGAATTGGAGTCCAGTCACTTTATGATTATGGCAATTGTGTCCCACTTGCTTCTTTAAGAGATTTTAATTTCATATTTGCGGTCATTATCTTTTGGATAGTTCATCAAATAGTACCATTGTTGTAAGTTTCTTCTTTAATCCTGGATAAATCGGAGAGCATTGGCAATGAAGAAAGATGTGATTCCAATTTAGGGCAGATAACTGTTTCCAACTTTTCTGTGCTTTCTGAGATTGTAAAACAGCTCAAGTATGTATTTCTGTGTTGCAGGTCAATAATCATGACTTCGAAGACTTACCCAGAAATGTTCACATTGCTGAAGATCCACAAGATAAGAGAGTAGATGATGCCCAATTCGACAGGAATGATTCAGGTTTGATGAAATATATTGCATAGTTTAATAGCTTTTGATTAGAAGTCAATTACAGTTCCAGTAACTTGACTCACTGAATTGATATATGTGGAAGTAGAACATCTGGCGTGAGGATCAATTGCTAACAAGGCCTGCATTGGAGATATATGTGTCCATAACTCAAAAAGTATTTGGATGCTAATAATAATCTGTTAGTCCATGTTGAAGTATCTGTTAATATTTCTAGGTTGCAAGAGTTAAATTTTTTTTTTTCACACTATTGGAACGCTTTTGATGCCAAGCTTACATCAGCCCCATGGCATGTGCCAAATAATCTTAGATTTGTATTACCTGGTATTACAAGATGTCAATGTGGTCAGAGTTTGGACACAAACATCAATTTGATTTGACCCTTGGCAGTTGTTGAAGTATAAGCTATACACAACGTCACGCAATTGAGAATGACTAAACCAATCTATGTAATCTTAGATTTGTATTACCTGGTATTACAAGATGTCAATGTGGTCAGAGTTTGGACACAAACATCAATTTGATTTTAACCTTCGCAGTTGTTGAAGTATACGCTATACACAACCTCACACAATTGAGAATGACCAAACCAATCTATGTATGTTTATTTTTTGTTGGAACCTTATTATTGATGTCTTGATGGCTCCTGAATCGATTGGGACATGTATCTCTGTATTATGCTGCATTGATAACATAACAGTCAACTTGCATTACTTACAGGCTCAGATTCATGCGTTGGGACCACAGCTGACAGCTGCTCCTCAGTGGAAGGTTGCCCATTGGACACCGAAGAGGACAAGGTTTGATTTCATTGCATTTAGAACTATAAGATGAGGGCATTCTTTGAGCTTTCCTTCATCCTATATATTGTGGACAATGTGTTCAAAACTTCATATTAAGAAAATCTCGATCCCTCTCTATGAAAATCCCTTTACTGCACAACTATATTTACATAAATGCTTGATGTTTTTGAACCAAAGATCTTTTGTGCATGTGTCTGACTTGTTAATCTCATTAACGGGACTGCATTGATCTTTATGACAACTGTTTTCCGCTTGCTTCTTTCACAGGAATTTTGATTTCAATTATGCGGTCATGTTATCTTTTGCATAGTTCATCAAATAGTACGATGCTTCTAAGTATAGACTGGTTTCAGTTAAATGCAGGAGTTTCTTCTTTAAAACTGGACGAATCAGAAAGCATAGCCAATCAAGAAAGATCTGATACCAGTGTAGGGCAGACAACGGTTTCATTCGGTTTTATTAGGATTCTTTTTCAATTTGATATTGAGGGCTTTTTTGTCAGGTGAATAATGCTGGTGCTGTCACAGCTTCGTCCATAGCTGTTGAAGATTTTGAAGAACAGGGTTATCAGGTACTTTTTTTTGGAGATGTTAGTTCAGGACATGGGAATATTGTTTTAGATATCTAGATAAACATTTCTTTGTTTCTGGGGTTGTAAAACAGCTCACATACACATCTGTGCTGCAGTTCACTAATCAGGAATCCGAAGACTTTGAAAGAAATGCCGACATTGCTGAAGATCCAAAAAATATGGGAACAGATGATACTCAGTTCGACAGGATTGATTCAGGTTTGACTGGAAATTGATACTGGATAGTTTAATTGCTTTTGATTGGAAGTCAATTAAGCTTTCAGTAACTTGACTCATGGAAACTATGTAGAACGTCTGTGTGAGAATCAGTTGCTAACAATGTCCTGCAGTGGATATATACCTTTCCATAACTCGATTCAATTGAATGCTAGTAATCATCCATCACTTCTTATCAATGTGTCTGTTACTCTGTTAATATTTTAAGGATGCAAGAGCTAATGTTTTCAAAATAGTACTACAAAAGAAATGCCTTAGATGCTACACTTGCATCTCCCCTATGAAATGTGCCAAATCAGCCGAGATTTGTATTTCTGAATATGACAAGACGTAAATGTGGTCGGATGCACAAACAGTTATCTGTTCGTAACCTTTGGCATTTGTTTCAGTATAAAGCAGGCAGAAACATCACGTAATTGAGAATCACTAAGCGATTCTATTTCTGTTTGACTTTTTTTTGGAACCGTACTGTTGTTCTCTTCATAGTTCTTGAATTTCTCGATTGGGACACCTGTGTTATTTACAGAGTCAGGACCTTCGAAGTACGCGGTGAGCTCTCCTAAGCCATTTGTTGGAATAACAAATGACAGCTGCTCATCAGTGGAGGGGTCCCAATCAGACAGCGAAAAGGATAAGGTTTACTCTTACTGCATTAGAGCCATAGTGTTCTCCCACTTACTCTTTGATTACCTATTGCTTGTTGCTTGTTGTAAAAGTCTGCTAAGATTCGTAGAACTTATGGTCTAAAACTATTAATTTTGCTTAGCTTCTGTTGTTTAAACATCCAAGTAGAATTTATTGTGTTACATTTAATGTTTTTATTGTAGTGCTGTGGTTTTACTTTTTCTTTCCAGTTTCCAGTATGTGAATAGAAGACGTTCTTTGTGTTTTCCTTCATCCAATGTATGGAGGCCAATCCATTCTTAACTTTGGAAAGATACTCTTGATTTCTCTATCAACATTGATTCATTTACCGCACGGCATGATCTAAAGATTGCTCAATATTGCAGAACAAAAAAACATTTGTGCTAGTCCCTGACTTGTTAATCAGAGTAGACAAGATGTAGTTATTGGTTAATAGTTATCACAGTGACACTTCAGCATTGGCCTCTGAAGAAAAGTTCAGAAATTAAATTATTGACTAGAGGAATTTACACTTTACATAACGCCAATTAGATTTGAGGAAAACGGATTTTTAAAAAAACAACAACAATGATGGGTTATAAACTTATAATGGTTGACATTGAATACTCCTATTTTTCTTCTATTTCGTACATGATGTTGAACTTATGATTTGTGTTTTCAAATAGAAGATTTAACTATATTGGGTTTTGTTGCATTATATAGAAACGGACGGATCAACCTGCAATGGTAGAGGAAGGTGCAGAATTTGCCAAAAGATGTGATGCCTGTAGCGAGATCACAAGCAAGCCAAATGATAGTTCTTCCCCTGGAGCTTTGAATGCAGAGAAACCTAAACGGTCAGTAGATTCATCATTCATCAAGTGTGGTTTATTGCTTGGTTTTCTAAATACAAATAGTAGACTGACTTAACTGCCTTTATAGTGCACTTATGTCGAATTTTCCATCTGTAAATACTCAGGAGACTTCTCCCTGCTTCATCAATCTTGTTAAAGAATATCAGTAGTCTGGAATTTGAGGATGAGTATGAAAAACCAAAGGTGAGAAGTTTGCTCTTCTACTGTGTTCCTTTGATTAATTAGCTAGGTCCTGTGTGATTCGATACGAGTTATAACCAATTCGACTCTAATCTTGCTGTTGAACTGGAGATTAAGGAAGTTTGCTATTTCATTTGTGAATCACTTTGATTCACTCCGACTCATGTGACACTTCACAATTCACTCAGATTCGTTTTCCTTTTCTATTTTGCGTTGGTATAATGCATAAAACAATGTAATTATCACCTCTCACGAAAATAAAAAAAATCCATTGGTTATTTTGAAAATACCAAACAATCTGGGATTCGTTTTGCAGTTTTGCTATGCGGCGCTATCTTTTTTCTAAAGCAGTTACTGATTTGCAGGGAGGTAGAGGAGAAAAGAAGTTGGTTCCGGAAGAAAGAAACAGGACTCAGGGCAGCATCTCTCTCCTTCGTTTGCTTAGGACCAACCTTCATCTCTAGTAATCACACTCCCAATTTTTCTGTAAATTTCGTATTTTTGTATAGTTAGAGGCCCTTTTTTGTGTTGGTAAATCCCCACTGTCCTCCCTTTTTTGCACGATCATTAGCTTTTAGTTACTGCTATACACGAGAGTTTATGTTTATTGAAGCATAGTTATGGAGTACTATATTTCAAGGCATATGTATATCCTGGACTTATGGCTGAAGCAAATGAAGCTGTAAAATCAAATACTATTGAGTTTGCAATATAATGCTTATTACTTCATTAGACTGTGGGAGATGATATTTATAGTGTATGTTCATTTCTTTCGAGTTTTTGTGTTCGTTTAAAGGTTTTGAGAACTGGTTTTTGTTTTGAGAAAAACCGTCTCTCTGTCCGTCTCGGGAACAATGACTGAGATTTTTGGAAACCAGTATTTGGGGAAAAAACAAACTTCTAAAACTCAAAACAAACAAGGTTACAAACCTGTTTGGCATTTAGGACTAATTTGTTTAATTTGATTCTGAATTAGGATGCAAAGTAAATCAAAATCTAGAGGCAGATAAGTAAATGAAGGTTTCTTGGGCATATATTGTGGTCCTTTGTTCAAAGTTTTGAAGGGCCCCAAATGTATGATGTAAATTGGTTTAGTTTAGATTAGATGTTAATGTTGTTTAACTTTTGGATTAGAAGTATCTCTCGTTACTTTTTAGAAAAAAACAAACTTTAACCAAGACTACATTGGCTTGAAAATTCAAATTACTGCTAAGATCAATGCCAGTAGTTCAGACAATCCATGAATTGTTAACTCGTTTACTATGTTCATCCAAAATCAAGATTAATTCATTACCTCATTGATACAAAAAAAAAAAGCACAGTTTGTAACACTTCTACACTCAACTCTAATGACATTAATAGAAATAAAATATAATTACAAAAATGTTTCTTAATTTCAAGTACTCCATCCTACTTAAATTTTTTCACTCAATCCTTGGATTCAAGTTTCTATAGTCATTTGCGGGAATAAACATACTTTATAGTAACACGTTTGAACGACTCAGATTTGATGGGTGCCGAAGAGTGTTTTGGGTAATTTAAATCCTCTCAAATCAAATATGAGCCATTTGAGAAGTCGCTGTCCGCGCTAACTAGTCATGTGGTGTGGTAGACTTTTTCACAGATGAGTCGTGAAAAGGTAATTTGCACCAAACATATTCGGGCTGTGAATTTCAAGATTTAACGGCTCAGATCAATGCACTCTATCCTCCTTAAAACATGTCGTATTAAGAAAAAATTGCGCATTAATGCGAGCTATTGGATCTCGAAATTCACGGTCCAAATTTCTGTGGTGCAAATTACTACCATTTTCACAGCTCATCCGCGAACAAGTTTTCCTATGGGCTGATTAACCAATTTGCTTTTTTTTTTTTTTAAACTTAAATAAATAAAACGCGTGTTTTTGAACTTTATTCCCAAAGTACGTTAAAACGTTATTGCAAAACATGTTTTCTAAAAAGCGTGTTTGCTGAACGCACTTTTGTGGTTGGTTAAGCCGGATTAAGCAAAAAATTAAATTAATCGTAGAACACCTCAAAAGTGTGTGTAGTAACCACGCTTTATGAAATCGTGTTATGGAAACACGCCTCTGGGACGAACCTTCACGCTTTGCCTCCAGGTGCAGATGTCGGTAAAAAATCAAAACACGTCCGAACCGTCCAAAACTCGATCCAACGGCCGAGGGGTGCACAACACCATGCACAACACCTCCCCCGCTTCCAATAATCCAAAACTTTCTCACGATGCTCATCTATTCTCTCTCTCTCTCTCTCTCTCTCTGGTCCAAACCCAGATACGGACGTACGCGAAACGACTTCAATCGATTAAAATGGTCCTTGAAATCGGATGAGTTGGGTTGATTCAATCTAAGGGGAAATCGATGATTTAGGCTTCTATGGTCCTTAGAGTGTGCAGATAATAGTGTATCTATCATTTGTATATACACACACACATATACACATATATATATCACAGAGAGAGAGAGAGAGAGAGAGAGAGAGAGAGAGACGGTGAGGGTTTTCAAATTATGGGATGGTTAGCAATACAATTGGCTATGTTCGGTTGTTAGTTTTAGTTTTGTTTAGTTTTAGTTTTGATGATGTAAGCAGGTGTAATAAGTGGAGAGAGATAGAGAGAAAAGTGTAAAAAGTGATGATGTAATCAAAACTGGAATAGTGTCAAAACTGGGGCAAAACCCCCAAACGAACACAGCCATTAGATTTTGGATTCATCTTTCGTTATCCCCTGGCAGCGAAGAAGGAAGAAGGGAAAGAAAGGGTGACCTTCCCAGTAAACATGGCTGCTCAAAGCTCTGGTCGGAAGAAATCCACGGTAAAAGCGTGGTTCCCTATCACGATTAGTAAAAGTGTGTTTATCAAACACGTTTTTATAAAGCTTTTCAAGTTCCCTTGCCCTAGTTTTTCAAAAGATTTTTTTTCAAAAAATTTTAGCAACCCAGCTGTGATGGTTGATTTTAGCAAATGAGTTCTGTAGATGCTAAAATTATGGTTTTGAAATAAAAAAATGAAGTGGTTTCGTGTATCGTTTTTTGATTTTTTTCGCACCAAATTAAAGTACTCCTCATGTACTTTAATTCGGTGTGAAAAATTCAAAAAATAATACACGAAAATACTTAATTTTTTGATTTGAAATATCATGATTTTAGCGCTGCTAAACTCATTTGCTAAAATTAACCATGATTTTAGCAGCTGAAATGCTAAAATCTTTTGGAAAACTATGTTTATTTTTGCTTAATCCATCTTAACCAAAAGTGAAAGCGTGGAACGGAAACGCGTGTCTTCTAAACACGTTCCTAAAGTATCGCGACTAGACTCTTTGAGTTCGATTTGGTATAACTTAAGGGATCTTTTTATTATTTGACCACTGGGCGGACGGTAAAACACAAAACAATCATAATTCTTATATGGAAGACTTTTCACTGTTTGAATTCTTACATTAAGAATTCAGATTCTATGCCCTTTATTGTCTGAATTCTTAAATGTAAGAATTCAGATTCTATGCCCTTTGTTGTCAACTGAAAATGAGAGAGAGAGAGAGATTCGCCCATGGCAAGGAAGTGCCGGTTGTAAGTTCGACTCCATCCCTACTAGAACCAGCTCTGTTGTTCTGGCTAGGTTTCCGAAGTATAGCGTATTCAATTGCAGGATCGACAATATAATTCAGCTGCTACAAAATCATGACAACACCAGGCGAACATGTGTTTCGCGAAGCAAATTGATGTGCGGATGCTTTGGCAGAATCAGCCCTCGGTTTGCATTTTGATTTTGTCTATTATTCTGCACCTCAGTGTCCTTCTATTTGCACGAAGACTCTGTAAATGTTATGCCCTAATTTGTAATTAAGCTTTCGTTTACCCGCAAAAAAAGTATAATTCACTAACCAATTATTGTTTCTGACACTTAAATTGTTATATTTGACCCTGGTTTTGCTTGCCATTAAAGGATTTGGTGGGCTCTTTTAAATACAAAGTCTAGGAACGCAATTTTAGAACACAAATCCAATCAACCGTTTGATGTATAAGAGCCCACGTGCATCGAACTGCTCTATGTTTTACTCATATAAGAGCGGTTTGTGATCCACATGCATCAAGGGCTCTTTTGTCTGGTGTTGTGTTTTACTCATATTGCTGCACTAGTTATCCTTACCTTTCATATATTGAAATTACATGTGATAGAATGAATTGGTATTTATTGAGATTTCTTTTTCATTATCTACCTAAATAATTTATCAATTATGCATTGATCTCTATTTAATTGTGGCAGGGGTTCTACATAATGTACAATGTAGAATTTCCGTCTCTTGGCGTTGCTTATGAAGAGATTCAATCCATTATGCATTGATGAATAAGTTTTGATGTATTTAAAGGGGTTAGGGCTGTTCCTTAGCAGCCTTACATCTACATCCACTTTTAATAAGCATGTAAACACAAGCAGCCCTTGCTAAGCATGCTACCTTGGTCTCCCTTTCGGTATCTTCCGCTCTCCACCTCTATGTATTCTACTCACGGTTACTCCCTGCCCATAATTTTTTTTGCAAGATTAGTTATCCAAAGCCTATTTAAGACCTCGGCAAGGAAAACAAGAGTATAATAATTAAATGAACTTTTCTCATTTGGATCTCCCTCTTACGAAGGAAAATCAGTGATTGGGATTTTCCATGTATATGAGATGCACTTACTGATTACCCAAAACTTACTGAGAAAACAGGAAAATCAACATGTTACCGATACATTTTAAGGAAGACTTTAATGAAAAGACATCAATGAATAAGCCAACCCAAAGTTATCCATCACATTAATCACTCGTATTGCTGCACTAATTACCCTAATAAAACGGTAAATCTAATCCTTGCGGATGCAGTAATTAATGAAGTCATCCCCTTTGGTGTATTTAGAATTCTATGATGGAATTTGAAGTCTAGGGTTCGAAACATGTCTAATCTTGTAATCACTTCTCTATGACTTGTTTTCCTTCCATTTGCTCCCCAAAAAAATTCTTTTGTAGGTGTAGAGCAACCCTAAAAAAATAAATATTGTCCATGTTCCAATGAATGAACCAAGCATCGGCAGAGTACAAGGCCTAGGACTTTATTGTTTCCTTTATTTTCTCTGATTGTTTGGAGGTTTTTGTGTGATTGATATGTTTTCAGATGCCCTAGTGCCATTCAATTGTATTTTATATACGGGTTATGATTTTACTTGTTTGCAACATTAAATAGTTTCTATGTGGCTCTTGATCATGTCCTTCATCTTTGCCGATTATCTTGGAGTTTGTTTTTTCTTTAATTATGGGAAATCAATGTGTTTTTGGTTTCCCTATTGGTATCGAATCAAGCTTTGTTCTTTAGGATTTGATTTTTTTGTGTCCAGCTGATTGCTATGTGATTGTTCTGCTACCTTTCCAGACCTAACATTGTGGCTGGACATTGCCAACGGTTATTTTACGGCTGTAGACAACACTGCACTGAGCAACTGGTAATCTAACTGTTATCTAACGACCTTGATACATTTATCTATTTGGCGCTTGCCATTTGTTAGCTGCTGCATTTGTTGGCTTTTGCTTTATTTCTTCCTCTTTATAAATATCTATAGCTGACTTCTTTTCAAAATTGTAGCCTTTGTATGGGTATTGCTTATTTCCCCCCAACAAGTGCAAATTAGGGGATTGCTACTTCATTTCATCCAGATGGTTAGTGTAAATATATTTATGGGTTTCAATATGTATGGCAGCTCTTGTACTTTTGCATTGCAGTGTTATCTCCAATCCATTCTTGTTTGTCCAAGGTTCAAGATCCTGCTTCACATTCTTTATGGTTTGTACTAAATTATTTAAGTTTGAGTTTTCATCACCATATGCAAGCTATCCATGAAGGATGGGCTCGAATCTACTGCTAGGGTTAGTGAGCTGGTCAATTTTATGCAGACGGAGAATGATTGCATTGCAAAGAATGTTGGTGATGCAGTAAGGTAGCGGTCTATTGTAGCAAGAACTGTATCATCAACCAATGGAAAAGAATGCCTTACCTAGTTATTAACTTGGATGTCTCATGGTTATTGATAGATGGCTCAAGAATGCTAATTCTGGTAAGGACATGAGTGACAACTTTTGGAAGAGTCGATTATTGCGTTGTTATGTGTAGTTGGAAAACTAAATAAGATAAAGAGATTCATTGTCTTAGGAAAATGGATGACTGTCAACAATCTCCTTGGCCACTGTAAAGGAGGTGAGAGTGATCAAGATGTAGAGAATGCTGGGGCATAGTCATCAAAGTTGCGCCAAGGCGTGAGGCACATCAAGGTGCAGGGTTGTCGCCTTGACTGATGGGAGGTGAGGCGACTTGGATGAAACACAGACTAGGCAAGAAAGGCCGCGACAAGGCGAAAAGGCACGCCCCTTTCAATTCGATCAATGTTCTTCTCTCATCTTTATTGAACACGAGCAAAACGAAACAATACAGTCATTATCTCTCATCTCTCCTTGTAAAAGTTGGTACTACTGAAGCTGAAGCGTGACAGTCGATCATCTCCTTGTGGAATCAATTGATATTCTTCTTTCATCTTTCTGGACTCCAACAAATGGAGCAAGCAATCTTGGGATCTCTTCCTCCTCTTCTTCTTCAATTTTCTGGCCAATTGAAATCATAGTGAGAAAACTGGAGGTCATTTTTTGTACGTTTCGTTAGGTAAACTACTAGTTAAGTTGAGATGCTCTCAGTAGATTTTGTTTGGCACTATGGTTACTTTTTGGGTACTGAAAATTGGGGGGTAAAATTCCTAGTATAGTTGGCTTAGTGTTTATTATTTGAAGTATTGGTGTATGCTATTTTTGGTACTTCCTCCATTCCTAAATAGTAGTCCACTATGAAAAGACGTGCAATTTTCAGATCAAGAAACATAATGCTTCCGAGCATAATTTTTAAAATTTATTACACCCAAGTAAAGAGCTCAATTAGTTCTTTACATAATGCTCGGAAGCAATTTATTTCTTGATCCGAAAATTGCCTGTCGTTTTTTAGTGGACCATTATTTAGGAACAGAGGGAGTATCTTTTACTGCATTGGTACGCCTCGCGTCAAAAAGACCCGCAATTTTTGTTTTGTTTTGTTTTGTTTTGCATAGGCGGGCCTGCTTCAAAAAGGGCGCCTTGACTTGCGCCTCTCGCCTAGAGCCCAACAGAATTTTGTTCCTCGGTGTGCCTCTTGTCCTTGTCAACTATGGGCTGGGGTTATTTTGTTCTTCTGGAGCATTTCCAAAAGCATCACTTGATGGAGACATGGGTTCTACTGGACTAGAAACATTAAATTTTCCATTGCACTGAATTTGTTAGGGAAATAATATGTAATTATTTCCCTTACTTCAATGCTTTGGTTTGGGACCACAAAAACTACAAGTTTCTAGCGATTCATTTTATTTTGAATGTTCTACATGAGATTGTTTGTCAACGGAGATCTTTTTTAACAGCTTTTAAAATGGTGTTGCCCCAGAAGATCTACTGAACACTCATTTTTAACGAGCTCATGATTGGAAGATTGTAGAAGCTTCATTGGAAACAAGGTAGGCAGAGTGTTGACCAAATTTTGCGTAGAGATTTAGAGAATAATTGAGCATCTTCATTGCCGTCTGTGGCATGAACCGAAGAGCAACAACTAACTACCCCAACAAAGCAGCATCCATATTGCCCTTGGTGACTCACCAGAGGTAATTTTCTGCGATTGGTGCCGCCTTGTGCCAAGAGAATGCAGGCATGTGGAAAGTAAAGCCTCAACAACCTGAGAGGGAGGGAGAGATTAGGCGAATGACAAGTATTGGTGAGTTTTACGGTACCGAACGAGAAACTAACGGGTTATTATCTCCCTGCCTCCCTCCCTCTCATGTTGTTGAGGCTTTACTTTCGACATGCCTGCATTCTCTTGGCATAAGGCCGCCACTGATTGCGGCTTCAGTGAGGCACCAAGCACCAAGGGCATTGTGGATTTTGCTCTGCTGTTGGGTCAGCTAGTTCTTGCTCCTCGGTTCTTGCCATAGACCGCAACGAAGATGCTCAATCATTCCCTGTGCAAGAGTTGGTCAACACTGTGCCAACCTCGTTCCGACATGAGGTCCTTAAAGATGAGTGCTTAGCAAATCATATGGGGCCAACATTTTAGAAAATGTTAAAAAAGATGGGAAATTTTTATGTCTCTAGTTCGGTAGAACTTATTTATCCATCAAGTGATGCTTTTAGAAGTACTCAAGAATGTGCCATGAAACCTGAGATGCAAATTCTCGAGATAAAAAAGACAACATTGTCTAAAAGATTCACCTATTTGTAGTTTGAGGATGGGTATGTCGGAGAAGCAAAGCACAATGGATGATGAAACTTCACGTTATGCAGAAGCGTATTTGTGTTCAAAATAAGGGTCATGATCGTAATTCTACCACTTCAATGGACACTACTGGAGATAATGGTAAATTGTAAAAAATTGGAGGATTCAGAAAGTTCTTTCTCCATTGAAGATAGTGGGAGATAAACTGAGATAAGGAGTATGTTATTGATGAAAGTGAGGATATGGTAGATGACACTCACTTGTTTGAAACTGTGAATGTTAAAAATACTGATGTGTAGACAGGAGAAGCTCTGATTTAGAGATGGAGTATGGCATCATGGATGTTCTAAAGGTTGCTAGACAAGTTGCCATAAAAGTGGAGAGATTTTAGGATTTTAGGGAGTGTTATAGGCCGGTGTCTATACATGGTAACAAAATCCAACCCATTGACCGCATCAAAGGAGGTGTCAGATGGAAATCTATCCGCCGATTCAGTAAAGGGGAAAGAGCCTTTAATGCATTTAAGTTGTGGAAAAGCCCTAGATGCTGAAATGGGAAATTGCGCACAATATAAAGAGTCCTCTCAGGTTACTTAGGCAGCGCAAGAACCAGAAGTTAACGCAGAGAAAGGTGTTGGTGATTTTTATCTAATCAAGAAGTTTGCTCTGAGAAAATGGATTGCCCACCGAATGCAGTCGCAAGCGATATCTTTGTGGTTCCCACTTCAAGGGCTGCAGCGGCTCCTGGATTGCCTTTAGCCCCCTTGCAATTTGAGGGCGCTCGTGGTTGGAGAGGGCAGTCTGCAACCAGTGCTTTTCGCCCTATATCTCCTCGCAGATTTGTTGAAAGTGACAACACTCTCGTTGTTGGTGGGACCCATAGTAGTCCAAAGCAGCGACGCCCGGACGTCTTTGATTTTGATCTGAACAAGGCTTATTCAGCAGAGGATGAAATGGCTAATCTAATACCAGGAAAACAAATCCTGGTTGAAGAGGGACCAAGAAGATCAGAAGGGCTCAAGTTGGATCTTAATCGTAGCAGTGACAATGATGATGTCCCATCTGACTTGAACATAGAGGGACAGATCTTTGACTACAAGAACAGCCATCTCAGCCCACCTCCTTCCTCTTCGCCATCATCTACGTCGAGGAACATTGATTTGAATGACCAACCATTTTCCTGCAATGATTCTTCAAATCCCCAGCCCTGTTTTGGTAAGTCATCTTTTCCGCTGAATTTAAATGGTTCTGAAGGGATCAAATCAGGTGACTTGGTGATCTGCATCATGGGTACCAGAGTAGAGGTCAATCGAAAAGATTTCATTCCTCAACCTCCTTCCTTGCCAAATGGGAGCATTGTAGAACCTTCATTGGATTCTAATATGGCAAGAAGAGGAGGTTTTTCGACCATGGGGTCCCCATTGCCATATGCGTGTCCACCTGCATTTGGTTACAGCCCTTACATGGTGGATTCAAGAGGAGCATCAGTTGTACCCGGAACCTGGGGTTCTGCGTCCTCTTATCAACCACCGTTTGTTACGGGTAAGATTGAGACACATCCAGGTTCAATGGGCGCTGGGCCTTCAAGGCCCAATGTTGATTTGGATCCAGGTTTTACGATTGAAGGGGAAAACAGGAAATCTGGAGGTGTGATGCAGATTTCGAATTCTGGTGAGGTCAGGTTAATGGGTAAGCATTTGGGGGTCAACTCACAACCTTCTATGAATTCTGGTGGGGTTGGAAAACGGAAGGAGCCAGAGGGTGGGTTGGAACCCTACCCATTTGAGTACAAACATCAAGCCCAGTAGGAATAGAGTATTTATGCCTGATTTTCTCTCTTTGGTTCAGTTTGGGGATTACACACAACAGACTAATGTTTTCTAAATGCAGATGATCCAAAGAAGGTAGCCTATTGAAAGTGTTGGGAGGGAGGGGAAGTTGGTAGAGGTGAATAAGATTGGGAATTGTGGATATACCGTTGGAGGGATTCATTGTTAATAGGGAAAGGAAATCAGGTTTTAAATTAGTTTGTTTCTTAATTCAATATTTCTATGTTTCATTTCAGAGCAGTCATTCGCTATAATAGGAACCTTGTTACATGTTGCAGTCCCCTGCTGTTGTGATTCAAGGGATTCATTGGTGACGAAAAAAGGAAGTTATGTTTTTAAAATACTTAGTTGGATTCTTGATTCAGTATTTCTATGTTTTATTTCATAGCAGTCCTTTGCTACAATAGGAAGCATGGTTCATGTCGCTGTAATCTCTCTCTCTTGTACCTATGGACGAAATAATAGAGAGAGGAATTATTTTTCACCTTATTCAGATTCAAACAAATGGAATTTATACTGACATGGGAGCTTGTAGTATGACGCATGCTGAAAAAAGTGGTTATTAATTGCAGTTGCTTATTTCTTCCTGCTTGTAATTGTATTTGTATTGATTTGAAGATTTATGTATTCCATGTTGTTGCTGTTGATGTTTGATATTGAAAACTAGCTGTTTTTCCAAGCTCAGGGTTTCTCAGGCAGCTAGAAATGGCTGAATCCATGCTTATCAAAGCCTAGGACTGGTAACCTGAAACTCAGTTCTTTATTGAGGAACTCTGTTGGTTTGTATACTTGCCAATTTCTCTAAGCCACAAGATTTGATAGATTGTAGTCTTGATGTCTGCCAATTTGTTGTATATGTTATACACATAGTTGTTAAAAGCCTACCATACAGGTATGTATCCTACAATTTGTATTGTCTCATTAGGAAGACGATAGGGTCCCACCTTGTATCCTTTTTGTATAGAAATCGTAGGATATGATCGTGTATCCTGTGATTTGTACGCGTATCCTAATTCAGTACATTTATTACTTGTTAGGAAAATCAGACCTTATTTCAAGAAGTGTAACCCCAAATGCGTTAATCTTAGTCGTTTGATCTAATTATTGCATCTTTCAAACCGTTTGATAGAAATACCTCAATGTTGGACTTGTCTAGAAGAAAAAACCATACTTCGATTGTATTTTGCCTGAATCATACAAGGGCTCTTCTTTTCTTTTCTAAACTAAGGCAGTAGAAAGCCTTAATGTGATAGGCCCCAGTTGAGAGACCGTACATTTTGCATTTCTAAAACTTTTTTTTTTTGAAATGTAAGCATAGTTTTTTGGGGTTTAGTTGTACCTACTTTTTAATTGTACATTGATTATGATTGTTGTTGTTGAAGCATAAACTAGATTTAGTATTTTGGCACAAGATAGTAAAGTCTAAACAAGCCCAATTGACAAAGCCCAAAGATGGAAACTCTAGAATATCTTGCTCTAGAAGCTCTAAAATATCCTTGTGAAATATCTAGAGTCCTTTGTGAGAAGTAATCACAGGAATAATTATAGAATTTACCTCAAAGTTTTTCTTGTATGAAAATATCTATGGACTAGAGCCTTCCGTAGAGTAATATAACGAGGGATGAGTTCTAGCCATTTTGTACTAAAGCCAAAAAAAAAGTTAAAGTGTAACACATACTCTCATTCCCCACTGTTGTAGTATTCTCCCTCTTCCAAAACTCTTGTCCAACTAAACATCAGAAACTTCCACTCTTCAACAAACATATTTTAAGATACACTAGTTTTACAATGAAAAAAATGATACATGATACGTATCCTGACTTGAAAACACTGGTTATACGCTGAATTTCTGCCAAATTTCTAAATGCTACAGGTTTGATAGATTATGGTCTCGATTTCTGCCACGTTCTGATCCAAACGATGTGCTTTGATGCCTATGTTCAAAACATTTCAATGGCTTGATTTCGGCATTTGTTGATCTGGTCTTGGCTAGCTGAGGGCCAAAGTGAAGTACATGTCTGTTTGGTTACCATAATCCAGTTAGATATGATTTATTGCGCAGCCATTTCGATCGTTTTTGGGGGGCAGACAAGTACATTAATAGGATGCCTGGAATTTCCTAAACATCAGAATTTTGCTATTGAGTAAATGTAACTTTTATGATGATCTGTTTATCAATTTAATATTTCTACATTTTGTTTCATAGCATTCCTTCTTTACCAGAGAAGCTTGTTACATGTAGCTGTGGCCTCTTTCTTAATGATACATGAAATGGATCCTTCATATTTGCTCATGCACATGGTAATGGTATTCATTTGGAAGCTTGCATAATATATGCACTGTGGGGGAAGTGGTTATTAATAGCAGTTAGTTGTTTTGAAATGTTGTATTCAATGTTTCTGCTACTGATGTTTGATATTGAGAAAGTAGCCTTTGTTCCTAGCCCAGGGTTTCTCAGGCATCTGGAAACGACTGACTCCATGCTTAACAAAGTCTATGCACATTTGTAATCCGAAACTTAGATTTGTATAGAAGAATGATGTGTTTGTATACTTTATCAACAGTATCTCTGAGCCATAAGCTTTGATAGATTCTGGTCTTGGCTTCTCCCATGGGCCATGTTGTTGTATAAATTGCGTGCTTGATATGACTGCGTTCAAAACTTTTTGGTGGCTAAATTTCGACGTTGTTCAGCTGGTCTTGGCCCAGTTGACTCCAAGTAGTTGTCGGTTTGGTTACCATAATGCACTCTTACATTTGGTGTTGGTCATGTTCGATGATTCACTTGGTAGGATGAAGTGTTCCATGGTATACTCACTGGTTTGCTTGGAAAATAAATGAGGAATGGGATAGCATATCTTGTTATTGGACCCCGTGAAGTTAGGATCATCCACTGACAGAAAAGTTCGTTTGTTGTATAATTTGCATGCCTGATATGACTGTTCACACAGCCTTTCGATGGCTAAATTTCGCCATTGTTCATTTGGTCTTGGCCCAGTCAACCCCAAAGGAAGTAATTGTCAGATTGGTTACCATAATGCACTGTTACATTTGCTGTGGTCATGTTTGAGTAGGATAAAGTGTTCAATGATGTACTAGTCGAGCAGGTCTAATATCTGGGTATTAACATTTGTCTCAACTCGTTTGGTTGGAAAATGTGTTTTGTTATTGGACAACGTGAAGTTAGGGTAATACATTGACATGAATTGGATACTGCACATACTATGTATGATTAAATCTCCTGACATAAATTCAGTTGCTTGGATATCCTCAAACTGCATATTAAACACTAGGCTATACATAAATGAGAACTTTATATTCGTGGCTGTGGCCGTGCCTGTGCTTGTGGGCGACACGAGTTGTGCCAGTGCTGCGTGCCTCTAGCCCTGTCCACATAAAGTACGTGTGCTTCCGTGTCTTGTTGTGACAACTTTAAATGTGTTGTGCCGGTGTTAGTTGGGACCACATTGACACCTCTAATGCACGATTAATTCAAATAGAGGCTTCATTTGTTGGCACTTTAAAATTATTGATATGCTCTTCCACTAAGTTGTTTTTTTTTACTTTTTCTTAGTTGATATATGCGAGGAGAATAACATGTCTCGTGAAGCATAAAAATTAAAGAACCAATAATTCACTTAGTGGAATGGGGCTTGCGTATTTTTGCTTAAAAAGTGAATGAATGGTATTAAAAACTTCTATATTCAAGCTTATAAAAAGTTACATCAAACTTTTTTACGACTTATACTGACGATATTACATAAAGAAGTAAAAACATTATAATCAAGAAATTTAAATTATAAGTTGTAACAATAGACCATAGTCCAATATTCTGTATCTTATCCATATGCCCCAATCTAACCTCCCTATATTGTCTTTTGAATTTATAATTCGCAACACTGGATAAATAAGGTAATACTAAAAGAATATATTTCAAGTTTTTTTTTATTAACAAAATATTTTAAGTTGATTAAAAAGAAAGTTGGGCGTAAGGTTGGGGTTTAATAAAGTCTACCCTGAAAAACCAAAAAGAAGAACACGGGTAAGCGAGTTTTTACCAAATGTTTGATGCACTAACATTTCATTACAAAGACAACCAATCAGTATCGAGCTCACAACAATCACTCCACACACATTTCACAGGATCCTGTAGTGTAGCATCCAAGCCGTTGATCTCAGTAGTCAACGGCTTGGCTTTCAGCGGTAATCAACAGCTTGGGTTTCAGCTCGGCAATGGACGGCTTGGATCATCAAGTGCCAAGATAAATATGAACCATTTATTGCGAAATCATGGCTCGGATCTCACACTACAACCAATGAAAATCGAGCTCACAAACAATACGTCCACACACATCACAATCCCCCGACATAATTGGTTGGGTGTAGCTTACACGCATGAAACCGACCACACTCAAGTCCATCCCGGTCTACCAAGTCGTCGTTCCCATTGGGCCACAAGGCTCACCCTTTTTCCACGTCTAAGACGGTAACACCATCCAATACCAAAACGCCACGTTTCAATCTACGAACATCTACCGTCCGATCGTCCACGCTGGCATTAACGAGCCAATCAGGAGAGCCCATCACCGTGGATAGAACGAGACGAGATCAGAGCTACTTCACTCACTATATATAAATTCGAAAGCTGATTTGCAAATGCAGTGGAGAACTGAAAGCCGATCCATCGAAGAGGACAAGGCGAATCCAGTGAGATCAAACAAAACCCTAGCGAAATCGCCGTTGGAGAGACGATGAGGAAGTGGACGATCCCGTCCGTTCTGTTCCTGTTGTGCCTCCTCTTTCTACTTCCAGATCAAGGTAACGTGTTTAACGAATTGGAAGAAATGTAGTGATCATGATTTCTGTGTTGTGATGTTAGTGATGTAGAGAGAGATAACAAATGTATGTGTATGTGTTGTGGATCTGTGCTGGTGCTATGGATCGTGCGAAATCGGAAGAAATTGAGAGAGTTTAGTGGATCTGTGTTTGCGGTATATCGAATTATGGATCCTGCATTGTATGAAGAAGAAGTTTCGGTCTACTTGCATTTCTAGTTACTTAACAGTTAATTTGAGCTTATTCGAGGTCAAGATTTATATTTATTGAGGTGTTTAGGTGTTGATTTGCATTTTTTGGGCTAATATTTGCTTCACTTTGCGCAACTTCCATTTGTAGTAATTTGACTTTTAATTAGGTAATCCGAGGATATTCGAGGTCGAGATTTCGATTTGTTGCGGTGTATCAGTGTCGTTTTTTATGGTTTGAACTAATTTACTTGACTTCGTGCACAACTTGCATTTGTAGTAACTTTACAGTTAATTCGAGTATATTCGAGGGCCGAGATTTGTGTTTTATTTTGTTGCAGTGAATGGGTGTCTATTTGCATGTTTTGAGCTAATATTTGCTTCGCTTTTTGCACAACTTGCATTTGCATGTTGTTTATTGCGATGAATCAATGTCAGTTTGAATTTTTGAGCTAATCTTTGCTTCACTTTGTTCAATTTACATCTGTAGGTAGGAAGATTCAAGCGAATGCTGAAGGTGATTCAGAGGACCTGGTAAATCCACCAAAGATTGAGGACAAGATTGGTGCTGTTCCAAACGGTTTATCTACTGATTCTGAAGTTGCCAAGAGGTTTGCATATTGTCTGTGTTTTCTTATATGAAAGGGAAAACATTGTTGTTAGTGGAAATGCTAGGAAGTGGGGGGCCTATTGATACAAGATGTAGTAAAAGGGATATAAGTTCGATAATCTTGATTAACTATATGGCTTTTCTAAAGTACGAGACAGAAAACTATTCCTCAATTGTTAGGGTCACTAAGTTTGGGTTAGTTTTTCCTATTTATATTCCGTTATTTTCATGTTCTAAGGAGTGTTGTTATTATGTGGTTCAGGGAAGCTGAGTCTATCTCAAAGAAATCGCTCCGAAGTAATGCGGAGAAGTTCGAATTTCAAGCTGAGGTGTCTCGGCTTATGGACATTATTATCAACTCGCTTTACAGCAATAAAGACATATTCTTGAGGGAGTTAATCTCCAACGCCTCTGATGTAAGTGTGTTTTACTTGAAAACTCATGGCTTACTACATTCGCATTGTTTTGGATTTTATCTAAAAAAATTTTTTTTGCATGAGAAATGGTGTTTCATGTAGACTTTTAATTACTGTTTTATGTCATCGCTTACTTAGATGTTTGTGATTGGCTTCCTGTTTGATATAAAAGATATGAGTTGAGAATCCAATTGAATTGTAACTTTCATTGTATGTGCCATGCGGTGACATGAAATGGTGAAATGAATCAGTTATATTTAGCAACCGTCTTTCCGTACTAACTTTAATATTTATTTGTTTGAATTTCAGGCTCTGGATAAGATTAGATTCCTGTCACTGACCGATAAGGAGATTTTGGGTGAAGGTGATAATACTAAGCTTGAAATTCAGGTTAGTTATTTATGGTTTAAACTGTCATACAATGGTCTTAATCAGTACTAGATGTAAACTTTTGTTATCAAAAAAATTTCTGTAAAACCTGATTTGTTTGCACCACCGATCAATGTACTGAAAGTGAAATAAAAATTTGACACCTTGACTTGTTTCCAAAGCTTATAATCTGGAAATAAATGCAGATTAAATTAGACAAAGCAAACAAGATTCTGTCCATTCGTGATAGAGGTATAGGCATGACAAAGGAGGACTTGATCAAGAACTTGGGTACCATAGCTAAGTCTGGAACTTCAGGTATCATTTTTGTGATTAGTACTGCATCATTCTCATCTTATTGCATGAAGTTGACTTATTCTTTCGTGAGATAGATAGTAAATGATGCTGATTCAATTCTCCTACTGTACAGCTTTCGTTGAGAAAATGCAGGCAAGTGGAGACTTCAATCTCATTGGCCAGTTTGGTGTTGGGTTCTACTCGGTCTACCTTGTTGCTGACTATGTTGAAGTCATCAGCAAACATAATGATGATAAACAGTATGTTTGAAATGCTATTTAATTTTGTATCTTCTTTTGATTAATTTGGGTAAAAGTACTTGCGAAAAAAGCCAAGTTTTATGATTGTAACTATATATGGTAATTGTTGTCTTCCAGGTATGTTTGGGAATCAAAGGCTGATGGTGCATTTGCAGTCTCTGAGGACACATGGAACGAACCACTTGGGCGTGGAACTGAAATCAGATTGCATCTCAGAGAGGAAGCCGGGGAATATTTGGAGGAGAGCAAACTGAAGGTGGGTAAACATGTTCTTAATAATTTTATGTGGTTGCTTTGATGCTTATTCAGTACCTTGGTTTATATCACTTGTCTACGACGACAATGAATGGAAAAGGAGAATTACGTCTTGACTTTCATGAGTTTAGAAGGTTTAAAACCTACTAGAATATTCCTGACCCACCAATCCAGTAATGTCATTATTTGGGCACCTATAATCTCCTTTTAAAGCAGTAAGCTTGTACCATTGAGGTCAATATAGTCACCACTTCTCCAAATCCTTAAGAGCTTCCCTTTCACTCTTTTATCAGCGTGGACAACATGTGCATGACTGTTGCTACCCCACCTTCACTGCAGTTTTACCTTCCCCTGATTTGTCAGATTCCATTTTGATTAGTGAAGTTACCCTTTCTCTATCCTAGATTGCAATAGATGCCTGGCATTGTTTCTCAATTTGAAGTTAATTCTTGAATGCTTTAGAATCATCTCTCGGAATGTTAATATTTCGTCGTTCTTGGAGTTCTGTTTCGCAGGTAGATAATACCTAGATATTGATTGTTTCTATAGGCGGTTCATTTTACCTGTGATATTTCAACTGAAGCTTTTCTCTTATCTTTTCCATGGATCTCTCCTATTTTAGGAATTGGTGAAGAAGTACTCTGAGTTCATTAACTTTCCTATAAATCTCTGGGCAAGCAAAGAGGTTGATGTGGAGGTTCCTGCAGATGAAGAGGAGTCGAGTGATGAAGAGGAAACAAGTATGCATGATTCTTCCAATTAAATTGTTTGTTGATATTTTTAATTAAGATAACTTGTGACTTGTGGTAATGGATCTTATTTGTCGTAATCTCATCTTCCTTTCCAATGTCATAAATAGCTGAATCCTCTGAGGAAGAAAAGGAAGATGAAGAGAAAGAGGAAGATGAGGAAGGGGAGAAAAAACCCAAGACAAAGAAAGTGAAGGAAACAACTTATGAGTGGGAGCTTTTGAATGATGTGAAAGCTATATGGTTACGGAATCCAAAGGAGGTGACAGATGAAGAGTATACAAAATTCTACCATTCTTTAACAAAGGTAAGTTTTCATGTCTTATGCTGTAGAAAACTCGGAATGGTAGATAAATTTAGTAACTTTTTGGAACAAAGTTTTCTTTCAATCTGACGTATATGGCTTTGGTTCAACAGGACTTCAGTGATGAGAAACCCCTAGCATGGAGTCACTTTAATGCTGAAGGTGATGTCGAGTTTAAGGCTGTACTATTTGTACCTCCAAAGGCTCCTCATGATTTATATGAAAGCTACTATAACGCAAACAAATCAAATTTGAAGTTGTATGTTAGAAGGGTGTTCATCTCAGATGAATTTGATGAGCTTTTACCAAAGTACCTAAACTTCTTGAAGGTAATTTAGGCTTTTGAGAATTCTTGAAAAGTTTTATCTTGTAAACTTGACATTTTCTTCGGCATTTGGTTTGTTTGGTGTCTAATGGTTGACCTGTTTACCAGGGTCTTGTTGATTCTGACACCTTACCACTAAATGTTTCTCGAGAAATGCTTCAACAACATAGCAGCTTGAAAACAATCAAGAAGAAACTGATTCGAAAGGCCCTTGATATGATCCGCAAGATCGCCGAGGAGGATCCTGAGGACGCCAATGCCAAGAAAGGTATGGTAGCCATCAGATCCTCAACTTAGAGTTACCTGAAGGATAAACAGAAAAATTGCTTTGCATCCACTTATCAGATTCACGCTCTGTTTATAAGCATATTGGCCTAGTTGCTGACAATGACATGCCACTCGCTGTCATGCAAGTCATTTGCCTAAAACTCAAATTTTGGATTTTTCTTACTCAATGGTCTTGTATCTTGATGATTCATCATTGTTACTGGCTTTTTCTTGTTTGATTTCAACTCTCAATCACGCTGCAGATATTGAAGAATCAAGTGAAGACGATGAGAAGAAAGGTCAATACACAACATTCTGGAATGAGTTCGGAAAATCGATAAAACTTGGCATTATTGAGGATGCGGCCAACAGAAACCGCTTGGCAAAACTTCTCAGATTCGAGAGGTATCTAACTATTTTTTGTGGAGTCCTGGATGTTACTTATTAAGTAAATCGTATAAGGCTTCAAAGATGTAGTTCAGAGGTACTTATTTCTCTTCGTTGCTATTTCTAGTACGAGGTCAGATGGCAAATTAACTTCCCTAGATCAGTACATCTCAAGAATGAAATCAGGGCAGAAGGACATCTTCTACATTACAGGAACCAGCAAGGAGCAGTTGGAGAAGTCTCCATTCCTTGAGAGGCTTACCAAGAAAAATTACGAGGTATAGTTTGTGTTTTGTGAATTGTTTTCTTTTGTCTTTAATTTTCTTTATTTGCCTTTTGTGTTGGTGGTTTGTAGTAATTGCTTCTTCTGTTTTGGACTTTGTTGCTTTAGGTTATTTTCTTCACGGATCCTGTGGATGAGTACCTGATGCAATACTTGATGGATTACGAGGACAGGAAATTCCAGAACGTGTCGAAGGAGGGCCTAAAACTTGGCAAGGACTCAAAAGACAAGGAATTGAAGGAGTCATTCAAGGACTTGACCAAATGGTGGAAGACAACTCTCGCTAGTGATAATGTGGATGATGTGAAGATAAGCAACCGTTTGGCTGATACCCCTTGCATAGTTGTGACATCCAAGTATGGCTGGAGTGCAAATATGGAAAGGATCATGCAATCACAAACTTTATCTGACGCCAGCAAGCAGGCATATATGAAAGGCAAGAGGGTGCTTGAGATCAATCCTAGGCATCCAATTATCAAGGAGCTTCGGGAGAGAGTAGTAAAGGATCCTGAGGTACTTTGTTATTACTTGGTTACTCCTATATGCTGAAATTACTCCATGCTTCTTGTATATTTGGATGCATCACAAGACTTATATATTAGTCTCACATAGACTCATGGGGAATTAAGGGCTTTCGAACTTAGAGTCTTTTGCCTAGGGACAGAGGCCTCCTTCAGGAAAAGGACTTGCATTTTCGGCCCACTGACACACTAATTGTAGATCATAAAAGCTTTTCAGCACCTTTGGCTCGGGTGGATGTGTATGCCTTGTGGGGCAAAAGACTCATGATTGTTTGGGTGCCTGCCTTGTTTCCCATTTGCTAATATGGGAATCCCATAAAATCAAATGGGTTGATTTTAGCAAATGGTTTCCTTATTTGCTAAAATCAATACACATGATTTTATGGAATTCCCATTTTAGCAAATGAGGAAAATAGCCTAATTCCGGGGCCCTGGAGCCTGGAGGTAACGACCGGGCATAACCCCAGTGGTCCCAAGAGTTTGCTCGCAAGGGGAGTCGAACCTGAGACCTTAGGTGGAGCGAACCCGTAAGTCCCAAGGCAAGACCACTTTGCCAACTCGTTGGGGTTAACTTTTATGTGTTCACACCAGCCGTGTCGAGCATGTGGTGCTTCAAGCCGTTCTCTATTCTGCTTGGACTGCCTTTAGGTCATTGCAGGGATTCTTAAAGTCAGTTATAGCTGCTGCTACTTTTTTTAAAAATATTCCCCATGAATGACTAATGATCATATTTTTTTTTCTTTTTTCAGGACGTGACCGTGAAGCAAACAGCGCAACTCATCTACCAAACAGCACTGATGGAAAGTGGCTTCGTCCTAAATGACCCCAAGGACTTCGCCTCTCGTATCTATGAATCTGTTAAGAGTAGCCTAGACATAAGCCCCGATGCGGCAGTTGAGGAGGAAGATTATTCGGAAGAAGTCGTCGAGGTCGAGTCAGAGAAAAAGGAAGCAACATCTAGTTCCAAGGCTGAAGCTGATGAAGACATAGAAGAACATTCTGATTTCAAGGATGAGCTGTAGTAGATTGTTTGAAATAACGGTTAACTTTTTCTTGCGCATCAGGGAATATTTTTCTCGTTTCTAGTCTTTTGGAGAGACAGCAGAAGAAGATTCGTCCGAGAGTGTTGAATCATAGAAAACTGTAACATAACCACTAGAAATTTTGCCTCTTTGCGTTTTGTTTATTAGAATTTCAGTGGACTCTGCTTGTTTTGTCTACGCAAAGCAATGTCTGTTTCGCATCTTTTGCAACTGTTATATCTTTGTTTTCTCATATTTCGGGATCGTGAATAAGCAACTCCATTGCGTTCGATACAAATCTGGACGTTGAATTTAGTCTTGAGCTTGATCGTAAGCGAGATCGATGAAGCTGGTTTTCTGTACCTTAGATCGTTTGTGTCATCATTTGAGCTCTCCCGATGCGAGTCCCGGGAGGAAAAACTGGGAAATGTGGGACTTGAGAGTGTCACGGTTTTGAGGGGCTGAACAGGTCCATATCTGGCACAAAGCACGATCTGGGTCCAGATGACCGTCGGGGCCGCAAATGTGCCCAAAAATAATGTCTTAGACCGTGAAACCAACCACCACTGGATCATGTCTACATTAGAATGGGACATAAATTGTCACCCCCTCTTTCCGCAGCAATTTAGAGAGGGTGGAATGTTAGAACTCCTCCCCCAAGATAGTCTACATATAAAATGACTTTATAGGTTATTATCATTCAATAAAGTCTGTCATAGGTTAAGTGGGAGAATATTAGAATAAGAAACATATTACTTTCTATTTATTAATTGACGTTATTAGTGATAAATAAATTGTCCGATTATTAAGTGTCTGATAGGATATATCTTATGTGAAAGGGTATATCCTACATGAAACGATATACTTACCTAGAGAATCATATTCATTAGGAAAAGACACATGATCAAGAGATACACCCATTGAGAAAGACACAATTTAGAGACAACTCTACCTTGATGTATGTTGTCTATAAATACCAAATACAGGGGATCCTTGACCTAACCCGAATAAGAACAAGCGTGTCTTTCCATCAAACTCAGTTAAAGACAAGACTTCAATTTTTCACGAGGATTTTTGATAGTCGGAATTAAATTTTGCAATTTTGCCCCTGCAAAAAATTACCCAAACTTAATATTCATAGAATTCTCAAGTTTTTTTGTTCTTTTTGAGAGTTGATAATTTTACAAATGAGATTATTATTGTACATGATTTTCAAAATATAATAAGTCATTAGGATGAGTTACAGAGCAAAAATACATGTATCATTGTATATTTACATTAGAGTTCACCTCTTAATTTAGTAGTATTTCTTTGCTGGAGCAAATAAAAAAAAAACTTGTATATATATGTAATTTTTGACCTTGCTAACTTAAAATCTTGGCTTCACCCCTGCTCACAAGTATTATCAATTTAATAAAAAACCAAATTCAAAACTGCGGTTAAAAAATAAGTAAAAAAACCACACTAATTGGCATGGTACGATTTGAGTAACCAACGGTTCGGCCGTTCGGGTAAAATTGCCAATCCCTAGCAAAAAAACCTATCCCACACAGTGTCCCTGTCCTTTAATACCATACATTCACATGAAACCAATACCCCATGAGCATAAATTATTTCTCCTCGTGTGACATGTAGGGGGCACCTAAGAAAAAAGTCAAAAGGCCTATATGAAATTCCAGTAAACAAAACGCAAAGGTGCAAAATTTCTAGTGGTTATGTTACAGTTTTCAATGATTCAATACTCTCGGACGAATCTTCTCCTGCTGTTTCTCCAAAAGACTAGAAACCAGAAAAATATCCCCTGATGCAAGAAAAAAGTCAACCCGCTATTTCAAACAATCTGCTACAGCTCATCCTAGAAATCCTAAGGTTCTTCAATGTCTTCATCAGCCTTGGAACTAGATGTCGCTTCCTTTTTCTCTAACTCGACCTCGACGACTTCTTCCGAATAATCTTCCTCCTCAACTGCCGCATCAGGAGTTACGCAAGAGGTGAAGTCCTTGGGGTCATTTAGGACGAAGCCACTTTCCATAAGTGCAGTTTGGTAGATGAGTTGCGCCATTTGCTTCACACTCACGTCCTGAAAAAGGAAAAAATATGACCATTAGTCATTCATGGAAAATTTTCTAAAAAAAGCAGCAGCAGCTATAACTGCTTTTAAGAATCCCTGCAATGACCTAAAGGCAGTCTAAGCAGAATAGAGAACAGGTTGAAGCACCACATGCTCGACACGACTAGTGTGAAGACATAAAAGTTCAATAGATCAAATTATGAGGCCCCGAACCCAAACAATCATGAGTCTTTTGCTCCATAAAAATGTATTCCCTCCCACAAGGCATAGACATCCACCCGAGCCGAAGGTGCTGAAAAGCTCTATGATCTACAATTTGTGTAAGAGGGCTGAAAATTCCATTTTTGCAACCCTATAGCGAAATACACATAATATGCAAGTCATTTTCCCGAGGGAGGCCTCTGTCCCTGGGCAAAAGACTCGAAGTTCAAAAGCGCTTAATTCCCCATGAGTCTATGTGAGTGAGACTTTAATCTAGTTTTATGATACATCCAAATATACAAGAAGCATTGAAAAAGATACAATGACTAAAAAAAGCAAGGAGCCAGCATCATATTCAGAGAATAATCCTATGCCTAGTCCGAGACCCAAACCTTGATTGGCTCCTTGCCAATCAAACCTTTTTTGCCGTGCAAAAAAAGAAAAAAGAAAAAAGGAGGAACCAAGTAATAATTAAAGTACCTCAGCATCTTTTACTACTTTCTCCCAAAGCTCTTGCCTTTCATATATGCCTGCTTGCTGGCATCAGATAAGTATCTTAAGTTGATGAAATCCAGTTCACATCTCCCACCGTGTATGCAAGTATCCTATGACGCGGCGAGTGGTTAAATGGACAGTTGTAATAATGTTCCTCCAAATGTATGGAACTCTTCCCAGAATTTGTATGTTGCTGTGTGCGAGCCTACACAATGTTTGGTGCGGACCTAGCCTTTTTTCAACTTTCCAGATCAAATTTTGACGATCCGAACTGCTCAATGTTTTTAAAATGCATTTTCCAAGGTCCACGCGGGAAATCTTCAAAAAAAAATACCCGGAAGAGCATCCAAACAGTTTTCGATATGTACAGTTTTATCGAAAACTATTTGGATCAAGTCCTTCTGTGTATTTTTTTTTTGACGAATCTTCACATAGGCCCTTAAAAACGCATTTTAAAAACATTGAGCTGTTCGGATCATCAAAATTTGATCTGGAAAGGTGAGGTCCGCACCAAATTTATATATATATATATATAGAGGCCCGATCTAGTCCGGGAGTCCCGGATCCGGGACTCCAACTTCCCGATATTTTTTTGACGATCCGAACCGTCCAATGTGTTCAAAAGGTGTTTTCCAAGGCCCACGCGGGAAATCTTCAAAAAAAAACACCGGAAAGGGCTTGATCCAAGCGGTTTTCGCAAAACTGTAAATATGCAATTTTTGCGAAAAACTGCTTGGATCAAGCCCTTCCCGGTATTTTTTTTCGAAGATTTCCCGCGTGGGCCTTGGAAAACACCTTTTGAACACATTGGACGGCTCGGATCGTCAAAAAAATATCGGGAAAAGCATCAAAACGCTTCAATCCGGGATCCTTGATAGGATAATTCGTGTATTTTATATATATATATATATATATATATATATATATATATATATAGAGAGAGAGAGAGAGAGAGAGAGAGAGAGAGAGAGAGAGAGGAGTTATCTAGTCCGGGAATCCCGGATCCGGGACTCCACCTTCCCGATATTTTTTTGACAATCCGAACTGTCTAATGTGTTCAAAAGGTGTTTTCAAAGGTCCACGCGGGAAATCTTCAAAAAAAAAAAAATATCGGGAAGGGCTTAATCCAAACAGATTTTCGCAAAATTGTAAATATACAGTTTTTGCGAAAAACTGCTTGGATCAAGCCCTTCCCGGCATATTTTTTTGAAGATTTCCCGCGAGGACCCTTGAAAACACCTTTTGAAGACATTGCACGGTTCAGATTTTCCAAAAACAATTTTTAAAAGCATCAAAACACCGAAAAACCTCCAATCCGGGATTCTTGATAGGATCCGTGGCGTATATATATATATACCCCATGCTTCTTATCCGGACCCCCGGATTGAAGCTCTTGGGGTATTTTTTTTGTGTTGCCAATTGTTTTGGAAAAATCCGATCTGTCCAATGTGTTCAGAAGATGTTTTCCAAGGTCCACGCAGGAAATTTAAAAAAAAAAAAATACCGGGAAGGGCTTGATCCAAGCAGTTTTTCGCAAAAACTGTATATCGGATCGTCAAAAAAATGCTCGGATCAAGGAGGTCCGGAAATTGTAAAAATCCCGGAAGTGATAGCCCGGCCCACAGCTGGAGAGCATTGTTCCAGATTTGGGTAAATACCCAATACCATAAATGCCCAAGATCCAGTCGTGAAAGACGAACCAATCTGACGAATCTGTCGCCTATGGGGATTTCATTCACCGATTCAAGTACCCATGACACAATTTGGATACACCGACATACCAACGCAGGTCACGTAAAAAAGTACTTGATTTAAACATATGAACTAAGTGCTTACCACATCAAAATCCATATCCAGAGTGTAGCAGTCCATGATAAACAGGAACCAATCAAATTTCAGGTTCAATATACTTGTAGAACAATTAACAATCTTAGTTGTATACTTGAGAAAACCCTACTCAAACAAGGGAAAATAGATCCTTGTTACCAAGAGAGGGAAGGAGACAGATGGCACTTAAAAACCTTCTAAGAGTAGATAACGGTCTCTTTTCCAACATAAAACAAAAAAAAAGACAGCTCACATGTTAAATGTCAAAAAAATTGAAGGCTTAATTTTGTAAGGTCTTAGGTGCTCTTCAAACACCAAACTCTTCAGATACTCTGTTAAAATTTGACATAGGGCTATGTGATAGTATTTGACAAGTCCATTTGGGGAACACTTGTAATTTGAAGTTCGAGCACAATCTATACCAGAAGAGAAATATACTACAGTTTGCCTACTGAATGACGGGATCCCTTCCAAACCAGAATGACGTCATAGAGTCTCACTGCTGTCAGCTGCAGCTTCACCTTTGTAAAGTTCCCTTCTCAGTTCATGCCAGTCATAAAAAGTAAAAGCCCAAGGTACTCCAAAAAAGCCAAGCCTGAGTGAATTCATAAATTATATGGAGTACAAGTCTAGAGTTGCCCACCTAAGTAGAAGTACTCGGTTTGTTGCGAAAACATTGAATTCCTGAAGGCTTTAGTTATGAAATCTATCCCTTCATATCTTGTAAATTTAAAAATGGAGACTAGGGATTGAATCATCGACCCAACATGAGAATCAAAGCCCCATCTGCTGGGCCAACTTTGGCTCCAGAAATTGCAACTCAGTTTATCAAGAGAGAGTGAACAACAGAAGTGAAAGCTTATGTGGTTAATTCCACCTAAACGATAATTCACTACTTCTAGATGAAAGAGGAGAGAAAAATTAAGATGCAAGATCATGAATATTTTAACCAAACATAAGTGACCAAATTGATCAATACTAGCAAGTTTGGATTATGTTCAGATGTATCTAGAAATAACAGGTAAAGAAAGTACCTTCCCCAGTATACTCAATGAAAAAATTGTCTTGATCGATGTAGTCAGCTGCCTCTACTCCCCAACCGCAAAATTCAGTCTGGGAAGAAATTCAGACAGGCCTTATTAGATAGTACTTGGGAAAGAGTATAATTTGCACTATTCAGAAACTATACCAAAAAAATTTAATGAGATTACAGAGAACAATCTCTTAACTTGACAATTTTGAACTTCTTCTCTTTTCGAAATGGTCTGTTTGTACACATTTCCGAGCAACGACAAGCCTTTGAGCAGCTTATACGTTGAACCCTAGTTGGTCAAGAAATATGTCATAAAACTCTCCTAACCAAAAGACTAGACGTTAATGGATGATTATGTCAATACAGCAGTTCGTATAACTTGAATTGACCGTAAAGGTTAAAAGCCACACAAATAACAGGAGAAAGGTTAAAGAACTTAACATGAACTGTGGGAGTAGTAGCGGTGCCAATTACTGTCTCAAAGACGAACTAACTGTGGGATTGCTTCCAGAGATTTACTCAAAAGAAGCTGATGCGGAAGAAGTTTGTAAGAACAGAAAATAGCAAAACGAATTCGAAATCTGATGATTCAAAGGAAATATCTGCAGATCAAAATCCTTCTCTAACCCTGTTTAGCCTAAGAATAGCCAGGAATAAAGGCATCAAGCACTTTTTGGATTCATAAAATGCCAAAAGATTTGGAAAATAACAAATTGATGAGCTCGGAGTGAAAAATTCCCCCAAAATGTGCCTGGAGGGCCTTAGCAAGGCCAGCTATGGGCCCGGGCCTGGCCCCCATGTACTCTTGCTATACAATCCGCATCAGAAACCAAATGATCGCAATAAGATGACATGACTTTTAGATACAAAAGTTTTCTGCCTCATTGATGTACTGCTATTCTTACTCTTATTATATTATCCATATAGAACCGGCATTGTGTTGCCACCAGTCCTGTCACCAGTCTGGATTCAAGAACAATCTCATAGTTGCTTCATTTTCATCTAATTAGTGGCAATCTCTTAGTTGCATCAAGATATAAATAGGGAGTTATTATCAGTGATTTTATTTGATAGTTCAATAATATGGGGTCTGGATGTAGAGTAGAAACAGCCATAGTAGACTAGGAAATCGTCAACCAAATTTAAATATAAAAAAGTAGTGGTGGTTGGTTTAATGAAAATTTTTATACTCAATAAGACCGGCAGCATTTGCTGGAATCTGTAAAGAGAAAAAACATGTTCTATTACTAGCAAGGACCAACATGAAGAGAAGAAGAAAACTAATCTAATTTCTCAAATTTTAGGAGATGACCTTATAGAAGATGTAATCTACATTATACATATTTCTGGCGCCATTGCAACAATGGTATGCATTATGGCTGTAATCTGCAGAAGGTCTCCAACATTCCTGAACATTATACATGCAATCCCTATTCTTCATAATTTGCTATCCGCTTTTCACTTATGCTCAACCTACTTCAGAGACTTCTAATAGGGGTGGTTTGTTAATGGATTCAAGATGTTCTAGTCGTCTCAACTACTTTGATGTTGAAATCATGACATAATCATCCAGTAAAGAACGATCTAAACCATCGTAATCTGTACACATTTCAACATGCCAACGATTCAACAAATTAACTAGAAATACCTCGCTCATCTGAAACACACACTCCGTCTCCGCTTTTTTCTGCAATTGAAACTCTCCGATTGATTTTCCAGTAGAGAAATCAACGACGACGGCCATGGCCACCGCCCCTTTCTAGTTCCCCTCCCCAATTCAAATTCGAAACCAATTCAACACTAAAACCTCTCTCCTCGCGCCCCCTCCACCGGAAACTCGACTCTATTCTCACCATCGCCTCCTCTATCTCTCCGTTCTACCTCCAGAGCTCCGCCGTGTGCAGCTAGCTGTAATAGAATCGTCATTCTTTGAGAGAGAGAGATAAGAGATGCGATGTACTAATTTTATACCCAAACGACGTCGTTTTTGAGTTCGTAAGAGATGTTTTGTTATACCCAAACGACGTCGTTTAGGGGTACGTGACATAGGTTGGACCTATGTCACGTATAAAAAACGACGACGTTTTATTGTTCCCAATATGGATTATGGGATAGCAACTTATTTCGCCACTCGAGATTTATTCCGAGACTATTAATTTGATCGAAACTGTTCAACATTTAGATCTTGCTAATAAGATAAACCTTGTTAATTATTATACAAAATTTAATTCTTATTGGTGCATGATCGGAGATGATTAGTGTGAATTTTTTTATATAAAAATAGATTCGGCAACATTGGATTCAACCCCTTTTACCAAAGAATAATGTCAATTGAGTAATTCCTCGATTGTGATTCATTAAAAAATTATTAATACGATCTCATTCGTTCATGTTGTAAATCTTTTCAAGATGATTAACTGTGTCAAAAATCACGTTAATCGATTATCGAATGATACATAATCGAAAACGATTTAAGTGGATTTTTTATTCTGATAATAGAATTGCATACACTGGATCAAAAATCCTTTTCCTCAACTATTCTCTTCTTCACCTTCGTCCTCTACTACTTCTTGTCTCAAGGTTCAATTCGCCTACACTACTGCCTACGACGACGTCGCCGATCCCAGAGCCGTCGTGTCGCCGCCCATTCCGCCGTGCGACGTGAAGCTCCCCTGCTTCGACTTCGTCTGGAGCGGCAATGATAGCTCCAGAATTGCATCGATTGTGAGCTCGATTTTGGCCAATAATCCTGGCCGCATTATTCCTTCTGAAAAGGTAACGTTTTTAGGTCTCAATGTTTTGATTCTGTTTTATTTAAGTACTTTGGCTGGCGACAGTGGGTATTAAGTGATTTTTAGCAATCTTTGTTTAGTTTTTCGGCAATAATTAAGCGTCTTTGGAAGGGAGAAATTGAACTCCCCTCAATTTGGTACCCAAACAACATTTTTCTATTTGAAATTTCCTTGAATGGTATATTCAGCTGCAGAATTCCTTCAAAGATTGTCAACTCGAAGATATGGCCACACCAGGGAAAAAAGAAGAAGAAAGAACTAGACCTCCGGAGATTTCTATAATATTGCAAGTCTACCAAAGGAAATGAAGTTTGGCCATAGTTTCTGGAAAATCATAACAAAATACTAGGATAATGATTCTATGGGATAATCTAACATACTACAACGAGAACTCCAATTCTGCAAATGCCAGGAGAATTGAAATTGAGCTATTCATTGGGAAATCTAAGCTAAACCACAATTACAGATTTTAAGAGAATGGCACCAAAGATCCAGCTGTTCTAAGAAAGTTTAGGAAACTCTTTCACAACCATCATTCGAAACGGTAACGTTTTTAGGTCTCAATGTTTTGATTTTTTTTTTAAGTACTTGGCGACAGTGATTCAGCAATCTTTGTTTAGTTTTTTCGGCAATTTTTTGTCAATAATCAAGCGTCTTTGTCAATGGAACCACGCATCACAACACACTCTGATCGTAAGTGTCTCTTCTCTTCTGTTTTATGTGATTTTTGTTTTGGGTTCTCAGTCATAGTTTCCTTTCCTTGCCGGGATGATGATGATTCATGGTGGACGTTGATGAATCAGATTTTCGTTTAGGCGGATAAAAATCTATTCTAATTAAAGAGACAGATTCTAGTGCTAGTTAGCTTATCTCTACTTTATTATTATATTTTAATGCTGGAATTTGTTGCCTAGACATCACTTTCTTTGTAGAAATTTGGGCTTTAGTCAATAGTAAACTTTGATAAGCTTGGCTTGTCTTATATAACACCAAATGGTTTTGAATCTTTTGATGTAACGGCAATTTTGGTTGACTCGTAGTGTTACTGCAAATGTAGCGGCAGAATCGCTTTGCAATTTGCATAGAGGAAACTAGGGCTGTTGGAACAAACACACACGGCTGCAAATGTTGCCTTTTTCCTTTTTTCAATGTGGCAGTAATGTTTTGAAGGAAAAACTAAAAGTAAGTTTTTGGAGTGAACTCAGTGAAGCTAACAAAAGTTAGGAGGAGAGTTATCTTCCTATCGAGATACACTTAACTAAAGCTTTGTAAATGAGCTCGTTTGGTTGTTACCCAGTCATTTGTGTCCCTCATATGTTGTGAGATCCTAAGCTCCTTACATTATCAGTGGTATCATCCTTGATTTGTTGGCCTAAAGGTGGCAGCATGGAAGTAATTGTTCTGTAAAATCTGGTTACATCGATATTCTAGACAGGTATTGATGATTTTGAAAGCTCCCATCTACGACGTTGGACGTGAGAATCGATACAAGAAAATGTTTAGAGATTAAACATAGTAATATCCCAAATTTTGATTAAATGTGGTAAAAGGTACTTGGGGTTGATGAAAGTTGTGATGACATCCCGTTTAAGTTATAGCAAGGAGTTGGTTTTCCGCCTTTGTACTGTCTGAACTAGTGCAAGTCTAGGAGTCCGTGACCGTTTTCTTGTCCGATATTAAAACTCGTTAGACGCACCCCTTTTACATGTCACGTTGTAACATGTTTTTTTCTAGTTTTCTTAATATGTTTAAATGCAGACACTTTGCCTGGACATGGGTGTCAATTGATTATCATCTAGGTCTTCTTAGAGCGAGTTAGTAGAAATTAAAACGATGACTGAAGCCTGAAGTACAACTATTGGATTTATAAATGATCTATACCTCAAAAGTGCTTTCAAGTACCATCGTTCATTCGGTAGTTTATCTCTTTTTGGTAAGTTTGGCAGCTTGTTGAATTTGTTATTTGGAGTGTGCCATAAGCTGTCCCACATCCGTTCACCACAAGGGTGGCATCCATATCCCATAAGCTCCAATCATTAAAATATGGCCGATATAGGTGGAAATCGTCCTTGTAATACCCAACTAAAGACTATGCGTTTGAACAAATGAGGAACTTTAGTCATGTATAGCCGAAAGGGAGGGGTAGATTGAAATCAACTTATGAGACAATAGTTTGAAAGGGACGAAATTTTTTTGGCATCAGGGAACACGATACCCTTGACCAAGCTCAATATAAAAAACAGGTTCATGTAGCCGATCCAATAGATTGGGATGTTTGCTTTTGTATGATTATCACAATGAGAATTTCTTGCTTGCTGAACCACAAACAAGTACTCTGCTATACTATGAGCTGACATATTGTCTTATGTAGTAGCTCTTCGCATTTTGCTTTTGAATTTCCATATTGTGGGTTTGAGCTAAGTTGTCTTCCATATTGTGGGTATGCACTACTCTTCATATCCAACTACTAATAAATACTCTTCAAACATGGGATTATCTTTTATGAGCGGTTAACGGCTGGTATTCTTTCTTCAAGATTTTTTTTTTGTCATTTTTATTGTTCGGATTTTTGTCCGGCTATCATCCTGTGACTCCTATCAATCCATTAATGTGACTTCACATTATGTTGGCAGTTAAAATCATATATATGTATATTGTTACAAGCACTGGTATGTGCTGTGAACTGAGCCCAAACTATCCATGCCATACCCTGAGCAATCCCCAACACCATCCCATGAGCATTTGCCTACTTCTAGCTGCATTGACATGTGCTTTTGGGGCTTCAGAAAAATGGGTGGATGACTCATTGGTTCAAGGCAAGTGACATCAACATTGCCTCCTCTATGCAACAGAATTTAGCAGACAGGTAAAGAGTTTTATCATTTGGTGCTTTAATCTCAGTGCGGAAACATCTGGATGAACATGATTGTTAAATTCATTCTGGCACTGTCCGCGCAGGTGCACCCCATGTATGAGGGTACAAACATAGTTATGACATTTGTTAGCTTAAAAGTGTTCCCCAAATGGACTTGTCAAATACTTATTAAATCAGGATTTTGAAGTATGCTATGTGTGAACAAAGGCTTTGGGATATGAATTGCAGAGGTGTCCAGAATTTCTACATGTGTGAAATTGGAAAAGACTTTACAATAGATGCGATGTTCGAGGGGAATTCTTCTCGCTTTCTAAATCATAGTTGTGATCCCAACTGTAAGCTGGAAAAATGGTTAGTCTTGACAACTTTACTACTGCTTTTGAAGATTAATTGTTCGGGGACCCAATTTTTTTGTCGCAGATGGATATCAACTATAGCTTTACAATATCACCATTTAAAAGGCATTGACTTCTCGCTTTAGTAAGGGTGTTTTTTGTGTTCCACCATTTCTAATCTATACCGTTTCCAATTCTTCATACGACCACATCTCCCGGTGGTCTTAACTCCATTGTACAGATTTTACCATGTTAGAAGCATGGGAATGCAACCTGGTCTTCCGCAAACCTCTATTTTATGACCTTACAGTGTCGTATCCTTAGTCTAGATTGGATTGCAGTTGAAACGGGTGGTCAATCTCATTACATTTTCTGGATGTAATAGATTTAGCGTCTGCCAAAATGATTTGGTACCTGCACTCTCTTGAGAGTTTACTGTATCCATATGGCCTGTCCAATGCACGCGAGTAGCGAATCTGGGTGGGCGTGTAGTGAGCTCCCTCGGCCGTCTGATCGGCTATCAACGGTCCAGATAAATTATATTTAATTTATGTGTAGAATGCTTTTTTTTATATGTAAGATGATCTGGATCGTTGATTGCGGATCGGACGGTCCAGGGAACTCACCATTGTGTAGTGAGTCCCCTCACTACACGCCCCCCGGATTCGCTATGAGTAGCTTAGTTCATGCGGTAGAATAATTTGATTTTATTGATAAGCTTTGATGTTAATACTTGTTCTTGTTTCTTAAGGCAAGTTGAGGGCGAAACACATGTTGATTATTTGGGTTTGGGGCCCCATAATTTGATCTATTGAACTTTTATGTCTTCCACACTAGTCTTATCAAGCATGTGGGTGCTTCAACCTGTTCTCTATTCTGCCTTACTGCCTTTAGGTCATTACAGGGATTCTTAAAAGCAGTTACAGATACTGCTACTTTTTTTAGAAAAACTCCCCATGAATGCCTAATGGTCATATTTTTTCCTTTTGTTAGGACGCGAGTGTGAAGCAAACGGCGCAACTCATCTACCAAACAGCACTAAATGACCCCAAGGACTTCGCCTCTCCTATCTATGAATCTGTTAAGAGTAGCCTAGACATAAGCCCTGATGCGGCAGTTGAGGAGGAAGATTAGTCAGAAGAAGTCGTCGAGGTTGAGACAGAGAAAAAGGAAGCAGCATCCCGTTCCAAGGCTGAAGCTGATGAAGACATAGAAGAACATTCTGACTTCAAGGATGAGCTGTTGTAGATTGTTTGAAATAACGGGTAACTTTTTTCTTGCATCAGGGAATATTTTTCTGGTTTCTAGTCTTTTGGAGAGACAGCAGAAGAAGATTCATCCGAGAGTGTTGAATCGTAGGAAACTGTAACATAACCACTAGAAATTTTTGCCTCATTGTGTTTTTTTTAAAAAAAAAAAATTAGAATTTCAGTGGACTCTGCATGTTTTGTCCATGCAATGCAATGTCTGTATCTCTCGCATCTTTTGCAACTATTATATCTGAGTTATCTCTTATTTCGGGATAGTCGATAAGTTACTCCATCGTGTTCCATATGAATCTGGACCTTGGATTTAATCTTAAGCTTTGATTTTAAGCGATATGATGAAGCTGGTTTTCCCGTATGTAGATTTGCTATCCTTATCTGTTTGTGCCAACATTTGAGCTCTCCCGATGCAAGTCGTGGGAGGGAAAACTGGAAAATGCAGGACTTGATCAGAGTGTAACAGTTTGGCTCCTACATCGGGAATTTGGGTGATGTGTGTGTTTTTGGGTCCATCTCCCCCTCCCCAGACCCAGTCAACAACCACCTAGTGCCTAGGTGAGTACGGAAGTGGAATTACTCTCTTGCTGTCATTCCAAAAAAACTAAAAGTCTCTAGCCCACCCTTGTAGTTGGGTCAGGCCTCAAGTATAGGCCCCTTGTGATACTGTTACGAGTAAAAATTTCAGTGCCAAGTGACACGTGGTGCCCGCTCGGCACTAGAAAACTCGCGCTGAAATATTTCTCCTGGGGACACCCTCATAGTGTCACAAGCACGAATTATTTTTACTCGTGTGACGTGTAGCCCACCTAAGACAAAAGTCAAAAAACCTATATTCCCTCTTTCTAGTTCATTTTCATGGGTAATGTTAATTTCTCTTTGTTGTTTATGGTTTTTATTATATAGGTCTATGCTCACATATATAAATCAATTGTAAGCATCACTATTCACGCCTTTAAATCTGATCATGTAATTTACAATATCCTTCGCCAAGTAGCATCTCAACAATATTCTTGAAAAGAATTATTAAAGATATCTTGTGTGCAATAATAACAAGAAAAAGGTTTGCTCCCATCTAGGTTTCGAGTTTGATTCCTCTTGTCAGTAAACTTTTGGGGCCACTTCGGTTTATGCCCGATTATTATCTCCAACGCACTGAAATCAATTGAGGTGCGTACAAGCTGACCCGGACATCCAGTTAAAAAAAATAAAGTAATAACAAGACAAAAGATAGAGGTAAACAAGATAACAAAAATTAAACCCTATAGTCTTGGCACTGAATGTAGTGTTCGCATATAATTTCCCAACCATGTTTTAGATAACCTAAATTATTTAACTTTTCCCATAAAAGAATTCCCACCCCAAATATTTAAGCTCCATATTGGTGTGTTTCCCATTTGCAATTTTCTTGTATGCCTCTATACCCCTAAATTACATCTCAAAATCAGACAGAGAGATTTTCAATGTGACTGGGTTCCTAGTCACATGGGCCCACTAGTGGGTCCAGGCCGAGTGACAAGGCCCGCAGAAGTGAAGGTGCCAGAACAATGGAGTAGCCCACAGAATGATAGTATAACACTTTCAATTTCTTTCCCAAAAAAGTAAGATGGGCCCTGGTTGGAGGAAATTATTCGGTGCCCTGCGGCAATGTTCCATGGCTTTACCACTCTACCATCATAGCAAATGGACCCCACACAAATCTGCGGCGTGAGAATTGGGGCATTGTCGGCAATGCTCTGGATCTCTCTTGTTTGGAAGCTAATGGGTGAAACAATTGGAAAGAGTTTAGTAATCATGGAGCGGAACCAATTAGAAGATCATTAGAGCCACCACAATATCGCCGTCGCCATTGTAGCGATGGCAGGGGCGATGGCTTGAGACCAGCAAGCGGACGGGGATGATGCACCATTTGCATCCAATTCTGCACCTTCATACACCATCGTGCTGTTGACTTCTGATGAGTTTGAAGCCACCGGGGCTTGTCCCTCTGATGCTTTTTTGCTGCGCCATATATGAAAATCAACTACTAGTCGAACTTTTTATCAAATAAAAAATAAAAGCATTCGTTCAAGTTTAATAAGCTTTAACATTATGTAATTATTTCAGCTTGAGTTTTGAAGCTAGGTTAATTTATCAATCTAACCTGGAACCAGCAAATAAGTAATGTGATCATCACGAGGACATGCAAGAACATAGGAAATCACCAATATTTGAATTTCAGTACAATGAAAATCAGTCACATGGTGCTCTATATACCATTCCGAAACAACAAATTTATATATAATTCATACACTTAGTTGTGGATCCCACAAGAATGTGTGGTATTAAAATATTCCGGAGCACTGAATAATTAGACGGGGCAATCTGACCTTTATGGAATGAAAGTGACTGGAGCTACATAAGCAAACAATTTCTTTTTTTTTGGTACTTATAAGCAAACAATTTCAACCCAATTGATTTAACCATTGATTAGTTGCTGCCCTATTTTTCACAGCTAAAAAAGTCGGCCGTTGAGCTACACATGCCTAACAACCTAATAGTTTCGGCTTGGTAATGTAGCAGACAAATAAGCCTACCCATTTTAACGTTCACATTAACGTCACTAATTCTAAAATTTGTGAGTTACGCACAAACTGATCCGGAAATCTGGTTATCAAAAATAAAAATAAAAAATACTAATAGTAAATTTACCTCGTATTAGGAGACGGGCAGAAGGTGATAAGATAGTCGGCATCAGCACAAGTGAAGGTGCTTGTCTTATCATCATAAGCATAACTATAAGCGCTTGGGCACGCGTTCTTGAACAGCTCTGAGTACGAAGAGGGCTTGCAGGTGTCAGGTGTATTATACTCGCCTTTGCAACAATACTGGTCTTGTCCTAACGCCTCACAAGCGCTCTTGCACGCGACGCTCTCTCCGTCGGTGGTGCTCGTCACCTTCAACTCCGACGGGCACTCGCCGTTTAAGTCAGCTATGCATCCTGTGGATGTACAGTTGACTCCGGTGCCGCCTTGAGGCACAACTAGCATTGGAAGGTTGTACCCATCCACCTGTTAGAGAATTTCGAACAAGTTAATAGGAGCAGCTATAATCAGAATTGGCCAAATAGAGTGTTAAGGTTTCAAAATTGGGACCAGTAAATCTTTACTGATTCAAAATGGAAGTTAACGTGTGATAGGATTTGGAAGGTTGTACCCATCCACCTTTGAATTCGGAGAGATTTTCTTGGTGCAAATTCAATGTATGGCTACAGCAATGAATGAAACTTTGCAGTCCCGAAATTTTGTGCCCCTATTTGACATTTGGTTTGGTAATTTTAAAAAGTGTCTTGCTAACCTTAGAGATTTTGGATAACCCACATAATTTCCAGGGGAGGGCTCCGAACAGAGGATCTGGGGGGCCTGTAGTGAGTGAGCTCACTACATGCGTGTAGTGAGCTCTCTTGGCCGTTTAATCGGCGATCAACGATCCGGATAAATTGGAGTTGAAGTAAAAGGTAAGAAAAAAAAAACCTTCGCCTAGTATATATGAACATAGCCGGCTCAAGAGTAAACTCCACAAGCTTCCGGGTTCGAGCAACCTCCAATCCAATTTTATTGGAATATAACCAATATGGTGATATTTAACTTCCAAATAGTATGGGTCGTTTATCGAATATTGTTGACTATAGTCTATAGCGGTTACAATTTCTTTGGCAGAAATGAGTTTTTCTAAGGTGCAATTGATAAAAATCTACTTTCAGACTACCATGTCACAAGAAAGATTAAGTTGATTGGCCATGATCTCAATTAAAAATGAGTTTTTAGATAAGTTAAAGTACAATGACTTAATTGAAGAGTTTGTTTCAAAAAAAAAAAAGGAAGGAAAACTTGTTTTGTTTGAATCGGATAGTGATATTCACAAACTATAACCAATGTTACGTTTTAATTCTGATTTTTTAAAAATAATTCTATCTAAAAACACAATATAGCCTTGATTTTTTATTTTGACTTTTATGTCTTTTAAATTTTGTATGATTTTTTTTTTTTTTTTTTGAAGAAATAGATAGAAAATTCATTGAATCAAACTCACAGTACACAAAATAAACCAAAAATGACCTAAAAACTACAACAAACAGAACGAAAAACAAATCGCCGGAGCCACCGCCGGAGTTGTCACGCCACTGTCGCCGATGTCGGGAGTCTGGATCTGGAAACCCCAGATCCCCCCCCCCCCCCCCCCCCCCAAAAAAAAAAATCGGTTCCGGCCGCCCATGCATGGGGAGTCACTGGAAACCAAATGGGGGAAGTAGGAGAGGAGAGGAGTGGAGGAGGAAGATGATGGAAGGGGTAGTGGGGGAGGGGGAGTGGAGCGGCTGCCGGGGAGAAACCTTCCGCCGCCTCCCTCGCTCTTCTCTCTCTCTCTCTCTCTCTCTCTCTCTCTCTAACTCATCCTCTCGCCCTGCACTCGAATAAAGTATATGACTTAGAGCCCGTTTGGATGCAGTATAAAGCCCCTAACTAAGTAATCCGGCTTCCCCTCATCCCTCTTCTAAGCCATATCCTTCGTTTGGCTGCACCAAAACCCTCCCGGATTAATTAATCCACCATCCCCCTCATCCTCCTTCCCCCTGACTAAATAAAAGCAGGGGGAGGGGTGCTTATGTTTAGTCTGGGTAGATTTGGGGTGCCAGATTACGCCCTTACCCCCACCACACCAGAGACAACCGAATGAAATGGGGAGAAAACGAAATTTACCTGGTTTGGGGAAGATGCCAGAAATTAGGGCAGAAACCTTGGAGATTTGGTGTTCTCTTGAAGAAATTATGAAGGATTTGCAGTTTTTGGAGAAAATTAGGGTGATCCGTCGGTACAGAGAGAACCAAGGGGTGGATATGGCTGATAGGGAGGAGGAAGAAGATGGAGTATTTTTTTCCTTTTACGTCAAAAGTAGATATAGGTCAAAACAGATTTGGACCCTTAATCTAAACACATGGATTTGGGCCCTGGTTTGGTTTGGAACGTAATATCCTTTTTGGATTAAAAAAAAATATATATCTTTATAAAATTTAATGATTTTACTTCATATAAAAATTACTAAAAAATATTATAGCTTTAATTCATTGTTTTCAGGTAAAACATAATATCTTTTTAAAATTTAATGATTTTACTTCAATATAATTGATTAATTCATTATTTAAAATGCAAGGGCAAATATGTCATTTAATATTTTTTTACACAATCTACCCTCCTTATCCTCCCTTTTTAATCATTCATCCAAACCATGGACTATTTAATCCTCCCTTCTTAACTATCACATCAATGTGGGTCCACCCTTCTTATTTAATCACTCCGACTATTTTATCCCCCCTTACTATTTAATCCCTCTAAAACTAATACGTCATCCAAACGAGACGTTAATTGTTAGAGGGCAAAAGAATTTGGGGTTGGGGTAGGGCGAGTCAAATATTGGGGCCGGCCCTGTATATAAACAGAAAGACAAGTGAGGTCAGATTTTAATATACATCCCACGATTAACAATATACTTTTACGCATAATACACTTAGGATTTGCTTCCTTCTAAGATTACAAATTCAAGTCTCTCAAGTCTACAGTTTCAAGTGGGCCCCCACTAGTGAATAGTGAGGTTAGTACCATTAGTCTAAGTTAATCGGGACACCTGGTTATTAAGAAAAAATGTCAATGTCAATTATAGGAAGTGCACCTTAATTTGGGGTAAGTCATGAACGACCTCGTAGGTAACGATTAATTTCATTTTCCCCATACAACCTTATCCATAGATCATACTACTAGAAAAAGTGGAATAGGATTCTTAACTTCGAAAGGGACGCAAGCTACCCAGCAGCTATTTTCTCCGATTCCCATCTGATCTAAAACTGCTTCTTCTCTACTGGTACCTCTCAATTCATCTCCATTTTTCGTTCAATTCGTAACTGTTTAATCCAGTTTTTCATCCTCCGTAGTCGGATTTCCTGTGTTTTCAATTGGTTACCTAATAACAGTTTGGCCTTCTCGATCTAGCTTTACGATCGCAATCTGATGTCTTTGTTAGCTTATTTTTCGCTTTTCGATTCTGTTTACTTTACCAGTAGCAAAATCCAGAATCTGATTCTGATTGTCGTGATTTGATATGCTGATTTTGGTTTATATTTTTAGTGTCTTGTTTTTTGGATACAAGCTTCTTTGTTTCTTTTTTTTTTGGGTGTAAATGGAAGTTTTGGCATTTTCTGAATTTGTTTTGATCGGTGTGTGAGGATCAAGTTCCCAATTTCCTAAAACTCGCGTTTTAGGGGTTATTTTTCTCACGTACATTAACTTTTTTTTTAAAGAGTTTTAGCACCTTCGGATTAAGTTCCCATTTCCCAAAACTCGTGTTTTACGGGTCATTCTCCTCGCATACTTTTTAGGAGTTTTAGCACTTTTGGATTAAGTTCCCATTTCTTAAAACTCATGTTTTACGGGTCATTCTCCTCGCATATATCAACAAGTATTTTAGGAGTTTTAGGATTTTTAATTAAACACCTGGAACTCACCCTAACTTGGTCATACGACTCATACTTTTAGTTGAAGTGCATTAGAGAACGAATGCGGGCAGGGATAATAGAGAATGGAAAATCATAATGCCACACAAATGTCTGTTTGGAGTCGTTATATGCACGTAAATCCATGTTCATGTTCACGCTCATCAAATAGTACCGAAAATATTTGTGTTCAAATTTTATAGTATCGAAAATTTGTGTTTGTGGCATCGTTGGTAGGTAGAAAATTTCACTTAGATTGGTTTGAAAACTCACCAAGCTGACGTCGAAGAAGTCCAACCCACTATCTCCATCGAGCGTGAACTCCGCCAGGGTGGCCGGCGGGGCAGCGTTCGCCCCGTCACATTCTATCTTCCCTGAGCCACAATCGCCGGTAACGCAGCTGAATTTCCCATCTGAATCCTCACCACAAAGTGTACGGCCCCAAAATCGGCCTCCCCAGGACGACGGAGCGTTAACAACCTTAGACTCGCCCTGTTGGAGGGCGAAACCGGTGGTGGAGAGCGCCGCAACACCAGCGTTGGACAAAATGCCCGGCCAAACCGTATACTCGCACTTGTTTACTAATGTAAATGTCGCTGATGCAATCACTCCTACAAAAGTATTTTCTGGTAAGTTGAATTCATTGAACCAAAACAAAGAAAAAACAACAAACAACTAGCCCTGCAAGTATTATCAGTTCAAATGAATATACATAAAATATTAGTACAAGATTACAGAAATATTACAAAAGCAGAGAGCAAAAAAATGAGATTACAAACTTGGACAAAATTGTGTTAAAAAAAAAAAAAACTTGAACAAAATGACAAGATTTTGAGAAGGGAAAATGGAAAGAACAAGATTTTTTTTAATTTTAATTTTAATTTTTGTGATATGGGTTTTTCTGGGTCTTACCTGATATGAAGAGATTGGGGATTGTAAGAGTTAGGAGTGAAAATAATAAGCTAAATTGAGCCATTGAAACTATTAGATATGTATACTTGTATGTTGAGAAGAAGAGTAATTCCTTACTCTTCCTCTCTGGTGATGAATTTTATTGTGGGGGGTGAGATTTTGAGGATGCAGGGGGGGTTGGGGAAATGCTCTGTTTTTATAAAGCAGAGGAGGTGGGAAAGGCGGTTGAGAAGAGTAACGTTGAAAGGAACTTTGTGGGCCCATTTGTTTTGTGATCTTTAAGTACTTTTTTCTGATTTTTTTGGGGATCAGATTTGGGCTTTTAAAAAGAAGCTCTGTTGGGTCCATTTGTTTTGTGATATTTTAGTAATCCCACCGTTCTATTTTGATAGTTTTCTGCGGAAAGATGTGTAATTTTTGAAGGAAAAAAAAAATGCTTCCGTACATAATTTTTCAAATTTCTGCACCAAGGTATATTGAAGGTTATTTTTTAATTTGAAAATTACACGTCTTTTCGTAAAAAAACTACCTATCAAAACGGGACGGAGTGAGTAGTTTTTTTTTATATTTCAAAGCCGTCGTCTTTTCCATTCATATTGTGAGAGTAACAAAATATTTTTCGTCATAAATCAAGCCGTCGGCCAAGGAGTTGGTTCTATTTTCCACCTCTTATGGTGTAGTAATTCATACAACCATCGATTCTATTTCCTCCACAACGCTTTCAACTGTCTTTCGGGTTTTTAATTTCTTCAGCTGCAGAATCATTGCCTCTTGATCAACTGTTGCACGGACTGTTTGAACCTCCTTTCTGGAAAGCTTTGAGAATGGATTCAACGATGGGGAGGATTTCATCATCGATGATGTTCACCGTTTCGCAACCAAGGCGTTCGTTGTTTGGTTTCAAAGGGAGACAACAACAACAACCCATGAACACAATCCATGCCCTTTCCAACAACGGCCACGTTTCCCGTTCCTTCCCTCATGCAGCTTCGCGCAATGCAGTTGAAGATGCTCTCAGGCAAAGAAGCAGTCTTGAATCGCGGTTTTGTTATGATAAGGCTGTACCGGAGGAGATAATCGAGACGCCGGTAGGTTTATCTTTGGCAGAGAAAAGAATCGGAGATAACCCCAGCTGCCCTGATTGCCAAGCCAAAGGGGCTGTCCTTTGCCGCACTTGCTCTGGTTCTGGCTTATATGTTGACTCTATATTAGAAAGCCAGGGCATCATTGTCAAAGTCCGATGCCTAGGTTGTGGTGGAACCGGTAATATTTTGTGCTTAGAATGCGGTGGCCGCGGTCATGTTCATCTTAAATGATTTCCAAGAAGTTTCATTTCAATGCTTCGATTTTCTATAAACATCGGTATCATTCGGTTAGGAAAATGCTCTGAAATTTTGTGTATCAACTACATACCGTGTTAATTTTGTGAGCAATAGTGGATCCAGGAATTTAGAACAGGAGTGGGGAGAGACATTTTTTACTCCATTACTACTTAAAAACTATTTTTTCACAATCAAGCACATTGTTATTTGGACTCGAACCCAGAGGCGGACCTACATAGAGGCAAGGGGGATCACCTGACCCTGCTGGATTAAAATTTCCCACAGATATGTACATATATTTTTGAATATTTTGGTAATTTTGCCCTAAGACTTATACTCTATTATTTAGATCTTGCCCCAAGTAACATGAAATATTTATAACTTGTCCAAATAATTCACCGAATCTTTTGAATCTTTAATAATATTTTCATTATTTTGTGGTCCCACCATTTTTTCACGCACTCTCCCTCACATGCGAATAAGCGGAGCACAATTACAAATTATATAAATATTTTGTTTTTGTTCTCTCTCTCTCTCTCTCTCTCGAGTAACATGACATACCACTTTTTGCTTGTATATATTGAATAGATCTATTTTGTTTTAGTATTCTAATGTACTCCTTCCATCCCATTGATAGTCCCCTACGGAAAGACGTATAATTTATACTCTATTCTAATGTACTGTCAAAATGGGACGAAGGGATCGAGTATATGTTGTAGATTTTTGACCCCACTGATGTTAAATCATGCGTCCGCCCCTGCTCGGACCAAAATCTTTTAGTATTTGGTATTCTGAGTGGTTGATGAATTGTGATATGGGTGGATGAGTACACACTTAGTTTGGCCTATTGCAGAATCATTTAAGGTACCTACTGTACTGCCTAACTTTATTTTTGTTTTTGAGTGCCTGTTTGGTTCCAAGCCTAATTTAGTCGGCAAATTTTGTAATATTACAAGAGCGTTATCCCTCGTAACAACTCTGTGACAAACAGTGTGTGTGATTGATCATACCAGCAATTTTGTCATTTTCTTTTTAATTAAAGTGACACAAAGAATTGACGACCAAGAACAATTCCCTCTGCAATGGCTAAACCACCTTTCAAACCACAATTTTGCTCTTTCTGTGCTCTCTTACTCGATGTGGGACCCAATCGGTTTGGTCGAGTGGGATGAGACATTTGTAGAGAAAATCGATAAAACTAACAAACGAACAAGGCTTGTAGAACAATCAGTGAAGAACGCAACTAGAAACGACATAGTTTTCTTTATGGGATTTTCTCAATTGTATAGTTATATATATTCATGACTCACACTAATTTTTACTATGTACTGAACAAAGAAAGAATATACAGCTTTCATCGGCTGCGTATGACATGTATTCAGTATAACTTAAAATTAGCTTGCATATCGAATTACTGCAATAACCTGTCTAGGTTTTGGGTTCTTTGCTCCCAAGTTCCTGATTTTACTAGGTTATTCGTACACTGATAGCAAAATGGCAATCTAAAGTAGAATAAGGCTTCACAAACCCACCACCAACAACCAACGGGGTTTCCTTCAAAAGATCGCAAGATCGAATTCCAGAAGACTAGATATTTCATATGTTGCGGCCACAAGAGATTTGGTTGGTCATAAACTTTCAGTTTTCAAGATTATTTAAGTCGATGTGCGGTTAATCTGATCTGGACACGCAAAATAAAATGCTCCTACCCAAACTTTGCCAAATTTGACAAGAGATGTCAGGTATGCGTCTTTTCCCCTCATGATGGGTCCCTCCCAAGACACTTGTGTTTGATTTTTGTGAAGAAAAAAATAAAAATGGCATCTAAAACCACTGGAGCTTGACTGCTAGATTTCACCATTTGAATACTATAGCATAGTTCTAAAATTTCAAACAGCATGCATATAAATGTCGTAATTTTGGGCTGTCAATTTGCATTCTCATCGATGAAGATATTTTTCTTTAAGTGATCGTATTTCACTTGAATTTGTAGAGTTTGATCTGTCATTTTCCTGTTAGTAAAATAGTATTTTTGAGAGGAAGAAAAGTCTAATTCTGTCGGAGTTATAGTTGCAACCAAACACAGAGCAGTTGAACCAATTCTGGAGGTGATTCAAAGATTTCGGACGTTGAAGCCTTTTGGCTGCCCCATGCATTGACGGAGACACGAAGTATTATCGGGTATTCCCGAAGTACCATGTGGCATTGCCAGATGGTATTCACCACAAATGAAAGACCGTCATCACACTATGTTGGTCACTCGTTGTCAGTTATCTTCTAACCACCCGACGAAAATGAATGACAATTATTCCTCCCACGTGATTGTCGCTACATAAATGGTTGGGAGTACTCCGGGAGCGAAGAATAATTACACTGCATTGACAGGTAGCAAGAGAGGATCTTTAATTAATTCCTTGGATTTAGACAGTCAAAGTGATCAAAATTTGAATGATGCACGAAATTGACTAATTCTAAAGGATTAAGAAAGAAATGAAAGCTTGATTTGTCTACCAATGTTGTGAATGTGAGGTCTTGATCCATGCAATTTGGTAGATGAGAAACTCAAATTGTTTGACGTCACTTGGATGTAGAATATGTTAGTAATGGTACTACAAACCTAAGATCGTAATTTTTTTTATTACAATGTTGTCTCCCAAAGAAAATGAGGAAGACTAAAGATGCGCGCTCGACGTGCGATATGGGGACATAGATTACGTAGGACGAACAAAGCAGACAATGTTGTATGACCCTTGGTAGCTACAAAACTAGTAGCCAAAAATGATTTCCAACCTGCAATTTCAAGCCGGCGACAAATTTGCCAAATGATAAACGAGATAAAATGAGAATTCTCATTTTAGTTGAGTTTTATAGAGGGGTGATAAAATCACATTGTGTTTCCAAGTGATAAAATTTATTTTTGATAAAATCTTCACCTAATGCTTTATGGGGAAAATGCACTTTACCTACCTATGGTTTGCCCGATTTGCAGATGACCTCCCTCACGTTTAAAAATGACCACTTCACCTCCTCCTGCTTTATTAACCAATTTGCCCTTCTTTCTGTATGCCAAATGATAAAATGAGAGAAAATCTGTTCCTTGCTTTTAGCATTTGAGGAATGCTTTTCATAAAATCTCCCATTTTATCTGATAAAAATCAGTTGGGAAACACGCCAAGTCTTAGGGGTGATTTGGCAAAAAAGTAAAAACCGGTTTTTTGGTTTTTCGTCGTTTTGTCTTTTTTCAATTTTTTGTTTTTGCATTTTTTGGTTTTGCGTCAAGTTTTCATGGTTTATGGATTCGTCTTGACGAGACAAATGCAAAGAGTATAAACTTATGGTCAAAAGTAATATTTTTTTGAATAAACCCGAAAATAAACCAGTTTATTGGTTTAATTTCGGCTTTATTAAAAAAAAATAGTTTCGACCATAATTTTATACTCGGCGAGACGAATCCATAAACCACAAAAACTTAACGCAAAATTTAAAAATACATTTTTTTTTTAATAAAGACAACGAAAAAACCAAAAAATCAGTTTTTACTTTTTTGCCAAATATAAGTTTACTGCTACTACTGTTGACACGTGGCTACATGACGCGACTAATTAATCTAATCACCACATATATTGTGAGTAACATTACACGGTTTGTTTTTTTTTTATAATCGGATGTCCGAGCCAACTTGCGCGGACCTGAACTAATTCTGGGGCCTTAGAGGTAACGATTGGACATAACCCCCAATGGCCTTAAGAGTTTGTTGGCAAAAAAAATCAAACCTGAAACCTTAGGTTGAACAAATCCCTAAGTCCCAAGGTAAAATTACTGTGTCAACCCGTTACAGTTTGTAATGTCAAACGGTTGAGGACTATTTTCGGGTTATCATAGAGATGAAATAGGGTCATTCCATCTGGTTTTTTTTTTAAAAGAATCCGAAAATTCATAGAAAAGCCTAACAGCACTTACAAGGACTCTGTCCAAAATACACCGATAAAGATCTAGTAAAAACAACCCAGCAAAACAGAACATAAAACAATAACGTACAAAGTAAGAAGCTCTATCAATCATCTAGGCATGAGCCTCTAACTATAACACATACTACAAGACGCACGCAAATAGGGTCATTCAATCTGTTTGGTGGGCAATACCTTATCTATATTCCCTAGACAGACGGCATTGCCCCATAGATACGTTCTACATGGCCTAAGAGTTAGGTAATACAACAGGGTGCAATTCGTACAACATTTAAATGCAGTACAAATAGAGATGGTGCCAATGCACACTATTTCATTAGTAAAAGGCCCACATAAAGTTAAGAGCCAACTATATAGTTCCGGACCCTGCTACTGGTACATAACATTTTGTATAGAAAATGTACAAATTGCTCTCGGGGACCCACTTTTGGGTCCCACACGAATGATCCGAACCGTTCATTATTCTTAGAACATTTTTCCGAGGGGATCCACAATTTCAACTCAATCGGACGGTTAGAAGTGCTCGAACCAAAATCACGCCGTTTCATTTTGAACAAAACGGCGTGATTTTGGTTCGAGCACTTCTAACCATCCGATTGAGCTGAAATTTTGTGGAGCCCCTCAGAAAAATGTTCTAAGAATAATGAACGGTTCGGATCACTCGTGTGAGACCCAAAAGTGGGTCCCCGAGAGCGATTTGTACATTTTCTGTACAAAATGTTCTGTACCCGTAGGATTACCGATATAGTTCCCATTCCCATAAATAAACTGGACCGGACCATGTTATTCGTCTTACAAAGATACTCATGATGAAAATATATTCTCAGCTTTATTTCAAAAAAATGCGATAAGGTATCATAGTGGGCAGTGAAAACATAGTGGTAGATTCATATTGTACTGTATTAGGTATTAGTTGAAATGCCCATAAGTTAGCTCGACATTTTGAGTTGTAAAATTGATTTTACAACATGACACATTAATTGTAACTCGTCCAACATATTAATGATATTGGTAGTAAAAGTTAAGATGGAGATTATCAAATACGATTGAGGTTATTTCCGCGCGCAACTCACTCGGAATTCAATTTTGGAATGAATGGACGGCTCGGATCGACCGTGTGGGACCCACAAGTGGGTCTCCGGCACCAGTCGGTACTAGGGGGTCGGTAATGAGGCAAATTGATAATTATTTAGATAAAAAAAAAAGTTGACGTGCACACCCTCACTTCCTAATCCCATCAGCTGATGCAAAAAGGGCAAGCTATAATTGAAAGTTTGACAGCAACCATATCCAAAATGATGCAAATTTTGGACTTCTGCCCCTTTGTTTTTTCAAGTAAGACAAATACATCGTTGTTGTGAATGTTACCATCCGTCGCCCCATTATCATTTGACTCCCTTATGCCCAACATAATAAACACCTTGGGTTGAATCTCACACAATCAATATGCAAAAATGTCAGGGGTGTTATAGCATCCGAGGAAGGATTTGTTGAAACAGTGATGAGAGCCGCGCGCTAATGTACTAACTCATTCATGTTCGGCTACATGTGCCCAAGATTGGTTACCGTCACATAAAATATTGTATAGATCATCCGCATCTCACCCATGGGCCATTTGTTTTCTTGAGGGTTTGAAAATATTTAAAATGAGTGTCGGTGTGGAGAAAATTGCTTCAAATATGCTACAGTGAACTTCAGTGTCTTTGTCATTTGGATTACGTAGAAGAATTTGTATTTTTGTCACGAAGGTCTTATAAATAAAAAGAGAAGAGGTCGGTAGAGAAGAAGAAAGCGATCATGAATGACAACTCCCTTAATTATAAAGTGAGAAAGGTGTAAAGGACTCTAAGAAAAGAGATAGAGAGGAGAGGAGTTTTTGTGCTTTGGCTAATTTTGTCTTAATTCTAAAAAAAAATTGCATTTCTTAGTTTTTACTTCGATTTTTTTTATTTTATTATTGGTTCATCACAATGAGAGAAATCTAAAATGTCAAAAATATTTAAAAAGTTCACTAAAGACCAAAATAATTCAAAAAAAAAAATTGGATAATTGGATTATTTTTGTCTCTATTCACAAATTTTAGTTTAGACAATAATTTTTTACTCAATAAATTTCTTTTGTCGAGACGAACCAATAATCGACCCAAAATTAACAAACGCAATTTTTTTTTTTTTGAATAAAGACAAAATAATTTGGTTTATTTTGCCAAAGCATATGATATCTAATGCTTTTTGACAGTTTTGTCCTTTGCTTTTTCTTAAGCTTCTATACGCACTCCAAATCTCTAAAAGCTAACAAATCCAAACTACCAAAAGCTAAGTAAGGTGTTTAATGGTAATTTTCAGTAAGCTTTTTAGGGACTTTTTGAGATGGTCTCTTTAGTTGTTTTCTCCTCCCATCCTGCACCTGAAAGAATCTCTCTTACTGAACTCATCTCATATCAGCATGATCCCTTCCAGAAACGCACAACCCTATGGTCATTACTCTACCAGTGGACCAATTAACTATCCCTCCTCCCATACCTACACTACAACCATTTTCCTCCTCAACTTCTCCTCCTTAAAAACTAGGGCTGCAAACGAACCGAGCTACTCGCGAGCAGCTCGTGACTCGGCTCGTTAAGAGTCGGCTCGACTTGCCTCTTTTAGATCGAAAATTATTAAACAAAATGGATGAAAGTGGAACCTATTTGTTTTACTAGGCTCATTGGGAAAATTATTCGGTGTATGGATCCATGCATGTTGCATCACAGCTATGCAATTATGAAAATTACAAGCAAGGAAATCAATTGACATGCAATCGGCCGACAACAAACAGAGGGTATCTAGCCTGCATTTCTACTTAAAAATACATATCACCCACACACAATTGCACACAATACCCCCTACCTGTTAATCTCAGAGCACTCCCTTCTGATCAAAATTGACTACGTCCGAAATCTAGCATCTTCTGTTTTCCTTCTTATAATGAGACGATGGACTACTTGCCAGGCAGTGAATCATCCACAGCAGTTTCACTGCTTGTTAAAATAGGTTCTGTGTACCACTGATTAGCTGCACGAGTGATGAAGCTAGCTTCTGCAAAACAATACAATGCGTTGAATGCGTACTCATATGAACTAAAGCCACAAATAACTGGGATCCATTATGGGAATGGGGAAAGTTTAAGCTTAGCAGTCACTTAGTGCTAGGATTAATTAAGTCAGGATACAACACTTGAGTCAAAGATGTGTCAAACTAACAGTTGAATGAACCAACAATGGAAGAACAAGATCCTCCACTCGACACTTCTGTAAATGTACACGATATGTGTCTGGCATTTTAGAGAAGTCCAGCACCCAGAAACGTACCCGTATCCGAATCCTTGTAATGTAGCTATTAAATATTCTGTAATCTCAAACTGTGAGGAGAAAAAAGAATTGCATTGAGCTTAATGGCTGATTATTATTTATGTTTTGGCACTATCACCTGGAAATCTTGGAGTTAGGAGTCTCACACTACAGTTGATAAGAATAATCTTACTCCCTTAGTCCATTTGTTTGTCTATTTTCGGAGTACATTACTCATTGGTGAGTGTAAACGCACTGACTCTCGATGATGGACAAACAATATGGTACGGCCAGACAATAACCTATTAACTGGACGGTAACACTAAAACATACCTAGGTCCGTAGAGGGAGAGGTATGCTGTTCCCACAAAAATGAAGTTGTCTAAGTAATCTATGAGATTTCAAACAACCTACGATTTATAGAATTCTTTTCGGTAATACAAAAGACAACCTCAGGATATGTCCTTTCTTAAAACAGTAACTAGATCAAGGATGTTGTGACTTGTGATCATTCTTGGTTATATATGGATGTAGCACCAACACTATCCAAAACTACTAAAAAGCAAGAGGCAATCGGATTAATAATACAGACGTGGGCTAGCAGCTTACCTGACAAAAACACGTCTTTGTATTCATCATCGTCATAAACAAACTGTGGGGGATCTGGAGAACCAACCCCAACTATAGTGCTTCCACTGCATCAAAGGAGTTGGGAAGAATGAGTCACGAAATTAAAGATCTCAAAAAAATAGTTGCCGTACAACTTCTCTATTGACAATAGATCGAAAACTATGCTTTTGGTACGCGAATGGGGCACATGTAGTCATCTAATGAACAGAATTTTCTACCATTGCCAATTAAAAAGGTCCACGTATATACACACACATATATGCATCTGTATGGATGTAAGTAGATATATATAGGGCCGGATCCAGGGACACAGTTTGACACAAAAACAATCGGAGCTCCACGCTAACAATCGGAGCCATTCAATTTGTTTAAAACAAAAGACTGGGATAACAATTTTAAAGAGGGCTTCCCAAAATATCTTTTACCTTCCAGACATAAAAACTGCATCATATTGTCCACGGCTTGCAGCTTTCACACGTTGTTTTAATCTTTTCAGAGATGGAAGCACTTCAAATGCAGGAGGTTCTGCAAAACAACGTGAAAACATATCAGATGACAGTACTCTAAACTTTGGAATAACAAGGCATTATAAATTTTCCTAGACATGTTCTAGCAATAAGAGAACTAATCCTGCCTAATTATAGGATAAGTTTGTGAAATCAATTGAACTGTGCACAACAATCTCAAACAGGTTTGTAATGCATTAACAAAGTCCGGACCATGGACTCGGAGGTTCCGTTGATAAGCTAGAAAGTATTAGAGCTTACAAAATCGATTACACACTCAAAATTCAAAACCAAATTACCAGGTGAAAGTTGAAACTGAACCAAGTCCATTCACAAATGTACTCCACACAACCAACTTAATCAACCAGCCCTTTTACTCCCAAACATAATAAATCACCAAAAAAGAAAAGAAAAGAACAGAACAGAAACAAATGAAACATATAGAAACATGATGAGGGTTTATAAAATTCATACCCAAATCATTGACACAAACTTCTTGAGATATTCCATTTCTTGAGATCTCCTCCAGCAAGGTTAAAGGATCAATCTTACTAGTGTGATCCAACTGAAGGCGCTGAAAAAATAAAAAGCTTACTTAGAAAGATGGTTTGGGAATATCCTAAGGCATTGCTACTATTTTACATGCCTATTCACTTCAAGGTTGTATTACCTTGTAAACTTCAGCTGTGGAGCATGCCTGCTGAGGTTTTATAAGTACCATTGGAATGTCGAATGGAATTGGTGGGGGAATATCTTTAACAACCTGCATTTAAAGCACAGTCCTTATCAGACCTTTCTAGTGGTGCAGTGTCGTTTAAGACCCATTAGAGCTAGTAAACTCATACATCATAATAGCCTAAAGAGTGAATATCAGTGTTTGGATTTTATGTATTCACTCTTTCATCAATACGTGCGCACTTGTGTATGCAGAGGTACTGTACAACCCCTTGAAGTGCAGACATGTAGACTCAAACTAAATATTATTGAGGCAAAGTGTCTCCTGCTCCATATTTGAACTCTTCCTGCGCCAGTGACATTGGAAAATCTCTCTTCAACTTACCGAAACTTCTCCCCAAGGCAACCAAATTTCTGCATACTTGTCCTGGTTGAAAACTACTTCTTTTACAATTGCTCAAACTATTAGGAGGGCTGTGCACGACCCACCAATCAAGAAAAAGAATGAATAGTGCATAATTGTATTTTATGAGGGTTGCATCTGTATGCTTCTTTCATTCTTTGGCCCGCACCACCCACCATTTCACATAAAGGTATGTGAGTTAGCCTGCAGAATTCCGTTTTCTTTTTCTTAGGTCGAGACGTACTACCATCATCCCCAATAACTGTGAGTTGGAACTATGGTTTCCAACAGCTTCTGACCACTGCTTTAGCTAGCTCCTATAGCGACCACATGATTTCTGACCTAGACTGGAACCAGATTCTTGTCCAGGCATAAACAAGTTCAAGTGCACTATCCCATCCTATTGTAGTATCAAATACTAGAGACTGTAGAGGTTTACATTGGAAACATTCAAGAAAATGCCCTCATACTCATGATAACCTAAATAAACAACTGATAGACAGCCTTGAACAAATGAAGTCAAAGGAAATTACTTCCAAAGTAAATGTAAATGTACTTGAAGAACAAGCAATGAAACAGCACTTAGAAAGATCTTAAGACTTTAGGCTGCTATAGTGATCTAGGCTAGTAGAAAAAAAACAATAGGATATGGAAGTCTAAGAAGCATGGACATTTCTAAGAGGGTTGTGTGCTATGTTGGTCCCCAACTAGCCAGAAACAACCACTCCCCATGGAGGACACTTCCCAATCTGTCTTATCATTTTTGTTTTAGTACCGGATGCTCCTTGGAGACTTGGAATTTCAGATCCGTACGCTCTTCTGAATGCACAATTCCATTACTTAGACAAACACGAAGGTCCTCCGGAATTACTTGCTTCACTCAGAACATTATCTTTCTAATTACCTAGTGCTATGTTTTATTTTCCATTACCCATGAATCAATAATCTATTCATAAATGTGGCATAGAAAACATATATAGAACATATATCTCTCATGTGCCCTCAATGTTTCTTGTCCTCCATTTGTCGACATGTCAACATGTCCGTATCCATGCTACTTTGATGTAAGTGAATGAATGGCAAGTTTTAGCTGAATTTATCTTCATAAACGTTAGGAGTTAAGACACACCTCACCTCGGCCGGTACAATAGGCTGCACCATGAGAGAAAAAGAATGGAATATCTGAGCCAATCTCACTCGACCATTCTTGGAGTTCCTTTTCTGTAGCAAGACAACCACTGAACTGATTTGCTGCCCATAAAGCAGTTGCAGCGTTGCTGCTTCCACCACCAAGCCCCGCACCAGTAGGAACTTTTTTATCCAGATGAATCTGTCCACAGAGGTAAATGGAGAACAAACAAGACATCAAGCCCAAATATACAATCTTCTCTCCATATGAGAGAATCCATATGTAATCTCCAAAACTTTTACCCAGAAGAAGTTGCTAGAGCCAGTCTTTTTTCTGTATAGATTAAGGGCTTTGATGATCTGCAAAAGGTAGATTGCCAAGTTTAAACCTCATTGGGAAAAAAGCATAAAACCAATGAGACAAAATAAGTAAACGAGTTTACCAAATTTGTATCATCCAAGGGAACTCCAGGCACATTGGTTGATAATCGATCCTTATTTGATGGGGACAAAGAGAACTTGATCTTGTCTCCTAGGCTTATTACCTGGAAGTTCATGGGGGTTCAATATTAGTTGCTCGGAGACTAGAAGATATAAATTGGAAGTACAAAGTAAATCCAATAATAAGACATCACAATCAGCAAATTCATCACGTGTAATCACCTTATCAGTAGTTATAGTTCAAAGACAGTACGAAGCTGAAAACAACCATAGGAAGAACTTACATGAAAAAGAGATGCCAAGTCATGAAACCCATCTTCCCTCTTGCTGGTTATTCTCAAAAAGACATTTATCTGCACCTCACAATACAATATACACAAGTTACAGAGAAAAATGCCATGTCACTGGTTTTTTGTCACCTATTATTATAGCATACTAGGATGCTCATGACTTCATGAGTAGTTCTTTATCTTCTCTGCTTGGAAATAATAATGAAGAGAAATAATATATTCGTCTCGAAACCATGTGATATTGATAGGAGCTTAAATGTGGATGTTTAAGCTCCCCTAACCTATCCTTGTTAAGTCTGTTTTAATGCTCCTTGGTCATTTATACATGATATTTGCGTTTCAGGTGTTGGAGGCCGGATGTGACGGAGTTGGGGCTAAATGATGAAGTTTAGAAGTGGTGGATGTGAGCTAGGAGGAGCAAGCCAAGCAAGGCTTGGAATCAAGTTGCAGAGGAAATTCGACAGAAGAGCTTTCCATGTGTCCAGACTCCAGACAAGTTTTCAATGTGACCAGACATATCAGAAGATTGCTCCCGGATTATTTTGCTGAGCCATATGTCCGGTTGCACCAACCTTATATGCCCGTACATATGGTCATCCAACCGGACAGACTGCACCATCCAACCGGACATATCCAGCCGACTTCAATAGTCCTCTTTGACCTGTTCAACTCCTGAAAAACTAATGACGGTTGGAGCAATATTTAAGCCCTTGGGCTATCTTAGGTCGATAACAACTTGCTTAGGGAGCTAATTGGATTTACTTCAAGGCTAAGCAAAGGAGAAAGAAGCAGGAGAAGGAGAAAAGCAGGAAACTGAAGAAGAGCGTGGGCGTGAAAAGAAATCCACGTCTTCTCCTCCCATGGCCGGCTAAACTCCTAGTCTAGGGGTAGATGAAGGTTTATTTCCAAGTAGTTTGAATTTTATTTGTGTTCAAAGACTTATTTACTTGAATCTTGGGATTGTATGCTTAAGGATATTTTCAATTTTGTTGAATGACTTTAATACTTTCTACCAATCTTCTGTGTTTGTATTCTAGACTTCAAGTACTGGCACACATGCTCTGTTACTGATTCACAAGGTTGGTTGAGATAGATTATGCTAAACCAGACAGGGCGTGCTATTAGACGGACCGTACTTAGATTCGGACCGTGCTAGTAAGACGACTTGTACTTGACAGATATAGTCTATGCCAATCAATTTTTTGTGAAATTCTTGCCTTGATTCAAATGAACTGTTCTTCCAATTGTTTTAAAAATCAGATTTTCTTTCTGTTTTCTTAGTTTTAAATTTAAAATCAAACTTGAAACTCATTCTCGAATTGAAGTAGGAATTGATTGAAACCGAAAACACGTGCTCTTGTCCCTGTGGAACGATACTCGGACTTTTGCCACTATTCTACGGAGTAGTTGTAATAGTTCCATTTTAATTAATAATTTTGGCACGGTAATGACACGGTCAGATATTGAACAGTGGAGCAACTATTAAGTGTCCCCGGCACACCGCCACGTGGTGTCTTAGGCCCTCTAGCACAATATAACACTGATATGGGCGCATATACTTTGTCTTGGGATCCACATCTATGTGTGGTGGTGGAGAGCCTGGGGCACTGAATAAATTTCTGAACCGTGACAGAACTGGTGATACACATTGCAAATTAACACCCAAGAAGTGTAATCAAATACTTGAAGCAGTAGAAAACGATTATCTTACCTTACAAGGCGAAAATAAGGTGAGCCTTGTGAGCCCAGCATTGTTATCCACCTCATCCGCTAATCTATTCAACCTCTCATCAGGATCATACACTATCTAAATTGAAGGGAAAAGGCCCCCAAAGACAAAAAAAAAATTGATAAGCAACACACAAATTAATCAGGAAAAAACAGCCAATTTAACTGACAATTACAAAAGACAGATATATAGGAAGTAGTACCTCTACTTGTTTTTTCCCCGACCTGGAATCGAAAGACATGGCTTTGACAAATTGAGTTCTTTGCAATTGAGGTATTTTAGGAGAAGAAAACGAAGATGACCCATGTGGCCTGTAGGTAGCAGAAGAAGTAGAAGAAGAAAGAGAAAGACTGATTTTATTGAAAGAAAAGGAGTGGTGGTTCCAAGCGTTGGAGCAAGTGAATCGATGGTTAGTGCATAGGAAATGGGTAGACGCCATAGCTAGACTCTGTTACCACTGTTATGGACTTCAATCGATGGAAAATGTGTTGGAAATTCAAATTGAAGAAGAAGAAGAAGAGGAGGAGCTGAAAATCTCAAAATCAAGGTTCCAAAAAGAAACTGGTTAAGCGAATGCGTTCCATGAGCTAAATTTTATAATCTGGTAGGTGAAATCGGTTCAGTCGGTTCGGCTTTGGGGATTTTGAGAACCGAAAAATCGGTTTGGTTTTCCATTTTAAGCTGCTACCGAAACCGAACCAAAGGGATATTCGGTTTTTTGGTTTGTTCTTCTTTTTCATAGCTATCTGGGTCTGGAATTTGGAACAAGTCCTGCCTCCTGCCTCGGTCTGGAACAGTGAGAGAAAAGAGAGAGAGAGAGGCTACTGAGGTCTGACACAGTGAGATAGAGATGACTTGTACAAGATATAGATTAGAAATGGACAGCCAATATGGAGCTAATATGAAGTCTGGTTTATTCGGTTTAAGACCTTTGTAAACCGAAACCCGAACCAAAATAATTCTTCTTGTAAATTTTAAAACCGAATCGAATTGAACCTCTAACTTCACCAAAACCGAATCGAACCTGCTTTTTCGATCGGTTTTGGAGGTTGGTTTGGTTTTGACGGTTAAAATTTCACCCTACTGGTAGGTATTTCACCGTGCACATGGTGTGTACATGAGGATTAAAAATGAGGAGCAAAGCTATCAAGGAAAAGTTAAAAAAAATCGTTGAAAAGAATCAATGAACTATTGGAGATACATATGAATGGAAAATTCCGCCGTTAATGTTGAATATGAGAGAAGCATTAGCAAAGTGAATGAAAATTCAACAAATTTGACTGCATTAAAGGGTAGTTGAATTTGAGGCTAACCTAAATGTAGAACTATGTAGTACAGTAAAAGAATAAAAATTCCACCATAATAGCATAAATGAGTTGGTAAGGATTCCTCCTCAGGAAGAGGAGGTCTTGGATTCAACTATTCTTAATTAATTGCGATAGCTTGCACAAGATTTCATGGGGTATTGGTTTGCCCGGTCTATGTGTGTGAAGGGCGTACATTAGACCTTGAGATTAGTCGAGGTGCGCGCAAGTTGGCCCGGACCACCCAGTTATGAAAAAAAAAAAAAAGAGCATAACGATCGATTGTATATTGACTCTAGTAGGAGGATACATGTTTAAGAATTTGAGAGTAACAGTAGTAAGAGTATTATGCACTTTTTGAGGCTCTATATTGCTTTTATTTTCTTATTCTACTGTACCCACAAAACTCTACTTTCATTCTCTTTGTGTTGGGATTCTCTTTGGTTAAACAGGTGGACGATACTTTTAAAGTTTTGATGGTGTGGTCTGGATTTTCATTAATGATCGGAATCATCTTTATAACCATACCAAAAATCAAGTTAATTGAAAAATATCGAGTAATGTATGATTGGCGTACATTTAATTACATGGATTTTTACGAGGTGAATTGATAATTAGTACGCAAGTGGTGGCTAGCTCATGCGGTAGAGCTCTTGAATGTCTCACATTGTATTTTGGGATCGAGTCTCATTCCCCTCTCCCCATGTAATAGATTAGGAATGACGAATGACCCAAAAAAAAAAAAGAATTGATAATTAGTACTAGGAAAAAAAAGTTGATGTGCAAGCCTTCAATTCCTAATCCCATCAGCTGATGCAAAAAGGCAAGCTATAATTGGAAGTTTGAGAGCATACCATATCCAAAATGATGTATATTTGAAGTATACTATGCGGTGCGGGGTATCTGGTCGTCTATTGTGCAAATATACGATTAAGATTTAATCCGAGCTCTATATAAATCCGAACCGTTCATTTCTTGGATTAAATCTGGTCGTGCATTGCAAAAGTGGACGGCCGGATCCCCACACCACATGGTACTGAGCAGGGACCCTTGTTCCGAATCTCAGACATCTATATGCGACAATGTCAAGGGTATTAGAGCATTCGATAAAGGATTTGTCGAAACAGTAATAAGAGTGGCGCACTAGTGTACTAACTCATTCTTGTTCGGCTGGATGTGCCCAAGACTGACCACCGTTACATAAAATAAAATACTCTATAGATCATCCCCATCACCCATGGGCCATTGTTTTTTTTTGGGTTTTCATATATTTAAGATGAGTATCGGTGCGGACAGGGACGGAGCCAGAAATTCCACTACACATGGGCGAATTTTTTTCTAAGATACTTTGCAAGGGCGAGCCTATATAATTCATAGAAAATTTTATTTTTTCCTATATAAAACTAGAGGTTTTTTTTTTTTTTGCAGGAGCGACTGTCCCTACTGACCCCTCCCTTGGTGCGGAGAAAATTGCTTAAAATATGATATGTGGAACTTTACTCCCTATTTAGTATCTTTGTCATGTGGATTATGTAGATGCATTTGTATTTGTCACGAAGGACTTACAAATAAAAAGAGGAGAGAGGCAGGTAGAGAAGAAGAAAGCGATCAAGAATGACAACTCCCTTAATTTTAAAGTTAGAAAGGACTCTAGATAGAGGGAAGAGGATGAGTTTATGTAAGTATAAGGGGTACCCAGTGAGTCAACCAATCCGCCTAATCCTATTAAACCAAACCGTCCGCGAACCCACCAGAGGCATGTTGCAGATGGATTCGGATCCTAATATTCTAGTTTTGGCAGATTTTGTTTTGGTTTGATCCGCCCAACCTGCAACCAAACCGACCCAATCGTATATCACTCGCGGAAGGGTGCGGATAGAGAATACAACAGTCCGTGATGAGCGGATTGGTTAGAGAACCGACCTGATCCACCTAAAACCGTTCGCGGAAGAATGTATCTAATGCTTTTTGACAGTTTTGTCCTTTGTTTTTTCTTAGGCTTCAGTATGCACTCCAAATCCAAATCTCTAAAAGCTAACGAATCCAAACTACCAAAACCTAAGAAGGTGTTTAATGGTAAGTTAGAGCAAACTTTTTAGGGATTTTTTTATATGGTCTCTTGGATTGTTTTCCCTTAATCTTTGAAGGATTTGGTTTAAATTCTTACATTATTTTTTTCCTCTCAATGTGAGAAAATAGACTAAGTACAAAAAACTAGACCGCAGTGGGAAAAGTCCATATAAGATAACGAAAAAGACACAATTTTAAAAAAAGTTTGTCTGCCTTTCATGAAAATCAGTTGAGAGTTAAAGACCGATCCAGCCCAGGCTTGATTTCCATTGGGCCAGCCGCCCAGATCCAGCAAATAGCCCAAGGCATGATTAGCCCTCTTGGCATAATTTCAGCTGTCAATCATGATTCTAGTCCTAAAATTGGATTGTTTAAGTAAAATTTCTTAAATAAAGTCGGTATTTACTTTTTTATAGTAAATTTGCTAAATTTTTGTCAATTTTTTTATGGTATTAATTATTCGCATGTGAGAGGAATAAAAAAGTATAAAAATATAGACCGAAATTAAAAAAGATTTTGTTGAGACAACACTAAAAGCAACAAAGACATGTTCCAATTCGTCGGGGAGAAATGACAAAGCTCATTGTTTACACCACTTCCCTTAGGCTCTGTTTGGAACTTGAGGATGGAAAGAGAAAGGAAGAGAAAATAATAAGAAGGAAAATTAGAGGGAAAATTAAGAAGAAATTGGAGAGAAAATTGTACTTGTTTTTTAAACTTTCCCTTCTATTTCTTTAGGAACCAAACAAGGGGAAGAATTTTTTAAAAATTTTTCATTCCTTTTCCTTTCCATCCTCAAGTTCCAAACAGAGCCTTAGGCTACCGACCCTTTGTAAAGGCATGCGTTGACGCGGATGAGAAATGTGAAGCATTGAAATATATCCCAAAACTCGCAAATCCAAGGGAGAGAGCAGTGCAAGTGGTGGCTAGCTCATGCGGTAGAGCTCTTGGATGCTCCACACTGCATCCTGGGATCGAATTGTTGGGATTCCAC